>JADLZN010002324.1:849200-1111447 GCA_018155175.1 Sinocyclocheilus anophthalmus | reverse complement strand
TGCTGCTGCTGGCGGGGTCACTAAACACCGTCCTAGTCAGTCTTAACAGTCGCGGTTTCATGGTCTCGTGTTGTTTCCACCAGTGCGGCAATTTTTTTTTTTTTCATCACTAATTGATGGATGTCTAATATTTAAAAATAAGGAGAAGCCTAAAACAGTCCAGAGGCCCTGCCCGCGTCTGAACTATGACGTAAAAATTGTCCCGAAGCCCGGCCCGAGGGCCGTAAAAAAGTCAGGACCCATCGGACCCAGGCTGAAATGCAGGGCTCTAGCTCTAATCTAGCACACAGAAAACGATTTGACAGAAAATTTATCAGAAGAGATGAAAGAAAAATAGTGGTCATCTACGCAACTCGGAAAAAGAGGCGGCTTTTCTACATTAGGTATGTTTTTTTTCTTTCTTTTTTTAGTCTTTGTGCCGTCGTTATTGTTCCTTTCAATTATTGTTTTAATGTAGAATAATGTCTTACATAACATACATGAAATGTAAACATAATAAAATAAAGTGCTTGTGTCGCTCGCTCCTGCTCTGGGTATTGCATAGTTTTGTTTTATTTTGATGTCCTCATTCCACCGCCACTTGAAACCAATAAATTTTACTAATATACCATAAACTGAATATAATTATTCTAATAACAATAATATTAATAATATCAAATACTTAGTAATACATGTCAGGTGTGGATGTGGATGTCTGGAACCTGAGCCACGTGGCGGTACAGGCGGTGCAGTCCATGCTGCACTGTGGCAGCGCCCTGCAGATACCTGCTGGATGTTTTTGCCTTGTAAAGCGCTGATGAAGGTTGGCTCTCTGACATGGTTTGTGTGGCCCAAGCCCAGCTAATAAAAAATACAACAACACAAATTGATAAATGTCCATGCTATTATTTAGATGATACATAAAACCAATGGAAAATAGAAACATAGTTAGCTTATTAACCCCCCTAACAATCACACACCTGTCCCTCTGAGTTGCTCCCCCAGGCATAAACATCTCCAGTTGATGAGAGAACAAGCGTGTGTTCGGCCCCAACAGCCACATCTTCTATAAACACGGCCATTAAAGCAGGGACTTGCTGAGGCCGGTTATGATTTCGTGCTCGACCCTCTGGTAGACCAATCAAGCGATCTGTCACATTATAGCAAAAACAATTGAATAAAAACACTGGACTTGCTTTAACATTCAGCAAACAGTTTATAGAAGTGTGAAGCTTCTCCCTGAGATATGTCTGCGGATGGCTTACCCTGCCCAAACGTGTACACGTTTCCATCTTTGGTTAGAGCAACAGAGAACTGTGTGCCACATGCCACCTTCTTTATTCCAATTCCACACAAAACATCCACTTTCTATAAAATAAACCAACAGACTTAATTTAGCGAAGACCAAGAGTTTTGTTTATGACATGTAATGTTTAATTGTATATGCTTGTGATGGTGTTGTCACATTAGCGTGTCAGTAGTTGTACCTGTGGGGAGGATTTGGCTGTAGAGTTTCCCAGTCCCAGTTTGCCATAGTCTCCATCTCCAAATGCCCAGACGGTCATTCCATCAGCCGATACTGCCAAAGTGTGATTCAGCCCACATGCAACCTACACACAACCATGATACCATAAACATCAGATAAGACAGTGTTCAGAGGCTGTTTAAAAGTCCACACTGAGAATCTGGGATTCAAAATCCAATTTAAACATGGAAATAAACAACATTTATTTATATAAGAAATAGGGGATAAATAAATGCCTTCATTAATTAATTCTTAATACATTTAATCTAATTCTTTAAATATAATCATTTAAAAAATTTTTTTTTTACATAAACATCACAACGTTTTGAATGGCACGATGAAGAAAGAGTCTTACCTGCCCACCTGGTGGCCCTTCCTAGTGCACTGACTCTCTCATGGTAATCTTTTTGTTAGATTTTTCCAAGGTCCCCGTCTTGCCCTAATCTCCAATTTACCACAGTGATAAGAGCTTCCCGTCTGCATCATCACCGCTGAGTTTTAAAGTCCACACGACACTGAACAGCAAACACTATCTGAGTAGGGCTGCACGATAATGGTTAAACTGATAATCACGATTATTTTGATAAAAATTATAATCACATTATTAATAACGATTATTGTATCAAAAGGGTAAATGCAATAACATTTCATGTGTCCTTTAACCTCCACTGACTATACACTGACTTCATTTAACCAACTATGATAATGCAAAACTCATGGTTTTGGTTAGTGTTTTGTAATCTGTATTCACATTAGATTTTCTAAGTGAAAATTTGTTCGCAAATGAGACAAGCCACTCAGATCGCGCAGTAAATTGTTAATACACACTGAAAACTAACATTGCCATGCCGTTTTTAACTGATTAACATTATAAAACTGGTAAAAACTTTAGAAACTCTTAACATAACGTCCAACAATTCCAATTTATGTACGTTACATTTTTCCCCATTGTATTGCCACAGGCAGCAAAAGCGCATTTATTCCTCAAACACAATAGATCCATTATTGAAACTCTGTGAAATTTTGATCATGGCAGATTTGGTTACACAAGCAGCACAAATGGCTTGTGAAAAAACACACATTGGCTGTATGACACTTTCATGTAAGAAGAAATCGCTGTGGAGGGATCGCTAAACTCCAGCACATGTATGTTTTCTTATTATCAGTGCTTTCATGTTCTAGCTATCCACAGTGAGCGCACACAGGGTGCCAGTAGTGTTTTCACGGTACCAAAATTTCAGTATTCGTCACCAATACAAGTGAAAATCCACGGTTCTCTGTACCAATTTCAGTACCAAAGCAAAACATTCGAATTAAAAAATTTGACTATAGTCAATGAATTTGACTATACTTTCATTTAATCCTAACTGTGTACATATTTAATTTTAAAGCGCTTTTAAAACCTTCTAGAGTTATTCCGCTTAAATAAAATTCTGACTGATATGACACAATGTTAACCATTTGTACATTCTCTAACACGCATATTTTAGAATTTAAAAGCCTCTGGTGTGTAAAAAATAGTAAATATCATCATGTCCTAATAAAAGTTATAGGAGCATTAAATAGTTATTAAAGAAACTTCATTCTAATGCTCATTATATTAGCGTTAACCGTGCTTATGCTAACGATTAACTACTCTAATAACAGTGTTCATTTCAATCCGACATTCAAATTAAAATATTGAATAATATTCATAAGAGAAGCGGTGTTTCCCACAGACTTGCACTCTATTGTGGCGGCATATATATGCAAACTCATCCTCTGCCAGCAGGAGGAGCTTTTAGAGGGGGAAGATAGAGGTTTCCCCCATTAACATCTGTAATCAAATACACGTGTGCTCCAATACCCTGCTCAGGCGTGAGTTCTTTGGAGGTGATTGGGCCTTTACAGTCAGGAGATGGTAAGATGAAAATGACATCGCATCCATTTTCTTGAAGACAGTCGGTTTCCTCAGAAACCAGCCCCTCCCGTTTTTTCGACTTTGACACTGCATGCTCATTTTTATGGTTCAACGACTCAAAGCCTTTTGGAACATCTATTTGTCGCGGTGAGTTTTGATATTGTGGCGGGCCGCCACAAATAAATCAATGTATGGGATGAAATGAAACTTACCTGCTTGAACGCTTTCATTTAATCCAGGTGTCTGTCTTTAAAGTGTTTTGTTAGTTTGGTGTGTTATCTCATTTTGATGTTGCCACGTCTCTGTGCACCTTTCGGATAGCGCATCAAGAACCGGGTTCTACTCTGTACCACCGGTACTTAAAAAAACCTGGTACCTTAACGTTTTCATTTTTTTAGTACCGACATGGTACCGGAGTACCGGGTCTTTTGACAACACTAGTTGCCAGATTGCACAGATTAAGTAAAACACCGGGCATAAAGTGTATCCTTAAAGGAGATAAGCTCTGTTTTGGGGCTTAAAGCTCTTCAAATCTGGCAACCACAAGCACCAAGACTTGTTAGCAATGCAAGATAACACAAATGCCAAATTAAAAACACGTTTTCAGGATAAATAATGAGCCGGCCAATATCGTGACTCTTGTTTTTAATTAACCGAGAAAGGTGGATATCTTTATCGAGATTAAAATACGATGAATCGTGCAGCCCTATTCTGATGAACTTCATCATATACACCTCACAGGAAGAAGAAGAGGAGAACTGGAGAGGCATCTAGGCGCGATTAGGAGTGAGGGTGAATTTGACAAGTTTTTCTGACCTGCACCACCTCCTCTCCCTGCAGTGCCTCTATCTGTCGCGGCCTTCGCTGTCTGTCACTGTTACCATGGCCCAGTTTTCCGTAATCTCCATCTCCCCAGCTGAACACCTCGCCACTCTCAGTTAGAGCCATCGAATGGCCATCAGACCCACAGGACGTTACTAGCTGGGTCACCACAAAGCCTGCCCAAACACACAGCACACTTGCTGTTAACACTTTTAGGGTATTGTAACATATATAATGAAAGTTATTCAGAGTTTGTGTGTGATTGCAACATGCCTTGCAGAGCAGATATGACAGTGAGGACGTGCAGATCGTCTGAATTTCCTTGTCCGAGGCGGCCATAACTGCCCTCGCCACATGCAGACACTGTTCCGTTAGCCTGGATCACAAATGTGCAGTTCTGCCCACAAACCACCTGACCAAACAAAATGAATAAATAAAAATTCATTTGTTTTATAAAAAAAAAGAAAAAAAAATTTTTTTTTGTGGTGTTTGATGTACATCCTCATTACCTGTTGGCCTGAGAAAAAGAGGGAGCCAGAGTTGGCACCAGAATGTTTCGCCCGGCCTCGGCGAGCTGCCCATGCCTGCCAGCGCCCCATAAAAACACATCACACTTCCCTCCAAGGTGCCAGTCCTTAAAAATGCAAAATGAAAAACCTTTGAATGTCCCTTTTGACACAATTATATATTATATAATATTTTCCAATAAATATATTTGTGTGTGTTTTCTAGTGCTTGTATTTGCTCTCACCTCTGGTCTGGAAGTGGCCCATGACATGATCTGCTCATCCAACCCAGACACCCACTTGCTGTTGTCCTGTGTGCAATTTTTAAAAAGGCTGTGATCATCATGAACGGCACAGTTTTTCACAATTAAATCATTGAATATGTCAGTCTCACTGCAGGACATTTGTATGTTCTTTCTCTCACCATAAGCAGTGCCAGTTTGTCTTTGGCCACGGGCTCCAGGTCCGGGACGATGAAAGACTCGGGAAAGGTGTGCCCGCGTGCGAGGGCTTCGGCCGTTTTGACGGTGGTGGAAAAGCAGTGAAGCCACGCCCACTCACTGTTGGCCCAGGAGACGGGGGAGGGGGTGGAGGAGGAGCCAGGCTCAGGTGGGCAGTGGGCCAGGTGAGGTGGGACAGGAGGGTGACACAGCAGAGCGTCCAGCTGCAGACCCACCGCTAGAGACGACAGACACTGCATGTAAGGACTGTGGACGAGCTGCTCTCCACAGCTCTCCGCACACCACATGAGGCTGCAACACAAATAAACCAGGTATACGCAACAGGAAATCACATCAACAATTTCCCTATTTTTTGCATTTTTACATGAACAGCATTCGCTAAAATGATATCATAATTAGAAGTTGTGTGTACCTTCTCATACGCATACTGCTCCTGAAGCATGATGGGAAGTCTCTCCAAGAAGGCTCTCATGCATGGAGCCATGTTCAGTCCCACAACGCCCTGCTTTTTTAGTGCCGTGCGGCAAGTTGCTAAGACGTGATTGGTTGACATGGACTCTGCTGAGCTATTAACGACCAGCACATCCTGCAGAACAAAAACATTTCTTATGAAGTTACATCTTTTCTGAACAGAAATGGGCATCAATCAAAACATATACTTTAAGAAAATAACAAAAAAAATTAAAAAATAAAAACAGAATATAGTGTAACTGCCCCTTATATTTAGTTTTTAATGTTTTTTTTCCTACTGTTTTCCTTTAATAATTGAATCAGAACTGTTAGGAACAGTCATGTTTTTTAATTACATTTTACTTATCTATTGTATTTATATTTAATTATGATATATGTGTTATGTAACCATAAAGGCTTTGTTTATTAAAAACAGAGAGTAAAAAAACAACATCTTTTCTAGATTTAATAAAAAAAAAAAAATCAAAATGAATGAAAATCAACTAAAATTTAAACATTCGGGATTCTTTTACCTTTGAGCGATTGGAGCAAACAGCTACACCTACGTCAGGGATCCAAACTGTGCTGTTAATTGCTCCAGATCCAGCAACTACTGTCTGCAGCACTGATCCATCCTACATGTATAAACATATGCACAAACGTCATGAAAACACTATAGTGAATCCTTTGAAGTTTGTTTGTTAGGACTGTAAGTTAGCCTGTATGCATTTGTGAAGTGTGTGACCATGTTAGACACTGACCTGCAAAGACCAGATGTTCAAAAGTCCGCCAACTCCTCCAGACACAAGAGCAAGCCCATCTGGACTGAACGCTACTGTCCGCACAGGAGTCATATGACCCTGCAGCTGGAACACACACACTGCTCCTTCACACCGCTGGGGGTCCAGCTGGACAGAGATCAGGGAAGTCACATAACACACATAAACATAAATTCTAACTGATAAGGAAGCACTGATAGCAAAGCATTTAAAGGTTTTTGATTGCTCGTATGTATGGACACGTTACCATCAGTTTGGATTTGAATTCTGATTCCCACCAGGCATCAGGGCAGGCAGTGCTGGACTGTGAGTATGAAGAAGGGTCCTGCGGTACCGTCCACACAGTCACCAGACCATTCTGACAACATCTGTGAAAAAGATTTTTAATCCCTCAATGATGTTTATGATCATATTCTTATTTAGGTTAAGGACATATTTCACAATGCACACTTAATGAATAAAAGGTGAAAAAAAATATATAATTACACCCTTATGACTTTAAAAAGGCCTAACAAACTGAATTTTGATTTATGTAATAAGAAAAGTCATGTGAAACAAATTAAACAAAAATAAATCAATAGCAGTAACAATCATAAAAATTTAAAGAATGATTATTTGCTGTTATACTGAAAAAATGTTGCACTTGTACACCAGGCAATAACATTTGCCATAATCTTAAAAGAGAACCGTAAATTTATGAACAGTATTTGAACTACTGTTCAAATGTTTGATGTTAAAAATAAATAAATACTTTTATTCGGCAAAGAGCTTTTGACCTCATTATTTATCAAATAATAATTAAACAGGTAGCATGGTTCACACAAAAATATTAAGCAGCAGCACAACTGTTTTCAACATTGATATTAATAAGAAAAGTTTCTTGAGCACCAAATCAGCATATTAGAATGATTTCTGAAAGATCATGTGAAACTGAAGAATGGTAATGATGCTGAAAATTCAGCTTTTCCATTACAGAAATAAACTACATTTTAAAATATATTCAAATAGAAACTGTTTTTACAATATTTTACTTGATTAAATAAACACAGCCTTGGTGAACATAAAATACTTCTTCCAAAAACATTTTAAAAATCTCTCTTACCCTAAAATCTACCCCAACTTTTGAACGGTAGTGAAATTCTTCTGGTTTTTCATATTCCCAAGTTAAATAAAGCAAAACTGGATTTAGTTATCTCAAGTATTAGAGTACACTCTGTCTGGACGTACGTGGCAAACATGTTGAGAGGTTTAGGTCCCTGACCAGGCAGGCTGCACCAGGCAACAGCATTGACAACAGCAGGATGGGTGATACTTTGCAGACATGTCCAGCTTTGACCCAAACCTGTCCCTGACACTGTCCATAAACGCACAATCTCCTCTTTAGCACAGCTTAGTAACACTTGCCCACCAGGAGCCCAGCGCAACGAACTGATGCTTTCCTACAGTCACAACACACAAAGAGAGAAAAAAAGATTTGACTGCATGTTATGAAGGCATGTTAAATTACTTCTTCACACATGAAATAATACAGACAAGAATACGTGAAAGTATATTACGCTTATGCTTATGTATGTGTGTGTCAGTTTATGATCACAATGACTCTAACCTTGTGGGCATCTATAACCACCACAGATCCATTCTCTGCAGGCTCTTTAGAGCCAATCAGAAGCCTTCCATCAGCATATCCAACTGCAAAGGGACGATCCTCACTGTACCATGCAATTTGCATCACGGCCACTGTAGAGAAGAGCAACAAACATTGATACATACATGAAACATTTTCATAAAGTAGTCTTTACACAGTTTACGGTTTCATAAAAACTGTCAGTACCATCTTTCCTGAAGCAGTGCTGGAGTTCAGTTCTCTGCATATCAGAATCATCAAGAACCTCGAGAAGTCCCAGTGTCCCATCCATGCGACCCACTAACAGGAGCTCTCGAGGCTCCCCGCCCCACAGAGACCCTGCCTCCTCTTCTGGCCAAGCTAACGATGACACCCAATGAGGCTGCAGGTTCAACGAGGCCTTCCCACCTTGTGTGCAAAAACACAACATTAAGGATGTGCCAATATTACAATTCTGTCTGCTATTTATAAGCATGTTATGACTGAAAAATGAATGGCATTAAAATGTATATAATTTATTCTATTTTGTCTAAAATTAAAACACTGAGAACTACTATTAGTTGTTTCAACTGCTACAAGTGAATTTAGGCAATACAACATTAAAATGTACATTATGAAAAAAAAACTGATTACATTTCTTTAAAGCTGAATTTCTTTATAGCTGCTTCACAGTATTAAACAAGTAGAAGAATCAATGCAAAAATGAGACAAATAAAAAAGCAGCAGTAGCAAGACAATAGTGTCATTATTCAGCTCCAGTCAGTTCAGTTCATTTTAGTAACGGTTAATGTTTCCTCTCATATGAAACAAGTTAAATTCAGCTTTAAGCAGCTCTAAAGAAGACAATAGTGTCATTATTCAGATCAATTCAGTTCAGTGTTGATTAAATTCTGTTCATTAACAGTGTTGATGTTGCAAAATTCATTAATTATGAAAAAACAATTCAGCTATAAAGCAGAGACAATAATGACATTACTCAGCTCAATTTAGTTCAAATTTTATTCACATTTGATAGTGTCAGTGCCATCATCGATGATATTACTGAATATTAAGTGTCAAATAAATGCTGATCTTTCAGACTTTCCATTCATCAAAGAATCTTGAAACGTTCATAATAATAAATATTATTTGATTTCCAATTCAGCATATTAGAATGATTTCGAGGCTGTGACACTGACACTAAGTATGTAGAAGTAATGCCTGCCAAACTTTGAATGGTAAATACACTATTAAGTTGATGGTGAGTCGACGCACACATTGCCTTGCCAAATGTTTAACTATTTTTTCCATGGCAGCAGCCAAACTTCCCCTGACACCCAAGCCACTGGAGCCAAGTTTGGATCCCCTGGAGACCCCAGATTACCCATAAACTCCTCTGAAGTATCATCTCTTAAGACAGACAAAAAAAGATCATAAACATCACATTTCAGTGAGTGAAAAACAGGCCTAATTAGGAGAAAGAGAGGAACTCACCCTTTATTAAAGACACATGTCTGCTGCAGAGTGTACAGGTTTTTGGTCACGTTCCAAATACGGACTGTCCCATCATTCCCGCTAGTAGCCAGAAGGCCTTTTTTACTACACCACCCACATGTGATCACCTACAAGAGACCAAATGATTCAGAAACTATTCCAGTGCTATTTAAACGTAGCAAACACAACATCGCTGGGGGAATCATACCCTGCTCTGGTGGGCCTCGAGTCTGAAAGTGGACCACTTCCGCAGGTCTCCTGCCACGTCAGCAAAGGTCTGCGGGCGGCTCTGGTTATCTCGGTCGTAAGCCGCCAGTGTGCGCACCAGCTGCTGCGCGGCCCATTGGCGGTGCTGCGACGAAAGCCGAGATGAGAGGCAGCATGCTGCCAGTGCATTTGCCAGCTCCAATGGGCCTACAGCAAGGGGGGCACAGAAGAGGTGGGCATAGAGAGGCGACATTAACCCTGTGATGACCGAGCAGAACAAAGCCAGGACGCAAGCGAGATAGACATACACACGTGCCCACAGATGGGTACACAAACACACACAATGAGAGAAAAAAACAAAACAGAAATTAAAATGGTGGTGATTTGTGGCAAAGGCTGTGGTTTTCAAGCTCCAACAACAAAGCTTCATCTAACAATGCCTCTGCTGCAAAAAAAACACATCAAATCAGATTTATGAGATTTAACTGAACTGGAAAAAAAATAAATAAAAGACTGGAAAAAAAACACAAATAAGTAAATAATGTGCCAGTATTCTCAAGCGGCTGGCTATATGTTAACTAACCTCTTTTTTCCAGTTCAGCCTTGTCGTAGCCGTGTCGAAGCCTGGCACCTTTATCGGCAAGCAAAGCTACCAGCGCCTGGGTCACCACAAAATTGGGCGACGTCACCAGCTTGTTTTCTTCCGCCACTCCCCTCAGGAAACTGGGCAAGAACTTTCTCTGAATTGGATCATCTACTGTGGTCAGATTCATCCCGGTGGCAGCTGATATCAGATTCTAGAGGAAAAGTGAGGCAGGGTGAGACATGAAAATATGTAACGCTTTTTGTTGTCTCGGTTTACTCGCTATTACTTCGCTATCTGTCTACCTGAGTGCACAGCTGGACCAGGAGTTTGGCAGCGGTGGGGCTGTTCGATGCCAGACAGCCAACGGCGGTACTGAGGTACGCCAAACAAGAGATGGGTTTGGTGGGCTTGCTAGCCCCTCGTGGGCGCTCAGAGTATCCAGGGCCTAATGTAAGGCCTGTGGAAAGTCCAGCTCTACCTGCCGCAGCCAAACACATCAGACGCACCAGAGTCCTAATGTCCGTCAAGCCCAGAGACTCCAATCCTGCTGCTAGACTGCAACTAGAGCCACTAAAGAGCAGAAAGAGGAAATCAAGAAAGACAAACCACCATATAACAAATAATATATATATTATATAGATATCTATATACACACACTGTAACTACACACATAACAGTAACTGTATTAAATATTAATAGAATAAAGCCTAAACAAACCACTTAAGATATGGCTTAGTGTCCAAGGCTGAGATTTAAATAAATATATACACTGCATGTTTCAGAGTGAAACGAGGCAGTGTGTTCTTTCACACGTGAGCAGCTCCACATAAACGCATCTCTGCATCTGCTCAGTTTGGATCGCTTATAATGTGAATGTGGGGAATCCGTCTTGCCATGAAAGCACTCTTAACAATCGCTGTTTTAATAAAGGATGCTTTCAAGGTTTTCCTGCATATCGCATAAAAGGCAATGGTTAACATTTTAAATTAAGAATTACTCATAAATTACTATACATTGGAAAATACAATCACTATTGTACGTGACATTAACACAATTTTAAACATTGTGTTTTGGTAATGAATAATCATACATGATATTATTATTATTATTATTATATTGTTGCCGCTATTGTTTTTTTGACAGCCGATGCCGAGATCTTGGAAAGCAGGGTGGCCGATGGCCGATATAATTTTATTTTAATTAATATTTAAGAAATTTTAAATAATTTGAAAATGGATTTAAAAATAAATTTGTAAAATAAACATAATTATACTTTAGACGACTTTAGTATTTTTCACAAATAAATAAATATAAAAAAAAATAAAATTGAAAAGTAAGTAAACACTGTAACCAACAGTGCACTTAGTATTCTGGGAAGTTTGTGTGCATTGGAAATCACATTTTTTCAAATAAAGCCAATGTAACTCATTTTACATACAGCACACAGTGAAAAAGACATGAATATGGCAGTGGCCAAATGCGTAAAGCGCAGCATAATTTGAAATCACTAACGTAGTTTAAAGTTTGTCGATCGCACATCTGCAGTGAAGCTGAACTCTCCTCCTGTCCACATTCAATTCGCACGGATCGATCGTCATGCAGAATACACGCGATCATGCAGGATGCAAATGCACACTTCATAAAATCTCACAGTTGGATTCGACTAAGTTTGCAAGGTTTGTGGAATTACATGTTCATTAGTCATTTAAAGGTTTGTTTAAATTATATAAATGCATATTTGCTGAATGCTAACGGCAAACGAGAAAGTATTATAATGTTCTATTACTAATAATATAAAAGCAATCGTTATAATACTTTTTGTATACATTTTTATTCCTTTGTTTAACCGTTCTATCTGATTATTAGACAGAACTGAATGTATGAATGATGCATTTATATAGCGCTTTATTGTGTTTTGTTGTACACCCAAAGCACTTTACAATCATATTGGGGGTCTCTCCTCAACCACCACCAGTGGTGCAAGCATCCACTTGGAAATGCAAACGGCAGCCACAGACAAGCGTCGCAGTGCGCTCACCACACAGACCAGCTATAGGTGGAGAGAGAAAGATTCATCAGTTGTTGGGGATTATTAGGAGGGCCCCCTGATGACAAATGCCCAGCGGGTCAATTTGGCATTAGATTGTAATTAGATCTCCCGAGGAGAAAAAGCCGATATTTGAAAAAGCCAAATATCGCCTTGGTGAGATATCGGTCGAAACCATAATAATTTTAATAATACTAATTATTAGTAGTAGTAGTAGTAATATTAATAATATTATAATAGTCATATTAATAGATAATCAAAATATTTGGCTAAATTGTGCAGCCCCAGAAAACGAGCACAGCAATCCTGAAGCTTAAAAAATAAGCACACTTTAATAACGCAAATGGCAATTAAATCAAATATATAAACAAACACACTAACCTAACTGATAGCAGGGACAGCGCTCTCATGACCATTGTTCTGGCTAACAGGACTTGTGCAGCTGCAGTGACTCTTTTCAGAGCCACCAGGCGATCAGCAGACGTCTGTAGACCTGCCGCCTGCTCCCCCAAAGACAAGCGACCTGATGAGCTCTTATCCACTGAGCTCTGGCAACCTATAATGACGGAGCATTCATTAATTATGCATAGAGATACACATACATATACAAATCGTAGACAATATCTGTGAAATTACAGGCATTTTAAACCATGATGCATACTCTGAACCACTACAGTGGCAGATTCACACAATCACATTGGTGCTATTATTGTACCTATTTGCAAGAGAGTCTCCTCCATGCTGTTGGTTGCAGTGATCATGGCAACAGAAGCTCCGAGAGGATCAGTGTCTGGAAAATGGACAGCCTCGGGGACGGGTCTGCGTTCACTAAGACCCAGTGGAGCAGAGAGCAACTCAAACTCCTCCTCACCGGTCAGACGCTCTGCATCATCTACATCCAACATGTCCCAGTCTTCTGCAGGAAAAATTTGTATTTAGACTCAATGATCAAAACTGTAGCGGTTGTTAATAATTCTAACAAATTTTACATGCATTTTCTGTGTTTTTATTACTTGCTGCATTATGTTTTTGTTTTTTTATAGGTATACTTTGCATGTGGACACTTTTAATACCTTCATACACACA
This sequence comes from Sinocyclocheilus anophthalmus, assembly GCA_018155175.1. Lineage (NCBI taxonomy): Eukaryota > Metazoa > Chordata > Actinopteri > Cypriniformes > Cyprinidae > Sinocyclocheilus > Sinocyclocheilus anophthalmus. The sequence continues at coordinate 1,098,002 of JADLZN010002324.1, read as the reverse complement.
GTCTTGCTTTCCCAGCAGGTCTGGTGCTTGACCTTTATACCTGAAAAACAGATCAGTAAAAAATGTCAGATTCATGTGAATTCGGCTATGTCAACGCATGCATGCAAACTCTCACTCACCTCTCAGGCAGTGGCCCTTTGATCTTGCTCTTCATGTTAAGGTATTTCTCTCTGCAGCTGCCACAGAGCAGATAATAGGGATTTCCACTTCCACACTCCCCTCCGAACCAGCCGTCAACATAAGAGCCATTGCTGCGGTAACCCTGGCGATTGGCACTGCGACCACATCCCGGGTGACTCTTCTTCATGTGTTGGTTGAAACTGGACACGCTGACCCCACACAGCTCACACACGACCACCTCATCTCGGTCCTCTGACTCACACACATGCTAACACAAAAGCAAACAAGACAAAACCACACAACTGCGGTCAGATGGGAGAGTAAGTTAGTATATGAAGATTTGAAATTAACGAAAGCCAATGGAACATGGATCAGGGCTGAAGCAACCCAGAATGCATCTGCTGCTTCTGTACTGTGCTGGCAAAACATGCACCCGTGTTAGTGAGAGAGCTGCTGTGCTTCAGTAGAAGTTTTTTTGTGTCCAATATGAGGATGTGAGTGAGCAAACCATATGCAAGTACAATATGTGTGCTCTTGAAAGAAGGTGTAGGTGTGTGTTTGTGTGTACAGCCGTGCAGGGGTTAAAGGTGAGTAGTAAAGCAGCGGCAGCCCCAGGCTGCTGTCACACACACCCACGTTGGCCAGTCCAGTACCTCCGGGATCCACATTCCCAGAATGTCGGAATCTGATGCAAGCTCCTGGGTGAACATGGCCTCCATGGCTTCCTGATCCAATTCGAGCTCCAACTCTTCATCCAGATTGAAGTCGTACAGCGCCCCAAGAGGCCCAGGCTCCTGCTGCAGTCCAGAACCTTCTCGACGCGCTTGAGTTCGATGTGCCTGCACTGAGCGGTACAGTCCAGCTACACAACAAAACACAATGTTAGTGTGGAGTTTTATTTTTGTAAAATTTTTGTAATTCTTAAAATTGAGTTGGTTTGTCTGGGTTCAGGTTGTGATGGCCAATTTGCTGACCAACCAGTCAGTGTAGTTGACAAGTTTAGCAAGTTTTTACTTTTTTCCCCTCATTATAAAAATAAAAATATATAAATAACTAAATATATAAATAGTCTGTCTGTCTATACCAGGCATAGGCAACTCCAGTCTTGTCCTGCAGACTTTACCCCCATCAAACACACCTGACAAAAAACTAACCTATATCTTTAGAATTGCTTGAAAAGTACAGGAAGGTGTGTTCAATTAAGGATGGAACTAAACTCTGCAGGATAGTGGCCCTCCAGGACCGAGACTGCCTAAGCCTGATCTACACTTCAAGTTTGGGGTCAGTAAGTTTTGTTTTTTTTGGGAGATCTGAAAGAAGTCTCTTATGCTCACCAAGACTGCATAAAGTAAAAACGGTAATAGTGTGAAGCAATTATTACAATTAAAATAACTGTTTTCTAGTTTAATATATTTTTAAAATGTAATTTCTTTTGACAAGCTAAGTCCAACATCCCTACTCCAGTGTCACATGATCCTTCAGAAATCAATTAAATATGCTGATTTCAACATTTTATTATGTTGAAAATAGTTGTTCTGCTTAATATTTTTTTGGCGAACTGATACTTTAAGGATTCTTGATAACAGATGCGCTCATGTTCATAGGAACCTAAAACCAGCCTTATTATACATAGTTAATTAAACGCGATGAATTGGACTAGTTTTTCAGAATAACCCACCGACTAATTGATTTAGAAACGTACTTTGGAGATCTCTAGAGTTTACTCACCGAGCTAGTAAAGTGCGTGCAGCCAGGTCAAAGCGGTGTTTCCTGCTGGCTGCAGAGCGTCCTCTGGGAGTAGGGCCGGCAGAGGAAGAGCCCAAATCTTGATCAAGACCTTCAGGACTAGAGGGAGAGAGAAGTAACAGAATGATAAATGGTCAACAAAAATAAAGCTACACACACTGTTTTCTTACACTCATGCAACAATACAATTTGTCATGCCATACATTCTGTAGGTATTATACCTCTCACTGAATCCCTCCTCCATCTCTGCAGCATCAGCGTTAGGGATGTCACCCGGTGAGCGCAGGTAGCTCCTCTCTGTGCTCTTACCCCCTCCTGCCGCACCGGAGAAGGGGTCTGAAGCCTCATCAGAGTCTGCCGTGCCTGGGTGTTCTATCATCCACATCGCAAGCACAGTGATGTTCTGAGCATCTGCCTCACCACGTGCACCTACAGACCAACACAGAACATACTCTGAATATCTGAAATGATAACGTGGAAAAAAGGAGAAACTCTTAATTTACACATAACATTTCTATGAGAGTGAAAGTGTGTCTACCTGTTGCTTCCAAAGCTTTCATGATCTGCCTGAGTGAGAAACCCATTTCCAACAGCGGAACTGCGATGGCAGGAGGAGGTGGAGATGTGGAAAGACGACTGCTAGGGTCTGATAATGCTTGGAGCGAATAAACAATCAAAATCAGCTGTTTAATACGGTACTGTGTGTATATGGATATACGGTCATGTACAAAGATCTGAAAGACAGCCTTTCTAATAAAATAATTTTTTCCCGTTACAAATTATATCATCATCATAATAATTTGAGTAAAAAGTTGAATTGAAACATCTTTTGTTATTATTTTTTATTTTACTTTATTTCCATGTACTATTTATCATTGATTACTGTACTTCTACATTTATGTAACAATTTTTACTGATGTGACAAACGTACAATGCAAAGGAGGGTTGGGGTGGGTTCAATGGTATTTTCATTGTGTATTTCTTTATTTTCTTGAATTTTTTCTGTTCTTGTTCATTGTCAGTGTGTTATCAAACTTTTGGACCACATTTTATTAATTAAGAACCAAACATTGTATGTATTTGTACCTGTCCTGCTGGTGGTCCTAGCAGGCTGGGACTCAGGTGACGTGAGGCTCTGTCTCCGGCCGTGCTCGTCTGATGGCGAGGTGGGCAGTGATGACACGGGAGGGGTCTGAGCTCTACGTGCTGGCAGAAGTGTGGTTGTCGGGTAGCTGGAGAACATCTGCCTGCTCAAACATGCACATGCAGATCAATCAGGACATAGATTGAAAGATTAATTGTTCACACACTCTCAAAGAGACAAAGTGTGTGTGTACCTGAGCAGGCTGAGTGGCATTACTCCAGGTGATTCAGAAGCCGGTGCCGTCTCGGCATCTGTGACAGGTGTGGTGGCTGTGGTAACGGGTGTGGTCGCTGTGGTGGTGTCCTCCAGTGAGGAGCTCATAAAGGAGGTGCTACTGGAGGCTGATGGGGAGGTGGTGACCGGAGTTTGAAATAGTTGGTCTCCCTCTAACTCCTCACACTCTGTGTCCACTAAAAACACACACATTCACATATTTTATGAAGAGAACTGTGGCCCTTGAGAATGAGAGTGTGGACAAAATGCTACTATTTTGCCATGAAAAAAATAAAATAAATCATAGCTTGCAACAGAACCAATCTAAACCAAAGATTCTTGACCCATTAGACCAAAAAGAATAATTTCTAATAATGTTGAATGAATCTTCATTCAAATGATGTGACTTTACATTACATATAGACTCCAACCATTTAAAAAAATGGTTTAAATAAATTAACAAATAAAATAAATAAAAAAACATTAGCCTTCAACAGAGTTCTGACTGATTAGAATGATTTCTGAGGGATCATGTGACACTTAAGTAATGGCTGCTGAAAAAAATCAGCTTTAGCAACAAATTATTTAAAATTTATATTAAAACAGATACAACAGTTATTTTAAATTGTAATAATATTTCACAAGATTACTGTATTTACAATATTTTTGATCAAATACATGCAGCCTGGTGAGCAAGACACTTCTTTCAAAAAATCTATACTATATCGTATAGATACAGTCAGTTTACGTGTATCAGGTTTGTTTTATGTTTTCTGATATACCTGTCTTGGAACTGTGGCCTTCCTGTTCTTCAAGTAGGCTATTGACCACCAGTTTGTAGATCATGACTTGCGCCCGCTCTAGGTCTGCCAGCCCAAGCGCCCTTTTGATGGGTGACCTCATCACTGCCCGTTTCACCATGTGTCGCATCAAAAACTGCAGAGCCGATCGCAGCTCCGCCTCCTCCTGACACACGCTCACGCCAGGGCTGGCACAATCCGCGTTATGGCCACTGTCAGGTGTGACTTTGGGGATCAGCAGCAGTTCGGCGTATTTACTACAGCTCAGAAGGACACTTAGGGTCTTCATCGCTCCCAGATACAGGTACGACAACTGCACCGCATGCACCTCCACCTGCGCAGCTGCCTCCTGTGAGCGTGTCCCCACCATCTCCTGTAGCCTGCGCCGTCCCTCCGCTGGAGTCTGCTGCATGGCATCCTGCGTGTAGGCAGCCAGCTCGCTCTCGGAGCGGGAGTTGGGTGGCGCACAAGCTCGAACCTCGTCCAAGCTGTGAGATACACGCAGGTCACCTGCCCCCTCTTTTGGTTTGGTGTGTGACTTGTTCTCCCGTTCTTCCTGGGGTTCGTGGCGGTGTCTCCGCTCGTGCCGCCGACCAGAGGTGGACTTCGAGCCATCATCCTGTAGGCTGGCGAGGGCGGTGAGGTCCAGCAGCAGAGCAGCAGTGAGTCCGCGGAAACGTGAAACATCGAAGGGTAGAGGCTCAATTGGCTCCAAGTTGTACAACGGCGTGTCACTGGGCGACCAAAAAGTGGGGAAGCTTCAATGAAAAGGAGTGACAAACCAAACAGAGAGAGAGAAAGAGACAGAGAGAGAAAGTGAGGGGGCAGGGAGGAGGGCCAGGGAACATGCAACATCATGGAGCTAATGCAAAGGAAAAAGTCAATGAAATGATTAGGGAGGAAGAAAAGTGGATAAAGAGAGCAAGGAGAGCAGAAGACAGAAAAGTAGGAGAGCCCTGGGGAGCAGGAACGAGGTAAAAGCCTCAATTTCACATTCATATAAACCACTCAAACAGATACCCATCTCTCACCTGATGGTAATCTCCGCCTCATCCCACTGCACCTTAGCTGATGTGCTCCCCTCCTTCACCACACCCAGCAGAGTGGCATGTCTCCCCGTCTGCTTGTGCACACACCGTCCCCCCATCCTTAACCCACCATCTATTCCCCCTATCACAGCTAACACCGGCCACACCTGGTGGCACAGCGTCCGCAGGTGCGTCTCCGACAGCTCTGCCACAGTGTGCCGTCCGCTTCTTCCTCTCTCCACCTCTCGCTCTTCCTCCTTCTCGTCCTGCTCCTCTCTGCTCTGAGCCGAGCGGCTCTTGCGCAGTCTGGTGGCCCCTGCTGGAGGAGCTCCTTCACGCAGGCAGCCTCTGATCTGCTGGAGGCGCTGGAGGATGCTGCTGTTGATAGTTTGAGTCCAGCGCTCCGAGCGGTGTAAGATCCGGACCAGCTGGGTGGTGGCTTATGCCAGGGACAGTGGCCACAGGGCTGCACATTGGGTCACCAGGCAACAGGTCACGTGGTGTGCCCCTCATCTGCATGTCACAGATTTTTACCTGCAGGGTAGGGGTGGGTGATATACTGGTTATATAGAAAACACTAGAAAGTTGTCAATCAGTATGCATTTTTGTTGATATTGTTGTTATGGCAGTGCTACATGACTTTCTACAGCAGAAGACATCATATTTTAGTTCTGAATGTGACTTTGCAGTCTGAAGTGACTATCAGATAAGACAAAATATAGGCAAGAAAACATGTTTCTGTTAAGCTTTACAGGCAAAAATCGAACAACCAATGGTGAACAGTGTTTGTTAAAAAGGCTCTTAGGAACTGACTTTTCTTTTTTTAAGGAATCATCAAAAAAGTATATATATGTATATTATATTATAAGATACTATAGATATATATACAGTGGGTATGGAAAGTATTCAGCCCCCCTTAAATTTTTCACTCTTTGTATATTGCAGCCATTTGCTAAAATCATTTAAGTTATTTTTTTTCATTAATGTACACACAGCACCCCATATTGACAGAAAAAAACATCCTTTACTCCTTATCTCCTTTCAGACGTGTTGAAATTTTGCAGATTATTAAAAAATAAAAACTGAAATATTACATGGTCCTAAGTATTCAGACCGTTTGCTGTGACACTCATATATTTAACTCGGGTGCTGTCCATTTTTTTCTGATCATCCTTGAGATGGTTCTACAATTTCATTTGAGTCCAGCTGTGTTTGATATACTGATTGGACTTGATTAGGAAAAACACACATCTGTCTATATAAGACCTTACAGCTCAAAGAGCATGTCAGAGCAAATGAGAATCATGAGGGCAAAGGAACTGCCTGAAGAGCCCAGAGACAGAACTGTGGCAAGGCACATATCTGGCCAAGGTTAAAAAAAAATTTCTGCTACACTTAAGGTTCCCAAGAGCACAGTGGCCTCCACTCCTTAAATGGAAGACATTTGCGGATGACCAGAACCACTTATAGAGCGGCCGTCCGGACCAAACTGAGCTATCGGTGGGAAGAGCCTTGTGAGAGAGGTAAGAAGGAACCAAAGATAACTGTGGCATGAGCTCCAGAGATGCAGTCGGGAGATGGGAGACAGTTGTAGAAAGTCAACCATCACTGCAGCCCTCCACCAGTCGGGCTTTATGGCAGAATGGCCCAACGGAAGCCTCTCCTCAGTACAAGACACATGAAAAAACACCTGAAGAACTCCAAGATGGTGAGAAATAAGATTCTCTGGTCGGATGAGGCCAAGATAGAACTTTTTGGCCTTAAATTCTAAGCGGTATGTGTGGAGAAAAAAAGGGCACTGCTCATCACCTGTCCAATACATGGCACAAAGGGAAGCCCCCCCCACCATGGTGGTTGGCAGCATCATGCTGTGGGGGTTTTTTTCAGCTGCAGGGACAGGACGACTGTTTGCAATCGAGGGAAAGATGAATGTGGCCAAGTACTGGGATATCCTGGACGAAAACCTTCTCTAGAGTGCTCATGACCTCAGACTGGGCCGAAGGTTTACAATGACCCTAAGCACACAGCTAAATAACGAAGGAGTGGCTTCACAACAACTCTGTGAATGTTCTTGAATGGCCCAGCAGAGCACTGACTTAAACCCAATTGAGCATCTCTGGAGAAGACCTAAAAATGGCTGTCCACCAACGTTTACCATCCAAACCTGACAGAACTGGAGAGGATCTGCAAGGAGAAATTGCAGAGGATCCCCAAATCCAGGTGTGAAAAACTTGTTGCATCTTTCCAAAAAGACTCATGGCTGTATTAGATCAAAAGGTGCTTCTACTAAATACTGAGCAAACTTAGGACCATGTGATATTTAGTTTTGCTTTAATAACTCTGCAAAAATGTCAACAATTCTGTGTTTTTTTTTCAATATGGGGTGCTGTGTGTACATAATGAGGAAAAAAAATTAACTTAAAAAATTTTAGCAAATGGCTGCAATATAAAAAAAAATGAGTGAAAAATTTAAGGGGGTCTGAAAACTTTCCATGTAATATATCTATATATAAACTATTAACAACATGGGGTTCTTGAATAAGTGAAATGAAATAAAAATAATAGTTGATGAAAAACCTAACAGTAATGGAAATTAGAAATGTACCTGGTATAAATTATAAAATTTTCAGCAATAAAATGACTAAATGAAAAAAAGGAAACTATAACTAAAATGAAATAAAATGAACGAAATTTTGCATAAAAAAACTAATAAAATGAAAATAGGCACATTACAATGTATATAATTTTTTTTAAATTAAATGTGATGTAAAATATTAAGCTTTATTACTTGTATTGAAAAAATTATAAACATTCATACATTTGTTTCATAGCAATTTATGTGACTATTCAAATAAAAAAAGGCATCATATTTTGTTATTGACCCAAAAGCTTTACGAATATCATGATATAATTGTGCTTATGTTGCCCACCTCTAGGGTGAAGCAATCAGAGTGTAGACTGACCTTCCACCAACATGATTATGCAGTCTGAACAGTTCATCAGTGTTATTTTAGATAAACAGAGGATCACAGAGTTTAAATCAACATCAGCACTTGTGTGTCTTACCTTCTCCCCAGGGTTGCTGCTGTAGAACATGACACAAGGGTAGAGCTCTGTAGCATCGACATCTTCAAATGCCAGTTTGGGTTCCTGCCACATAAGCACATATGATGAAAGAGAGTTGAAAAGAGAATGTTGATGAAATAGAATGTGTATTATAGCTCAGTTATTGATATGCAAGTTGGTCAATGCTGAATATTTGTGTGTTTGTAAGTGGGCTGCACCGCACCTCTCCGTTCTTGCCAAAGGACACAGTCCTGGCCTCCATGTCCAGCACACAGGTGATGTAGTCTCCCTGTGTGTAGCTGGACAGCGTGAGGGTCTGCTCTCCGTTATGGTAGAGGTTGCCGCTGTAAGCGCGGTAGAGCCACATGTCGGCTGTTGTGCGGTGGTTGAAATCATGCACAGGCCAGCGTGACACACCCACACACGTTCCCTCATTTCCACGATTCTCCTTCACGATATAGAACTGAAAACAAATAATACACACTTTCATACTCACACAGCTCAACACAATGCACATATTGTGCTATTGGCTTACACAAAGTCAGCATATTATGCACCAAATCAGCATATTAGAAAGATTTTCTGAAGGAAAATGTAGCTTTGCCATCACAGGAATTAGGTTTTAAAATAACTTAAAATAGAAAAGTAATTTTAGATTGAAAAAAATACACAATATCACTGCTTTTACTGTAGTTTTGATCAAATAGTGTAGTTTCGATCCCAAACTTCTGAACGTTAGTGTAAAATAAAGTGTGTAGAACCTTCCACTGGTAACAGCCAGAGGAAATGCCAGTGGAGGCCAGGCCGTAACCTTTGCCTCCACTGCCATGCGTCAATCCCTGTCCGCTTTCCACCACACAGCACTGTGCCTTCTCAGGGTCAAAGGTTACTTCCTGGATAGGCAAATTTTCTTCTTCCTCCTCTGATTCACCCTAAAACAACAAGATGGCATTTAATGGCATCTCAGAAAAGTGAATGTTGAGTATGAGTACATTTTAACGCATTACAACCTCTTACACTTGACTGGCTGAATCTCCCTCACCTGTAGTTTGAGTTCCTGCTCTCTCTCCTTCATCTGGATGGTGTGTTTGGCTTGAGCAACAGGTGCCTCCCACATACAGTCCGAGAGCAGCGCGAACAACCTCTCCACCACCTACCACACAAAGACAAGTTAACTTAACTCTGCAACAGATATTCCATTAAAAAAAAAAGAGCACAATAGAGGTGTGTGGATTTAGACCTGGGTCATCTGATGGTCCTCCACGCTGCTCTCACAGGCAGGAAGCACAGCTTCCAAAACATGCAGGGCTAACAGCCGTGTTCTCAAATTACCAACCAAAGGAATGCCTAAAAAATACACACATTTAACTAATCTAACAACTAGCTCACAGACAAGATGACGTTGCTGGGACACTGCTGTATTACCTGAACAGCGTTTCTGAGCAGCAATGTTGAGAAGGACTTCAGTCCATTTAGGAGAGGCCATCTTGGACTGGATGGCTTTGGAAGAGACGACTCGCCGCAGAAACACCAAGAAGTCTCCGAGGTGCAGCTCTGCTGTGTGTCTCTTACGTAACAATGCTACACAAAATTAAAAGCAATATATTAAAAACACAAAATTAAGTAAATTAGTGAGCATGTTGCTGTTGACTTGCAATTGTCCTACCTCGAAAATCTTTTTTCGGAGCATCTGCACAGTCGTCAGTCTTCTCCTGCAGTTCTGTACTTGCACTGAGTGTGCTTCCAGCAGCCTGAGCCAGCAGAGTCTTCAGCTGACTGCAAAGAAGATCCAGCAGAGCCTGGACCACCTTAGGACTCAACCTGTCTGCATATGTCCTGATGGAAAGATAGGAAAGAGCAAGAGTTAATGAATTTGTGTCAATTTGTTTGTCAGAGCCAAGTCAGAATTACCTCCTCTCCTAGCTTCACGAAACACTCGTCCATAAAATGCATTGCTGTTCTGTTTTAAGTGATCTTAAAGATTCCTAAATGCTTCTATTTTCGGAAGGCCAAATAAAGTGATTTTGCTTTCGCATAGAAACACACAGCGTCTCCCTGACATGCCGCTTCAACACTAACTGCGGTTACTGAAAACACACCTTCTTTCTTTGCGTGTACATTTGGCCCACATTATGCAAATATTTCCACATAATGACGTAGATATGTGGGGGCGTGTTAGAAAACAACCAAACCCAACGAAGCCTGTTTTAGGGGGGGCGGGGCCGAGTCTTAACTTTATAAAGAATATACTCTGTTGGTTGTTGAGCTTTAGTCTGCAATTCAAGGGATTCTTATCTATGCACAACATCTGTAACACTCCAAAGAGAAAGGAAAACTTGAAATCGCATCATATGACCCCTTTAATATATTTTAAAATGAAATGTATTCCTGATGATGACAAAGCTGAATCTTCAAAGAAACCTTATGCTGATTTTGTGCTCAATAATCATTTGAAAACACTTGTGCGGTTTAATAGTTGTGTGAAACCAGTTGTGATATTTTGAAGGATTCTTTGATGAATAAAATGTCAAAGACCAGATTTATTGAATAGAAATCTTTTGTAACTGTCAAAGTCTTTACTGTCACTTCTGATTAATTTAATGCATCCTTTCCGAATAAAAGTATAGTGGGTCTAAAGAACTTTCATGGACTAGCTAAATAATTTAAAACATTTGAGGTTCAGAACGGCTATGAAAAAACAGGTATTAACAAAGAGAACTGTGTTGTACCCGGTGCTGATGGCTAGTATCTGCAGCAATCTGGTGCTGGCCACTTTGAGGGCAGTGCTGAGCTGAGATCCTGCAGGCTTGTGCAGGAGTTGCAGTGTCTGTCCAAGCAGGGTTTCCGTTCCACAAAGCTGAGAAAGAACGTCCAAGAGACCGCTGGAGATGGCTAACGATACATCAACAGGCTGGTATCGCACACTTAGAGCGAAGACCGTTACCAACAGCAGCCTTTGCTGGGCCTCTGTAAACACACACAGCATTGTGAAAATATGTTCAGTATAATATATGCTACATAAATGAATATATTGAATGTGTTCTCAAATACACTACCTATGTGGTGCTTGTTAGCTTGCAGGGCTTTCTCTAATGTGACTGACAGCTGCTGATAAATCTTATGAACAGCAGTCTGAATGTCCATCTGTAAACTTTTCTTGGCCGCTCTGACTCCATCCTACAAGGAAAACAAAGGACATGCAGAGCATAGCATGAATAATAACATTCAAAATGATTTATCATAACATTTCAGTTCTTGAAACCCAGTTGATTGTTCTAGATGTGTTAAAGCAAGAAGACTGAATTGCTCACAGACATTTAGCGATTTTCTCAATCAGGCCTAATGCCCACATGCCAGCCTAAATTAGCACATATTAAGCCAGCATGACCTAAAAAAGTTCAACTGTATTTAAAAACACTGATGAGTGCAGTAAATCAATGTTGAATAATATGACGCATATTCAAAAAAATGTATCTTCTTCAGTACCTCTAATGATTAGATGGAACAATTACCTGGTAATGGTGTAATTGGACACTCTCGCCCTTTGGTCCCCCATTGCAAACAGCACCAAGGCCAAAACATCCTGACAAGAACTGCAGTCTGACTGATGTTAGCAGAGAGGCAGAGTGAAAACTGAGGCCTGTGTGTCCAGCTCCACCTCCAGAGCCTGCCTGACAGCTTTTCTCCTCCATCCCAGAAATCAACACCACAATCTGGTGAAGGGCCTCCAGACGCAACTATATAAATAAACATAATACAATCATAAAAGCACAAGATAAACAAACAAAAGTCTGTGGGCGGAAGTGAAGATGACAAATAAACACAAAAAGTCAGAATGTACCTCTGCTCGGCTCTGCTGCTGCTCCATGGCTATAATAATGGCCTGTGGGCTCGTTGACACACTCTCTTCTGGTTCCTTAAACGCAGGGGCATTCCCAACATCTCCACTGATGAAGTTCACCATGTTCTCGATGAGTGCATGGAGTCTGAATGAATGGCTCAGATCGAGGTCTGACTCCTCGCAGGACTGTGGAGAGCTGTATAAACACTCACGAGCCAAGCGTCCCCCAAACCAATCAGCAGAAGAGTCTGGAGAACTGTACAGAAAGCCTTGAAAACACAAAACAAAATCTGTTGAACAGAATTTGTAATAATGGCCCAATAATAAAGTATAATTTAATCATTTTAATTATTATATAATTGGAACCCGTAAATTTGTGTGCCATGTATATTTATGCTTAATATAGTATTGCGTTGTTTCTCTTGTGTGGCTTATACCAAAAAGCTATTTGTTTGACATGCGAGTATGTGAAGTGCTCCAAAGCAGATAAACTCAGGTCACTCAAAGCACAACCTCACTTCATGTCAGAATCAGAGCTCCAATTAGCTCTGACCCGAAGCGGTCACATTTGATTTTCATTCACTATTTCCTACATCACTCCACTAATGAATGAAAACAATGAAGCAAATTTAGACACCCGAGTGTGCTGGGTAAGAAGCCAGAGTTCATTCAGCAACACACCCACAGAGCAATAGAGTGGATGCTGAATCCTAGTTCTGAACAACTTTGTACCTCAAGAGTTTAGTTCCAAACCTGCTCCAACACATGCCTGTCATTTTCAACATCTCAAAGACCTTTATTAGCTGGTTTAGGTGTGTTTTACAGGAGTTTTTACTTAAGTTTCAAATCTCAACACATCAATGGATCACGTCAAATCTATGAAAAGGATTTAAAAACTATTTATTAGAAGCTGAAAACATCAAAATATTTTGAGATCAAAACGTGCAAAATCCCACTTGCTGTTTATTGTACTACAAAAAAAAATCTAATATTTGTAGCTATTTACACTGCATACAGATAACAAAATAAAAGCATAAGCAGCTTAAATAGCACCCTATAATCTACTGCTCAAACATATCCTCCTGCATATTTATTTTAACCCCCCTTTTTATAATAAAGGCCAACAGATCTGATGACAGATTTCCAACACAAAAGTGTTTGATTTACAAGTGAGATGCAGGTTATGTACAGAACATGTGAACAGGAAAGACAAGTATCGGAGTTCCCCCATAAACTGCCCTTTTCTGTACAGTTGTGTGCAGGTCTGGACATGAATAAGGATAAGGAATAATGAATAAGTATTATGCGAGTAATACTTTATAACAGAAATTTGCTGTGGCACATTTTGGCCTTGGGGAATAAATTTGGCAATGCATTACGAGGCTATAAAGATGTCAGCAGGAATCCACTGTCATCTTATTTCACGGACCCATTTAGCCACATAGAAAAAAATAGACCACACACAGAGCTGTCAGAGACATGTGTACACATATAGACTTTTGCACAAATACACAGATTACAAGAGTAGTACAGTATGTCCTATTGCTACAGTCTCAGTGTGCTAAAGGTGGGGCCGTTACCTCTTTTTTTAGGAGTGAAAGCTAAATCCAGATCCACATTCCTCCTCACATTCTGAAACAGGTCACACCGAGAGGTTACATAACTGCAGTAGATATAGTTATAAATCAAGTAAAGCAGATAAGGCAGTGTGTGCATGTGTCACATCTCACCAGTGAGTATCCCTCCTCATCAGACTCTGGCTGGGAGAGATCAGACTCACTCCTGGATTTTGTGAATCTGTAGTTGGGACTGCTCTGGATGGACCGACTCTCTGCCAACAGGCTCTCACTCCTACACACACACACAATGAAAATGGCAATTAAAAGTTACATGTTCTGACATGAGCGGACATAACACAATCACACCACTAAAATGTGACCAAAATATAAATTAATACCATTAATGAAGAATGTTTTTTATTTATTGAAATTATGTATCACAGTAACCGCTGCTTTTAATTGCAATTGGGTCAGCTTATAAAGGTTCTTCAAAATTAGAGCAGCACACAGTGTCTCTTGAAACTGCATAATGTGAAATCTAGAAAAGTAGGTCAGGCATTCCTGGGCAGGACTAGCAGCGCTGGAGCAGACTGGAAAGGTGAACGAGTTCAGTGAGACCTTCAGGCTCCAAAGATAAGGGTTATGATTCAAAAGTTAAAAGCCATGCTTACACATGTTTAATCAGCAAAATGTGCTTTTTAACAATGATGCTACTCACCTCGTCATAAATCCACCTCCGTCCTGGCCGACCCCGCCTGTCAGGGGTTGCTGATTAAAGTGTTGAGCGAGTGGAGTGCTGACGGCCAGCAGGAGCATGGCACAGCGGTGGATGACTGCATTGCATGTGGTGGTGTAAAGATCCTGTCCCTCCTGAGGGGTCGTGCTGCTCCTGCGCTCCGGACCAGGCTGAGCCGGCTCTTCCTGTGTGCTTATGCTTCCGGTTCGATCTTGGTCCCTTCCTCGTGCTGCCTCCCGTGCTGATAGGAAACAATGAAAGATTTCTGTGTCCGCCAAGACATAAGACACAGAGCGGCCAGGTTAGGGAAGCAGCCAAGAAGCATGGCGTTGTTAAAAAGTGCTTATGCCTGGATATTCCACAATGCCATGTGTGACCATTGTATAATAACTATGGTTAACAAAGTTATTTATTAGTATACCATAGCGTTCAAAAGTTAGTAAGTACGATAACACATTTTTTTAAAAACTTTTATTCAGAAAGGATGCTTTAAACTAAAGACTTTTACATTAACAAATAAAACAAAAGATGTATATTTCAAATAAATGGTGTTCTTTGAACTTTCCATTCATCAAAGAATCCTAAAATAGAGGAATAGATAACATTTAAAATACATTAAAATAGAAAACTTTTTTTTTTTATTGTAATAATATTTCACAATATTAGTGTTTTTACTGTTGTTTGATCAAATAAATGTACTCCTTGTGACAAGGACAGCCGACCCTTTCCCTGACCTCAACCTTTGAATGTAGTGTCATATTGTTTTAGCATGTTTTCCAGTAGCAAATGGCATTCACAACGTATGTCCACCCACTTATTAAATATATCTTTTACGTATAAATTACAGTTGTCATAATTTACGCACCCTCATGTCATTCCAAACCTATAGTATATGCGGTTATTTTTTTAATGGATATTGACAGCCATGTAAAAATTCTTTCTTTTATTCCACTAAATATCTCATATGGTTTTGGAATGACAAGACGGTAAATAATTACAGAATGTAAATTTTTAGGTGTAATAACTAAGAATATTAAAATGCACAAGGTATGTGTGAATGTGTGTGACAACTTTGCTCAATGCCACTCAAAGCACCAGCCAACATTAGCGCACACACACATGCCCTTCACAAATAGGGATGCAACGATTATAGATTTTGTTGGCACGATTATTGTCTTAGGAATAATCACGGTTTTACGATTATGGCGATTATTGTGCATTTATTCATTTCCCAACATTACTATGTATAAAATCACATGAACACTCTTCAGATATTAATATGTTATTTATTTTGCTGACTTTTGAAACAGAAATAGCACAGTAACCAACAATACAGCACAAAATAATAATAAACAAAAGACAAAGTAAAGTCCATCTCTCCCATTGGAATTTTAAAAAAAGGGGACCTCTGCTCTGTAAACATCCATGAAAGTATTTCTCTTTTGAAAATAACAAATGGAAATAGATCACAAAAGTATTCAATGTTTTCAGTGTGTACATTATTTCTACATTTCTTTTGGACCTGGGGTAGAGACTTTGGAAACACGGTGAAAAAAAATCTTATGAATACTACTACAACAGGGATAGTAAATAACAAAGTTAATGAAGTATTATTAATATATAACTTTATAAACTGTTACTAATGATGGAAATAAACTGAAATATTATTGTAATCAACTGTCAACCATACATATTAATTTTAATAATCTTTATAATAATTCATATGATTTTACATGTGGCCTGAGAAAATCATGTCTATTATTTTGGTTTGCGAGATCGGAGATCGCGTTGCGCACGTGTACAAACATTCAGGAGGGCACAAACTTCTTGAGAATGCTGCCCCTTGTCTTTTATTAATAAAATAGATTAAATATCCTACTGGAGAGACGCACAGACGCAGGTAGGCAACTGTCACCTCTCTCTCTCTCTCAATCGAATAATTAATTCAAGTAGCTAAATGTTATAATGAATTAATTCAAATAAATGTGATCTTACCGCACTATTTAATCTCTTTCTGATCTGAAGTGGGCAGAATGCTGAGCTAACGAGCCGTAGCTTCGTGTCAGGTTTTTCTTGCCTTCACGTCGTGCATTAAAATTGTTCAATGTACAGCTAGCCATGCATGATCCCTAATGTGTTTGCTCTTTAGCAGCAGTTTTTACGGCATAGTTCGCACGACACCCTGGTAATTCTGGTGTTCGCAAAATGGTCCCACATTGTCGCAAGCATTTCGACTGTCACAGTTAATCTAATGCGTGTAGTAGCCTCCGTGCCTCTGATAAGCACGTCATTTTAAGCTGGTGCACCTTTAGTGTAACTTTGTTTCCATTTTGCACAAGCTGCAACAGTTCCGTTCCGTGTAACAAAACCTCGTTTTTAGCAGAACCTTTACGAATAATTAACCGTGACGTTTTAAAGCGTGGTTAATCGCGAAACCGGTTAATCGCTGCATCCCTATTCACAAATGTGTCAGAACTCACTTCCTGCGGTCATGACCTCATGCTCTCTTTCCTCCTCATCATCTTCCTGCTCCTTATGACCCCTCTTCTCTTTCTCTCTCTCTGTCTCTCTCCTCCAGCTCAGCCTCCTCGTCTATAGTTCGGGTGAAAGAGTGTTCCTGTGGGTCCATCTCCACAGAGTCCACGTTATCAGAGATCTGCACACAGGAGGAGAAATGGCTTTACATATAATGAGGCCCAAAAATCTGACCACATTAAAATTCTAGGATTTTTCTAGGATCTTAAAGGAATAATTCACCCAAATAAATTGATTATTCTTCATTTTTCTCTAAAAATCCTACGGTTATATTCATGATATAATTTGTAATAAAAAAAGTCATAAAAAGTCATACTCTGCGTTCTCGTGATGACGAACGGATCTGGATGAGCTCCATGTTTTTGCAAGCCAAGAGGCGATTCCGCACCTTATACACACTGCGATACACCTCTGCCAAGAGTTTACATGGCTGATATCTGAAGGAAGTCAGAAAATGGGAAAGAAATTCTTTAGTAGTGTCCACAGTGTAGTATTCTCTGAAGTTATGTAGAATATTATGTCATACCTCCCTTCTCCACACGCCTGTCCCAGCAGCCCTGTGTGTTTCAGCAGGACAGCAAGTACAAAGCGGGTCACTGTGTCTAACAGAGCTTCATTCAGCAATGATGCACTGTCCCAATCTACACAAACACACACAAGACTAAATGAACATGTAATGCCATCAAAGATTTGATGTTGCACAAATGAAAAGTTCTAATGCTAATGGCAAAATTATTTCTGCTTTTAACAACCAATAACTTTATATAAAGTCCAATAACTCCATAGTTAGAATAGTTTGCACCAAAAAGATCTGGTTTACGGACAGCTGTAACATAACAGAGGATATGAATGTCAATTTTTATTTAACTGTTACCTAAGGCAGTAATTATGGAAAAATACTGTGCCACATGACAGGGATCTAAGCTTAAATATGACAACCATTCATGCTATTGTTAATTCTACATTCAGAAACAGCTTTCAGAAACACAAATGGCTTTATTTAAAGGATTAATTCACTTCCAGAATAAACATTTTTTAAGAAAATGACATTGTTTCACTAGATAAGACCCTTATTCCTCGACTGGGATCATGTAGAGCCCTTTGAAGCTGCATTGAATCTGCCATTTGGATCTTCAACCCCTTGATCCCCATTGAAGTCCATTATATGGAGAAAAATCT
Organism: Sinocyclocheilus anophthalmus; assembly: GCA_018155175.1. Taxonomy (NCBI): domain Eukaryota; kingdom Metazoa; phylum Chordata; class Actinopteri; order Cypriniformes; family Cyprinidae; genus Sinocyclocheilus; species Sinocyclocheilus anophthalmus. The sequence goes on along the minus strand of JADLZN010002324.1, from coordinate 1,080,035 downwards.
AAATTCTTTTCGACTGAAGGAAAGAAAGATATGAACATCTTGGATGACATCACATCTTCTGGATGTGAACTAATCCTTTAAAATAAATGACAACTGGCACAAAACCCTAATCAGGTGCAACAAGACAAGTGGTGTGTAGTGAGGTTTTGGACCAGTGAGATTTCACTGTGGGTGGGAGCCATTATAAAGTCTGCATAGGTTAATGTGTGACTTCTGAGATTATGCAAGCACTTAGCACTTAGGTAAAGCTAATCAGCATTTATAATACTCCTTCCATAATCCTCAATATATGTTCTATTTTTGTGTCCTACCCTTGCTGATGGCATAATCCTGCATGTTTGTCCACAAGCTGTGTGTGGGCTCTTTAGTTGATCCAAGGGCCAAATCAACCAGCACACTCATGTCAACACGCAACTGACAGTCAAAAGGTCTTTGCTCCTCATTTCCACACAGAGCCACCTCCAGCAGAGAGCTGATACACACATCTGAAATACATATACCATTTCATAACAATTCATAACATTTTTTTACTTCCATAACGCAATAAATTTCAAAACAAAACAGGACATTTAATGATAAAAGGAATTACAATGTGTGTGCATACCAAGCTGGGTTATATCAGTCTCTAAGCCATTACTAAAAAGCGGTGTTTTGAGCCAATGGGTAGTGTGCTGTTCCTCTGGTGAGGGTGGGGCTCCCTGCAGCATTCCTCCGAGACAACGTCCCACCAGCAGCGCTACGGTACGCTCCAGATCCACCAACCACACCCAGCACTGTGCAGATCCTGAAACACATACTGGATCAACCAGATCTGGAGTGCCTACAGGAAGAAGGATAAAGGAAAAATAACCTGATTATAGGATGTGGGAGTGAAGGGAAAAAATTAAAATTAAAAGTAATAATTTATGACTAAATTATCAATTAAAGCTTATCGCTTAAAATTATCGATTAAAGTTTCAGAAGTTTAACTGAATGAGAGATGAGTGGTTTTTGAGTGTTGAGTGGCTCTTAAAAAGGAGGAAGGGGCCCGAGCAAATTACCATGGGGCACGCAAGATTGGTAACAATGATTTTCTTTAAAGATCAAGCTCTTTAAAGTTTATTAAAATGCTAAAAACACAAGATCTGTACCATGTTAAATTATTAGGGGTGTGACGAGATCTCGTGGTACAAGATCTCGCGAGATCCGATGTCTCGCGAGATCTGACTGGTCTTGCGAGAACCTGACGATATCCTCACGCAGACCTTTTAGATATACAGTGGGGAAAAAAAGTATTTAGTCAGCCACCAATTGTGCACGTTCTCCCACTTAAAAAGATGAGAGAGGCCTGTAATTTTCATAGGTATACCTCAACTATGAGAGTCAAAATGAGAAAAAAAAAATCCAGAAACTCACATTTTGTAGGATTTTTAAAGAATTTATTTGCAAATGATGGTGGAAAATAAGTATTTGGTCAATAACAAAATTTCATGTCAATACTTTGTTATATACCCTTTGTTGGCAATGACAGAGGTCAAACGTTTTCTGTAAGTCTTCACAAGGTTTTCACACACTGTTGATGGTATTTTGGCCTATTCCTCCATGCAGATCTCCTCTAGATCAGTAATGTTTTGGGGCTGTCGCTGGCAACACGATTTTCAACTCTCTCCAAAAATTTTCTATGGGGTTGAGATCTGGAGAAAGGCTAGGCCACTCCAGACCTTGAAATGCTTCCTTACGAAGCCACTCGCTTCGTTGTGCCGCCTGCGAGCGGTGTGGTTTGGATCATTGGCATGCTGACAAAAGAAACCCCGCCCCCGTTTCAGCTTCAATGCCCTGCGATGGAAGGGTTTTCAATTCAAAATTCTCACGATTACAATGGCCCAGTTCATTCTTTCATTACACGGCTTCATCGTCCTGGTCCCTTTGCAGAAAAAAAGCCCCAAAGCATGATGTTTCCACCCCCATGCTTCACAGTAGGTTTGGTGTTCTTTGGATGCAACTCAGCATCTTTCTCCTCCAAACACGACAAGTTGAGTTTTTACCAAAAAAGTTCTATTTTGGTTTCATCTGATATTATGACATTCTCCCAATCCTCTTCTGGTTCATCCAAATGCTCTCTAGCAAACTTCTAACGGGCCTGGACATGTACTGGCTTAAGTAGGGGGACACGTCTGGCACTGCAGGATTTGTGTCCCTGGCGGCGCAGTGTGTTACTGGTGGTAGCCTTTGTTACTTTGGGCCCAGCTCTCTGCAGGTCATTCACTAGTTCCCCCCGTGTGGTTCTGGGATTTTTGCTCACAGTTCTTGTGATCTTTTTGACCCCACGGGGTGAGATCTTGCGTTGGAGCCCCAGATCGAGGGAGATTATTAGTGGTTTTGTATGTCTTCCATTTTCTAATAATTGTCTCACAGTTGATTTCTTCACACCAAGCTTCTTACCTATTGCAGATTCAGTCTTCCAGCCTGGTGCAGGTCTACGATTTTGTTTCTGTTGTCCTTTGACAGCTCTTTGGTCTTGGCCATTGTGGAGTTTGGAGTGTGACTGTTTGAACAGGTTGTTGTGGACAGGTGTCTTTTATACTGTTAACGAGTTCAAACAGATGCCATTAAATCAGGTAACGAGTGGAGGACAGAGGAGCCTTTAAAGAAGAAGTTACAGGTCTGTGAAAGCCAGAAATCTTGCTTGTTTGTAGGTGACCAAATACTGATTTTACCGAGGAATTTACCAATTAATTTTTTAAAAATCCTACAATGTGATTTTTTTCTGGATTTTTTTTCTCATTTGTCTCTCATAGTTGAGGTATACCAAATGATGAAAATTACAGGCCTCTCTCAACTTTTTAAGTGGGAGAACTTGCACAATTGTGGCTGACTAAATACTTTTTTGCCACACTGATTTGCATTACACTGGCTTCGTTCACAATGGTGTAGGTAATTTTTTATGTTACATCAGGCCGTGGGCGCTGATCGAGGGAAATTACGCATGTATCTTTATCCAGTCTAAAAACAGAATTCAACAGTACCGTAACACCGACAACATCTCCAGAACTTCTCTGAGAGTCACTTCATTATCATTTTAGCGTTTTGACGGGAGTAAAACTAGCGCATATCACCGCACAGAACTGTACAGTATTCACGCACCCCTCACAATAAAGTCCGTTCAATTTGAAGACATTGTGCCGTATACCTATTTTTCAGTACAGACCTCAGCCTACACTACACTAAAATGAACAACATTATTTTTTCAAGGAATATCCACACACAGGGTCTTCACATGTTTTTAATTTTAAGAGTACATCCCCTTTGTTTGCCAAAAAAGCCTTGTTTTTGTAATAATGTCAATAATTAAAGATAAATGTAACTAATGAATATATTTAGCCTCTTTGATACCCAGAAATATTTAAATCCACACAGAATTTCTGATGGGGAAAACAATTCATGCCTTTTTTATGCATTCAAATAATTACATCTAAAACAACACATAATTTGGTAACAATTCATACATGGTGAGAAAAATAAAACATTCATAGGGCCCTAAACATTTATTTTTTGTTAAACTTAATAATCGATGTGAAAAATGTATACGTTTTAATGATTTTTAATTATTCGCCATGCTTTTAATTAATACATTTAATTTTAACTATAAAAAAGGAGTCCAAGAAATGGTTTAATGAAAACCAATTTGGAAAAAAACTCACACGGATTTTAGGAAAAAATAAAACTGATTTCATAGGGCCCTAACTATCCCTTAGCCTTGCCGCGCCCCCCAGTTTGGCATCCACTGCTTTTTTCTTTTAAATTGATACATTAATCGTGTTTATTATTATTTTTTTTATTAAAGTGGAAATCAGTTTACTAAATAATGTAAACTTGACTGACTGTGACTCTGCTTGATATTTATGTTGTTTATTATTTATTTTTATATAATTTTTGTGCAATTACTTGCCTGTCAGTTATTAAAATAGATGTTTAATTTCATAAAGTACAAGTTGATTTCAAAATGCACCTACTTTTTTGCATTTTGTGTTTTTCAGTTGAAAAATAAACAATGCAGTTGCTGTTGATTTCCTTATATATTTAATCATTGAGGATTTCTTTAAAAAAAAGTCTAAAAATCTCATCTCGTCTCATTCTCGTGAACCCAGTCTCATGTCTCATCTCGTCTCGTGGGATAAGTGTCTCGTCACACCCCTAATAATCATCTACGTCAATGTTATCTATATATATGATGAATATTCAGATGCAAAGCCTCTAAGTGCCGCTGAATTTTTTCATCTAACATTAGCATTTTTTCAGACTCCTATAGTTATGTTCTTTATTTCACTTTATGCCATAGACAAGGCCTATACAGTGCCCGTTAAGTAAAATTATGAAAATTAGATCCTGTAAACAATTTATTTTATAAGAAAATTTCAGATGGCACTTAGAGGCTTTTACATCTGAACTCTTCATTATATTAATATATATATATAATATATATATATATTATATATATATAATACATGTGTGTTGTGTTGTAGTGTGTGTGTGCATTGTAAATATAAACTTAAATTAGCTATTTATCATATGAATGTGAAAGTCTGACCATGCAGTGGCCACTGCAGCTCCTGTTCCTCCAGAGGTGTGGCAGCAGGCAGAAGTCTGTTGAGACAGTCAATAGGGGGAAGCAGGTCTAAGAGGTAGCTGAGCAGCGGCCGCGCCACCCAAACAGGCAACAACAGCAAAGACGTCACAATCTGACACAGCATACTGCCCGCTGCAGACATGTAGATCACATCTACCACAACCAAGCACAGGGAAAAAATTAGCAGGTCCATTAACATTTAGATAATAAATGAGTCTAGCTTAAATGTGTGTGCACATTGATATACCTCGTAGCTTCTCACGCACGCTGCCATTACCAGAGCTTTCTCTCAGAAGAGTTGCAGAGCGATTATAGATATCTGTAGCATGAGGCAATAATAACAGCAGGTGTTTGTGGAGGAGTGCCACACTACTGGAACTCTGAAAAACACAGATTAACATATGGAAGAAAATCAGCCCACTCAGACCCAATAAAATGCATGATCTTTCCAAGATGGAAATTTGTGGGTGGATATGTATTTGGTTGTGTATGTACCTCTGTAACACAGTTGATATGGCAATAGGCTAGTAGTTGCTTCTGTAAAGAGCAGAGCAGTTCATGGAGGTGAGCTGGTTGGCTGCTATCAGATGAAGATGTTCCCTGCAAGATCTTATCACTGTTCTTCTCCAGCTCTCCAAATGCCTGGTCCTGTTAGGTTAACACACATGCACACAGGAAAACAGGTTGAGAAGATAATCAGAAGTGTATATCAGATGTTGCATTTACACTGTAAGTGTAATACACATACAATATGGTGACCCATTTCCTTTTTATCCTCTTGAATCTGTTTACATTCATTTAAGATAGTGTTTACCTTTTTACCTGACCAAGATGCACTAGGCTGATAAGAGCACTAGTGGAACCTCACTGAAAATAACAATTTGCATGCCCTTGCTCTCAAAAATATCGGGTTGACGTTCACCACAACAAATTAAATAATATTTTACCAAAATATACAGAGTATATATATAAAATATTTGTACGGCAAAATAATGGCAAAAAAACGTATTTCTTTTGAGTTGTCTTTGTAGGTTGCATGCAGAAATAGGCAAGCGTATTGACTAACAAACACATGAGTCTTATGAGGTGATTAGTTTAATGAATCACAGAAACAGATTCAAAAACTAGAGTCACTGGTATGAATCAGTCTGACAAATTGTTTTATTGTATGAATCAGTGGTCACTGAATCAACATCTGAGTCACTTACTAAACCGCACATTATCGTTACATTTAGTGATGACAGTCTCGAAATGAAGCAAGCACTTTTTGCTGTCTAAAAGTCTGAAACTTTTATTATTACTGACTAAATGTTTATATGGCAACATGATCATTTAACCTAAGCGAGTGTATCAAGATAAAGATAACACAAAGCTGTCTGACAGCGCAAACAGGGCCTCGAGATTTTAATCTGCAGAACTGACCGTATAAAAGCCCAGGTTCCTGAGTAAAGTTTTCATGAGGATCTCTGCCAAGTGTGTGTCAGGATGTGTATCAGAATGAGTGCCAGAAACATGCGTAGAGTCGGAGGGTAGAGCGGGAGTCTCAGAGGTGTCTGGAGGACAGCTGTACCCCAGCAGAGATGCCACATGGGTGTGATCCTGCAGACTAGTGAGGATTATATCCAGCTGCATCCTCTGTGACAAAAAACACACACACATATGACTGACAGATGCTTTTGTAAGTTAACTTAAACTGCTCTATACAAACAGGCACAAACTCGTACCTGTCCTTTGGAGAGGCTCTCCCAGCGGTCTGGTCCTTGAGGAAGTAGCGAGTGCAGTAGCTCCATTCTTTCTCTCAGAGGCGGCAGCAGCATCGTCGCTCCCACGGACAGAGTCTCGATGACAGCCTACAAAATGCAAACATCGATCAGAGAAAAATACAGGCCACAGTAAAACATCACAGCAACAAATATGTGGAAAAACACAAGCAAACACAGACCTCCTGGATTTCATCCGGCACTGATGCATCCATCAGTCTGAAAAGCAGATTACGGAGTGGCCGCGCTTGCCGTCCCAAGATACTGGTGGCCACTCCACCCACCAGCGCTAGAGCCAGGTGATTGGACAAGAGCCGTAGACATAGTTTCAAGAAGTTATGATGCTCCCTGTTGGCCCAAAAACAAATTTACTCCCTCCATGGTGCAGGAATACACACACTTAATATTTAATAACCTTAAGGATGGTTTAGAAAAAAATCAATTGAAACTTGATCTCAAATAAACAACATTAGCAGCAGCATTAATTCTCCAGTGACATTTAATGGATTTAAAAAACAAAGCAGGCTTCACTTGTCTATAGACCTTAGTCAGGTTAGACACCATATTGAATTTTACACAGATGAAAATGAGGCTGTGAAGGAGATATGTACTGCCTTTACAATGGCACGGACTGTATAAAGGTCCTACATCAGCTCACAACTTTCAAAACTGTTTTATAGAGTTTCTGTCTAATTAATTTTTTTTCAGAAAGCCATTCATGCTATTGTTAAACAACAGTGCAATCCATTCAATGCACTATACTTCTATTTCTCACAGCCTCATTTTCATTCCCGTCAATAATTAAATATGGTGCTACCCTGACTAAAGTCAATGGTGGTGGCAGAACACACACTTGGAAGATGGGAAAGGCAGAGGTGGGATCTCGTTGTTGATACCGTCACAGTATCGTTCCAGGAATGAGCGCAGGTGAGAGAAAGTGCTTTCTTCTAGGTCCACACAGTATGGCCTATGCCAAGCCACCACCTGCCTGTATACATACACATAAGATTAACAAGCTAAGTTATGGAAATTTAAAAGAACAAGAAAAAAAAAACAAAAGACAAAAAAAAAAAACTTCTTGCCATAGGAATCAACAAACTTAATGGCACAAATGCATATGAAATATATTGTGTAATTATGTAGGTAAAGGTAAAGATAATAAAAGTGTTTTAACAGACTTGCTAACCTGTCTCTCGGGAGGGCAGTCCAAGCCAGGCTGTGTGAGGTGCCAGCAGAAATCTGCTGAATGGCCACTCCATCTAAACCAATCACCTTCTTGGGTTTGGTGATGGGGCCAGTGGAATTCCCTTGACCGCACTGACCCATTGAGTTATTCCCCCAGGCATACACTTCATTGTCTGTAACAAAAACATCCACAAAAAAAATGAAATGAAAGAGCAACTATTCAGCATATTAGCATGTAATTTTACGAGTCACATTTCACTTATGCATTTTGAAAAGCAGATGTGTGACAGTAGCATGCCCTAAAAGATCACTTGACCATTTCGCAATGCACATGAACGGTTCTGTTTAAGTACACAGCGTAAAATTTTCTGTGACATCATGTGTGAGGCCCCCTTGCTTCACCTTATCTGAGTCTGACTCAGCACATACCATTACCCTTAGCTGGACTTTCTTTAGTTCATCCTTTATCTCGCCTTTCAGTAAACTGCTACTAATCTGACCACCCTCTCTCTCTCCACTATCACAAACTACAGTTTACACAACCCTTACACTTACAGTACAGCCCAAAGAAGACTCACAAAGCCAACGCACCTAATCACCAGCCATTGTTTACGGAGCTTACAATAGAATTCTATAATGCTTTATGCAATACACTGAAAGTGAAAACATTAAAGTGAGAATATTTAACGAGGATCACAAAACTAACTGCACTGTATAGACCGTAGTCAGGTTAGACGCCATATTGAATATAACACAGATGGAAATGAAACCATAATTTTAAGATGTAATTTTCAAAACTTTCAAACCTGTCTTAATGGAGTTTTTGTCTACTAATTTTTTTTTATTAAAGCCATTTTGCCTGCTGAACAACTGGCATGCTGTTAAACAATAGTACAATCCACTGAAAGCACTGTACTTCCATCCCTTACAGCCTCATTTTAATTGAATTTTCATGTTGTTTCACTACCAGCCACTTAAGCATACCAGATAAAGCTATTAGTTTTGTGTACTCAATTCAGTGAGTTTGCAGTGATCCCTTACCATGTGATAAAGCAAGGCAGTGGCTGTCTCCTATGGAGATGTCTACCACTCTGGTTGTGGCAAGTTCCTCGACCAGTTTTGGCCTTAGCGCAGTGGCCTCCGATGAACCACAGCCAAGACACGCACCACAGCCCCAAGAGTAAACCTGCACAATAAACAGATAACAGTGGGTTTAAAATGATCAATCAACATGAACTTATAATTGCCCCTAATTTTGTAATCTATAATCAATATGCCCTTTGTAAGGTTCATGCATGCAAGGTCAAAAAACACTTTCGTTTTCTCATAATATACATTCAATTTCACCACATTTCTCAATGATTCGTAAATGATTCATACGAAGCAGTTCTAAGATTCAGTCTATTTAAACCCCTCCTTTCCGTGAGCCTACTCTGCTCTGATTGGTCAGATGGCCCAGTCCTTTGTTACGGATCTAACGCGGACAGCGTGTATCAGAAACTAAACACCCATTGGCATAACTGAACGACAGCTAGGGAGAGAATGTATAGAGAGAAAAAATGGTATTGATTTGACCTTATAAAATCGAGCCCGAGTCTGATGATGAAATGTCTAGTTGATCAACCAGACACTGATTCGCAAGCAAGACTGAAGCAGGATGTTTCTCAGTGGTAAGTGTCAACTTAGTTTGTGGTAGTTATAAGACGTAAATGCAGCGTCATTGTTAGAATTTATTTAGGTGCACGACATGTGTGGGAACTGTATCAGAGTGCCAAGAGAAGGTGAAAACCTCTGCTGCCACAAAGTACGACAGGTAGTATTATACATTTCTGCATTAGTTGAACATTATTACTTTCACAGCGTAGGACACAGCTTCTTCTCGACATGATGTTTACCACACGGAAATGCTACACTGTTTCAGGGCACTGTTCGCGGCCTGCCAATGTAGAACAGGCAGGCATTATGCAAATGTGTTACCCAGTGACGTGTAGCCATCACGGAAGTTGGATTCGAATTCCTGAAGTTTCTTTTAGGTGATTCAGAGTCGGTTCTTTTTTTGAGAGACAATAACTTTATTTACCGTGCACTGTCGGCTTCACAACTTTGCAGGTAGTTTACATTCACATACAGCAACATTTCACAAATGGAATAATAGGGGCACTTTAATCATTTCTGGCTTAGCAATGTCTCATACCTGACCAGTAGAGGTGAGGGCCAGAGATGACTGGCTGCCAGCACATACTTTGCGAATGAACATTCCCTGGAGCGCCTCCACCACCTTGGGTTTATACACACGATTGGTATCACCATGACCCAGTTTCCCTGCAGACAAACAAATACTAAGGTGTAATTGTCTTCCATAATCTTTATCATCACATATACAGCAACTTCACAAACAATAATTACTCAAGCACATCTAGATGCAGCTGCTGGCTTAAATGCATAGTGGGTGCCTGACACCATGAAAAGGACTGTCTCAAATGTCTCTTCAGTATTGTCCCCCTACAAGTCGATGGTGTAGTTAGCCTCCACCATTGTCCTCCACTCTCCACCTCCAAAGGACCAGACTGTACGTCCATCTTTAGACAGCGCAATGGTGTGGGAGCTTCCCACAGCTGACACCTCCCCGTACCCTTAACTGATGTTCCTTTAACTAGCGTTGGAATGTTCCTACTGTTACTGTCGCCATGACCTACAAGTGTAGACAAACATAATCAATTATTCACAAACACACAAATGTCAACACAAAATGGAGCAAGACTGACCATATTATGTGCTTAGTTAAACAATTTTATTTTACTCACGACAAGTTTTTGCATTTTAATGGATATGACAATGTTAATGTATTTGGTCTTAGCAGACTAGGTCCGCTACGGTCACTGTTGCTGCAGAGCAAGTATGGACTCACTACTGCCAATCTGTTGGCATGCTGCTGTGAGCACACAAGATAAGCTACTACTGCATAAATAGGCATACATAAAATCCTTAGCAGATCTAGACAGGTGGAGCAGGGGGAGGTAGAGGGTTTCAGAGGAACTCTGAAAGCAAGCTGCAGGACCAGCTTTACAGTGACCTGATCAGCAGACTTTTTAAAAATGGTGAAGCAAGTACGCGACATTGGCTGTTACGTCATCCATCCTTTGTGCCAGGTAATTAATTATGTGATTATTAAATATATAAACAATTATTATAAAAAGACTAAAGACATATTTTTCAGCATTTATTTGATTTTTAAAAAATGCATTAAAAAGAGTAATATAGCAAAATTGTATTATTACCTAAAGATAAACATTTAATATTTTAATATATTTTAAAATGTATTTTACTCCTATGATGGCAAAGCTGAATTTTCAGCAGCCATTAATGTTGAAAGCAGTAACTTTTTTTTTAAACAAATGTGTATTATGAAAATAAAATATATATAGACAATTGCATACCTAATCTACCAAAGTCACCCTCTCCCCAGGTGTAGAGCTCTCCATCCTCACTCACTGCAGCGCTGTGTCTATACCCTGCTGATACACAAACCACCACCTACAAACAAACACACACAAGCAGTAGAAGACATTAATAATTTAAACACACAGATCCATTCTGAGTGTTCAAAAAGCTCAAGTGATGCATAACTACTGCATGAATATAGTACCTTTCCTTGTAGAGGGCCCTGTATCAGTTTGGGGTATTTCTGGGTAGAGCTATTGCCATGACCCAGTTTGCCATAGTCTCCATCACCCCAGCTGAACACCTCTCCCTCGCTGGTGAAGGCTAATGTGTGCCCATCTGAGCCTTTGGATGATGAAACTTTCTTATTGGCACGGTGAGGTTCAAAGGTCAGCTTCTTAAGGGTGGACTGGTTGTTTGAGTCACCCAGTCCCAGGCGCCCATAGCTGCCCTTCCCACACGCTCGGACTGAACCATCAGAGGAGATAACAAATGTGCAGTACTGGCCAGCTTCAATCTGAAGACACAAGATGTAGTCAGCAAGCATCGATTGTGAGCATGAAGGGGGATATTAACACGGACACTGTATGAATAGTTAAAATGAAAAATGCTTTCTACCGTTTGTGCATCACTGAAGCTGGGAGCGAGTTTGGGCTGGAGAATTTTCTCTTGAGTGCCCTCTACGAGCTGGTGGCTGCTGTTGCTGCCCCATACATAGACCTCACAGGTCTCAGATACCATGGCTGCCTCACCCGCCTGTATACTGTCTGGACTCGCACACGTTCTTGAGTAGTCTGAAGCCATGCGACACACCTATCATGAAACCGATTTTAAAAAAGACAGTGTCAAACACATGGCCCAATTCTAGTCTACAGGATAATTTGAGAAAAATTAAAATTAAAATTTGGTATCATATATATTCATAATTTTCTATTTTTAGATACAACAGGACAGATTTGTTGTGCAGCATGTTATATCATGTATCTTAAAGCAGCAGAAATTCTCTTCTAGTTGTGCACAATGGCAGCTGAAACAGGATTTACTGGATGACAAGAGGAAATCAGAGGACAAATTACTCAAGGAAAATATATACTGTAAGTTTCAAGTCTGTACTGACACGCATTCATACATTAAGACTGATTCAATGAGTTTGACTGAAAAGCAGGCCTATAATCAAAATTATGGCAATGTTTGGTTGGAAATGGCCTATTACAGCTAAAGTGGTCCTGCCAAGAGCAGTGAGTGGTTTCTCTTTATTTGATTTATATTTATTTATAAACCATTTCTTGTGATTCCCATTCATTGATTTATTTGTGGTGGCCCGCCACAACATCAACAATATAATAAATGCTATGTTAATTAACATTACATTATAAATAGACTTTATTCTTATATTGTTGTGGCCCTGTGTTTATTGTCTTCATGTTCGGTAATTTACAGCATTTCAATAGCAGGATGCCTTTGTCCATATTAGGAATTTCCTGGAACGTTCTATTACATCTGTGAGTCATATTTGGAGTTTCTGTGCAAGGGCGCCCACTGGCTTCCAGTATGAATAAAACACAGCCAACATTACATGAGTGTACTAAAGCTCACACCACCCGATCTCCAGTGTTTTTTCCATCACAAGCTTTTTTCATTAATGTAAAAATATACCTCATTGTCAGGTTCTAGCCTTGTTATGCTGTGCATGCTCTCTTCATAGATGAACCAAGATTTAATAATTACAAACAATTATCCTGCTGATGATGCTTAGTATAATCTGAAAAAGAGATTGGCTTAGGGCAGGGGTTTTCAAAGTGTGGGGCACGCCTCCCCAGGGGGGCGCCAGAGCATGTCAGGGGAGGCGCGGGGAAATTATAATAAATTCAAAATATAATTATTGAGTTAAATTATTATATGTATTTTTTAATATATATAAATGTTTTTATTTAAACGATACCAAAAAAATAAGTCAGAAATATGAGAAACATTTTTCACCCAGAAGGCCATAGCTGTGAATTCGCTGCTGTTTGACAAGCCCGCCAATATGTATATGCCTATTAATACAATGGAGCGGTTTCTGAGACCCCCGATTCAAAGCCTTCAACTTCAGGGCTTAAACCCAAAAGAAGACAATATGATGATCAGTATTTGAGTTTAGGGTTTACGTGGACAGGACCAGCTGATGAACCACGACCTTTATGTGTGGTTTGTCAAGATATTTTGGCTAATGACAGCATGAGGCCCGCAAAACTTCAGCGACACCTTGAAACCAAGCATGTTGAGGTAGCAGGAAAACCTCCAGAATTTTCCAGAGAAAACTTCAAACCTTTCAAGGTCAGAAAAAAAATTGTGGAAGATTTTTGTCAAATTAAATGGAAAGGCCACTGAAGCTTCATATCACGTTGCATTGCATATTGCCAAGGCAGGCAAAGCACATACCACTAGAGAGACGTTAATTCTACCGGCAGCAAAAGACCTGTGTTCCTTGATGCTAGGAGAAGCAGCGGCTTCTAATATTGATTCTGTTCCACTCTCTGACAACACAATAAGTCGGCGCATCTCAGACATGGCACAGGATGTGAAGGAGCAAGTTTTAGACAGCGTCAGACACAGCCTATTTTTTGCACTCCAGATCGACGAATCCACCAATGTGGCCAGCTGCGCTCAGCTGTTAACATATGTGCGGTACGTGAAAAACATGGACATTCAAGAAGAGTTTCTATTTAGTAGTCCTTTGCCCACCCACACAACAGGTGAACACATTTTCAACAAATTGAACAAATTTGTGAGAAAGAACGATATAGAATGGGAACGCTGCTGTGGCATATGCAGTGATGGGGCAAAATCAATGACTGGCCGCCACAGTGGTCTCATATCGAGGGTTAAAGAGGTAGCACCGAGAGCCGTGTGGACCCACTGCACAATCCATAGACAAGCTTTAGCTGCCAAGAAGATGCCAAATGATCTTCGGAGTGTCCTCGACGAAGCTGTGAAAATTGTCAACCTGATAAAAGCACGACCTCTAAATGCTCGTCTTTTCCACATTTTATGCGATGAACTGGGAGCGCATTACAAACAGCTGCTTCTGCACACTGAAGTCCGCTGGCTGTCTCGGGGCAGAGTTCTATCACGACTTCTTGATTTGCGTGAGGAAGTACTACTTTTTCTGTCAAATGTTAAATCCCCACTGGCGCAGCACATGAGTGATTCGAGCTGGATCGCAAGGTTAGCTTATTTGTCGGACATATTTGAACGCCTCAACACGCTTAATACATCATTGCAGGGCAGAGACTGCGATGTGTTTTCGGCATTTGAGCAAGTGTCCTCGTTCCGGAGAAAGCTGGATCTATGGGCCACTCGTGTGGAGAAAGGATGCGTGGACATGTTTCCTACGCTGGCTGACTTCATGCAAGAGGCAGGGCCGACAGTGGTTCCTATTCAGCCTTTGGTCGCTGAACACCTAAGGGGTCTGTGTCAGCAATTCACACACTATTTTTCCAACGAGACAATCCAGGATGAGTGGATTCGCAATCCATTCAAGTTCAAGCCAGCAGAAAGTGACGCACTGTCTATACAAGAAGAAGAGGCTTTGATTGATCTGACTAGTAATCATGAACTGGAGCAAATTATTACACACTCTTCCATTGGACATTTCTGGCTCTCTGTTCAAAATGAATTTCCTGAACTCACACAAAGAGCACTGAGGAAACTTTTACCATTTGTTTCAACGTATTTGTGCGAATCAGGATTTTCTGCTATGACATTCATCAAGAACAAATATCGTTCACGTCTTCAAGTGGAGGATGACCTTCGTCTGTTTCTGACGTCACTGCAACCACGAATTAGTCTTCTCTGCATAGCGAGGAAACAAATGCATACCGCTCACCAAGGTAGGGATATAATTATGTAAGCATATTAATCAATAGTAGAGATATTTAAATTTTGGCGTTGTTTAAAGTTATTTCCCCACTCTCTGTTACAGATCATCTGACTGTTTTGACTGGGATGGACAGCTCTTACAAATTTAAATAGCTAAAAAAAAATTATGTTCTTTTCATATCGAACCATCATTGTTTTTGTTTCATTATTCTTAGTTTTAAAAACTTTATATTAACTTACTTGTTATTACTCTGAAAATAACTGCACTTTTCATGTTATCACAAATAATGATTGGCGCCATAGGGTAAGTTGTGTCAAAAGGGAGGCCCACTGTCTTAGACTTTGAAAACCCCTGGCTTAGGGGGTAACATAAAAATCTGAAATCAACACTATTTAAGAAAGGGCAGTTAGCTGCAAAGCATATGAACAGAATCCCACAAAACCCCAACAGTATAATATTGTGGCTAAACTGATTAAAAAAAAATGTTTTGGTCCAGATTTGCATGTATTGTTTTAGTAATACATTGAACATTGGCAGCAGCTGCCTACCTTTCAAGAATGAGAGAATAAACAGAAAATAACAAAGACTCTTTTATGCTGGCAAATTACATCAACAAATATTACAACTATTTCACTCTATTCTAGGTCGTTACAATTGGTCAACTGGACTCCTGAGAACATGAACAAACTGAATGTGTAAAATCCTTATGAAAGACATCCTACATTTGAAACAAAACTAGGGTGATAACATTTAAAGTTTTGTTTTCTTAACCCAATAAAGCCTACGGTATCATTTTTTAAACGTACAATTTTAAGGCCTCTACATTATCAACATGATAAAAACAGTACAGTCTACTACATGCCTTCTGTCTGACTAATAGTTTATACTTTTTAGCAAGTTAAAGGTCTTTTAGTATCATTCTAAAAATGTCCCACTTCAGATTGTGGTACACGTCTTTTTGATGTGAAATCTTTACTATTTTTTATTAGGTAAAGGATCATATTTATATTGTAATATAAGTAATATTTCAATATGAACATTTACTGGACTGAAGCAAATTAGGTAAAAGGGTTATTTCACCCAAAAATGAAAATTAGCCCATAAATTACTCACCCTCAAGGCATCCTAGGTGTATATGACTTTCTTCTTTCAGACGAATCCAGTCGGAGTTAGATTAAAAATTGTCTTTGATCTTTCAAGCGGTTTAATGGCAGTCAGCGGGTGTTGCAGTGCATCAGTCCAAAAGTAGTTAAATAAAAAGCGCCCATCCATAATAAAAAAAGTGTCTCACACGGCTCAGGGGGGTGAACAAAGTCCTCCTGTAGTGAATCGATGCGTTTTTGTAAGAAAAATAACTATATTTAAAACGTAATAATTTAATCTGTTGTACACAGAAGCAGCTCCGGCCGGATGACGTAGGACGTCGGGCCATTTTTTTATGGATGGGCGCTAGGGATGGAACGGTTCGTGGAAAAAAATCTAACCGTACAGTTCTCCACACACGGTTTGGCACGTGCTAGGACCGTGGTTCAACTTAAATCTGACAGCGCATTTGTAATATGGTTTGCTATAAATAACATGTAAAACAAACAGGGTTCGGGCTAATGTATGTTTCTGTTGATGGAATGCGCATTCTGGCTTCCCAGTACATACAACAACAGCGATGAAGAAAAAAAAAAGTGGACAAACCATTCACACTTGTTCAATGCGAATGCCGTATGCTGGAATATGAGCATTCATTTATTCCATCATCACCCGGGTGCTGATAGCACGTGTGCACAGGTGAGACCTGAACAACACGCGTTGATATCTGTATTTAAGCTAAACTCATTTAAGCTTTGCCAGTATAAATATTTTTTTAAGAGCCAGAGGATGCGAGCTCGCAGTGAGAAGATTTGTGCGTGAGCTCATCCGAAGCGCGCAAACCCGCGCCTCAGAATGCACGCAAATATTAAGCTCTCTCTGAAGTATTTGTGTTTAAATGGACAAATTCCCACAAAAATTATGTCAAAACGCCCGTCTTGGTAAGTATCCTATAGCAGACATAGCCGGCTGAACGTACTTACAGTGTCTTAAAATGACAGCACTTTCTTAATATTAATCAAACGGCAACAACAAAGAACAATCATGTCTTGCTGAATAGGTTTGTCACTTTAGTAAAGAGTAATTCTTTAATGTTACAGGCAAAATAGAATATTTACTCTATGTATTGATATTGTGCTGTTGCTTGTAGTTATATTTATTTTCTTTATTTTTATTTGACAGTATAGTTTTTCCCTAAACATATCACATACCGAACCACACGGAAACCATGACCCTAAAACCGTGATACCCCAAACCGACCGTGAGTAAGTTGAACAGTCACCCCAATGGGTGATTTTTATTCACTTCTTTTGGATACTGAAGCACGACACAACAACGCGGGACTGCCCTTTTAAACATCTTGAAAGATCAAAGCCATTTTTAATTTAACTTCCGCCTGGAGTCATCTGAAAGAAGCAAGTCATATACACCTAGGATGCCTTGTGGGTGAGTAATTTATGGGTTAATTTTCATTTTTGGGTAAACTAACCCTTTAAGGATGATCCATACTTCATTTTAGAAAAATCACCTTAAAATCTATCAAATATTATACATAAGGCTTCTGAACGTTTATTTGTACATCTCTCAGTTATCATTGTTCTGCATTATATTTTACCTATAAATATCAGCAACGGCACCAAATTGCATATTTTGCTCAATTTGGGACTCTGAATAATGGTGATTTCGGTTTAAGTGTGGAATGATATTCCCAATATCATATATATGAGACCACAAAAGCAGAGGATCAATTATGTACAAAAAAAAAAATTCAATTGTTTAGATTTTTAAAAATATTTTATAGAAAGTTTTATAATAGCTCTATTTCTAAAAAATAAATAAATAGATTGAGATATTAGTTCATATCAGATGGTAATATTTAAAGGGGTCATATGATGCGGCTAAAAAGAACATTATTTTGTGATGGGTGTAATCCAATGTGTTTATGCGTTAAGGTTCAAAAAACACATTATTTAACACATATACTGTACATTATTGTTTCTCCACTATGCCCCACCTTTCTGAAACACGTCGATTTTTAAAAGCTCATCGGTCTGAAAAAGCTAGGTGTGCTCTGATTGGCCAGATATCCATTGCGTTGTGATTGGCCGAAAATACCTCAAGCTGTGACGGAAATGTTACACCATACCTACTGTGATAATGCCCTGTCAGGCGTGACGCGATGATTCAAAAAACAGAAAACCCATTATAACGAGGGCATTGTTGCATACATGTGGGGACATCATATGGATTATAATGATTATTACTGTGCTTCTACGCGTTGCGTTGCAGTTGCGCCGCAGCAACATAAAACCATGTCTGCATTTGTGAGAGAAATGACAAAAAAAACAAGCCCTACTCTACACTGCCCAAAAAAACAAATGCTTAAATATATAAAATATCAAAACCTTAAAATATTAAAAAAAAAACTTATTACAGTCTCGGTGAGTCAGAAAAGACGGCTTGTAGTCTACTCTGAACAGGATCAGGAACCGGCCTCCAGAAAATGTGCTGCAAATCTTATAGTTGGTGAAGTGTTCTGGAACAGTGTTGTAAATACAAGCAAAAATACTACAGCCAGAATAAAAGTTACGCCTTCTTTCTTTGCGTGAACATTTGGGCAGCGTTATGCAAATCTTCCAACATCGTGACGTAGACATGTGGGGGCGTGTTAGAATGAGCTGTTTTAGGTAGGCGTGGCTGACTCTTAACTTTTATAAGAATATCTCTTTGGATTTGAGACTTTAGGTCTTTCCAACTTTACAGATCTTCTTTATGCACTAACAGCTTGTAACACTCCAAAGAGAAAGGGAAAATCGCATCATATGACCCCTTTAAATGTCAGGCTTCACAGGGTTATATATTAAAGTACCACACATTGTAACTGTTTTTCATTGAGGGATTCATGCGTCAAATTGACATGGCCTCCTCTTATCTATACTACAAATATTCATCAATATATTTATATTTGTATTTTACCTCCTCAAACAGACAAAGTGCAGCCTCGTATAGGGAACAGAGACCATCCGGCGTGCGGGTCGGCTCCCTCCATTGGCTGCGATCAGCAGATGAACCCTACAACACCAGACATTCAGTCATTTAACAACATCCAACAATGTCAAACAAACACATTGGTATCAGTGTATGAGTGTATTAGTGAGCATGTACCAGTGAACGCCTCATCTGCATCAAAATGTTCATGAAGCAGTCGTATCCCATCAGCCCCTCCTGGCTCTGCTCCAGGCTGCTGACACCGGCCGATGCAGCCAGGGCCATCTCAACCCACTCCAGCAGGTAGCGCAGTGACCCTCGTTGTGCTGCCAATCCCAGCAGCAGCTCAGACGCCAACCTCCTTCCCACCACATCTGCCCCTGAGTTCCGCATGGTCACTCCTTTCAGAAACGTGGTGACCTGGGCCAGGCAGTCCAAGCCCATCGGTGGAATCTTGCTCTCATTGGCCAAGGAGAGCGGCGGAAGGGAGCCCACCACTTCGATGGCTGTGGTGATGACATCATTGCAGAGGTTGATCCCTGGACCGGCCGGAGGAAGCGTCCAGCTCTGCCTGAGCAAAGCAAAAAGCAAACTAAGACCCGTTCGCACGCCCATCTCAATGAGGGCGTCTGTACTAGAGCGCGGCCGCTCGCTAACTGCTTGTAAGTCCGCAGAACCCAGAGTGTTTTCAGTCGAGTGCTGTTGCTGTTTGACCTTGCCCTTGTCATGGTATTTGTTGGAAAGTGCATAAAAAACCCGCTGCAGCACAAGCAGACGTTTGCGTAGGGCAGTGGCAAAGGGCGAATCAGAGCACACCGTCTTGGCCAGAGCAAGCTGACTGGCCAGCAGCGCATCAAGATAATGCTCCTGTTCGTCGCTGGACAGACACTCTCGCTCAAAGTCCGGCAGCTGAGGGCCCTTCAGACATAGCACCTGCTGAGGGAGAAGAACCACCTCCTTATTGGCCAGCAGCTTGCCATAGAGAAGAGCTACGCCTTCACGGGTGGAGATGGACTCGCTGTCCTCAGCGATCCAGGAGCTGTTGAGGTGCTCCAACCATTTTAGTTTTACTGGTGGTATCATCGCAGCCATGGTGCCACCTTAAAACCTCACCGTCACATCTGAGAGATAAAGAGGTACAGTGAATCTAGGGATGCAGCTATATTAATATTTGATACAGATGGGACAATTATTTTGGGACAATTATTACATAAATAATAAATGGTCAATATTAACACTCTATACTATTTGTACAGACAAAGGTAATCTAAACAAAAAAAAATAGGGGAATGAGCATACACAAATGCATTTCCATTTTGATATTACTCTAAATATTATTATATGATATTATTGACATAATTATGACACTACTGTTCAAAGGTCTGAGAGTCGGTATGTTTTTTTTAAGAAAATCTATACTTTTATTCAGCAAGGATGCATTAAATTGATCAAAAATGACAGTAAAGACATGTATAATGTTACGAAAGATTTTATTTCAATTTAATTCTGATCTTCTGAACTTTCAATTCATCAAAGAATCCAGAAAAAACATACCCCATTTCCACAAAAATTTTATGCACAGAAAAAAAGGGGGGGGGGGGGGGGGGGGGGGGGGGGGGGGGGGGGGGGGGGGGACTGGGAGTATGGACTGCTGAAAACTTTAGCTTTGCCATTACAGGAATACATTTAATTTTATTGCATTTTTGATCAAATAAATGCAGCCTTCCTGAGTATAAGAGTCATCCTTCCAAAACAGTAAAAATCTTAATGACTTTTGAACGGCAGTCTGTGTATATAAAATCAGTCATCTGATACAATTTTTTTTTTTAACAAAATCTCTATTATCAGTCAATAACTAATATGGTACTGATAGTTCATGCATCCCAAAGCAAATCAATTTAAACCTTAACTGTATCACACACATTACCAGAGAAACCACTTTTCCTTACTAAGCAACTGAAAAAAAAAACCCCAGTGCATTTCCTTTGTTGGCATAAAAAGATTAAATAATACAATTTTAGATTAACTACCGCTCTATATTCTGATATAACCATAACCAGAAGTTGATAATGAAATATGCATTGCATTCATCCTAAAACGAGTTTGATTCTGAGAAATGAACTTCAGAACTGACCCATCTAGAAAGATCAAGTGCAGATGAAGCTGTGATGATGACACCTACTTGTCACCTTTCCAATCTATCCATCAAAGCCTGGAAGCCGTACAGCAAAATGACAGCCTTTGGCTCCTCAGCTCGAACACACTTTTAAATGTAGGTCTTGAGTCATTCCACTGATTATTAACTTATTTTTCTAGTCAGCTGAGCTAACTTTCATAAGTAGGCCAAATTTAGACTTGAGTGGGTATTATTTTCATCTTCTTAAACTATTGTCTGTTGAATTTTATAAACCTGTGCAAAAGTATAACAAATAAAACAGACGTGTATATCTAATGCAATGCATGGTTTACGCCTGATAAATAAAGTATAAAATACACCATTTCAGCTTTTAGTGCCTTAACCTTGTTCAAACCATTCCATAAGCCAATGATAACATGTAATGATATGATATCCTATTATACTAAAGTACGTTGCCAGAAGCACAAATATTAGTTATAAGAGCGAGGTAGTACATGGCCAGTATACAGTATAGACAGCATTTTAATTACACTCGCCACTACAGGAGGATTACAAGGAAACTGGCTGTATATTCCAATCGTAACTACCAGATTATCAGAATGAATAAGACTAGCAAATGATATTATAGAATCCAATTTATAGTTACAGGTTGTCAGCTAATGCATTGTTACAGCAGCAAATGAGGTTAATTTAATCCATTCCTCTGCTCTAGACATTATCATATCTTGCCAACTAGCACTTTAATTGTCTGAAAATGTGGGTGATTTTTCCACCCAGCTGTTTGCGTCGCAATGATTAACAGTGTTGGTTTTGACAATCTTGCGGATTGCTTATTCATTCAGCAGGCTAACCCATCGCATCACATTGCTCGCATAACCAGCGTTACTTAAATACGTTCTCCAGAAATATCTGACTGCTTAAATCTTTATTCGAGACCTGCAGCATATTTGTTACAGATATTCTAAAGAAATGTCTTTCAGTGTTCACGTCTGCAAGTGAAGCGGAACTTACAGGCGTTAGCATATTAGCATAGCTAACAGACCAGTATACGCAAGCAAGCTAAGGTAATCCACTACACTGAAATTATTCACTAACTTTACGTCTTATGTTGTGTGCCTAGGCTGAATTATCACATTAATAGAGCCCCAAGTAAAATACCCAACTGTCCTGTGAGTGTACGACTATATAGCACGGCTAGCTTGTCGCATTAGCCCGGCTGTGAAGCTGCTTGTCTATGGTTGCCAGGCTGTAATGAACTCCCCTCCGACACTCACTTTACATGAGTCAGCTCAGCTGCTGATATTTCACGTTAAAATCATGCACCCAGACAAACAGCTGCCCAATGTACGAGGCATGCATTTGACACATAGACTGTTACAATCACTGAAACGCACGTTCAGAAGACTACACATAATGTCACGTTTGAAATGGCTTAAACCTGTCGGCTGTTGTGGTAATAAAGAACTGAAGAGGTGAGGCTGGAGCTTACCATAAACTGACAAAGGCCTAGTCGGTGCATGAACGAAAGTGGCTTTCATGTTGCTTAACGGTCCCTCGGCACCTGCATGTGACAGTGCATGACAGAAAAGGCTCGTAATCGCTGGGTTGAGAATCTGGTAAGGGTGAAAAATTGAGAGTTGGGTGTGAGGAGAGCAGCGCTGCTCAATCCCTCACGACTCAGCTGCTGTGAAATAAGCAGCAGCAGCAGCAGGCTCAGTGTTTAGTCCCTCCCTATCATTCATTACCCACTGCACAGAACAACAGCGCTCGCAGCCCTGAGCGGCTCGACATATGTAACCATACATTTATAAAATAAATATATTCTTTAACACACACAATATCCTAGAGTAGTTCGTTATTTGAAATGCTTTGAGATGCAATAGTACTCTCTCTCTCTCTCTCTCTCTCACACACACACACACTCACAGCCAACGCAATATTCCCACTATGTAATGTATTTAATTTGATAGCCTATTGTATATGATTTAAATAAGTAAATAAGCAATTAAGGTTTCATTTTTAGTTGGGAAACTTTTCTTTTTTTTTTTTTTTTTTTTGTTACAATTAACAAACATAATGGTTTAAAAGAAGGCCGGCTTAATCTGTACTGCACACACACAGATACGCATTCTTCAGAACTATCTGATCACACACACAGCAGCGCGGGTTCACGCACGCGAGTCTAATAAAAGATGGGATCATGTGGTTGTGAGACTAAAGAAGCCATTAAAATAAGATAATTAAGCTTATTTAATAAGAATGAATTACTGTGAGGCTTAAACTGACCAGAAGAGTCCACGAGCTAGCACAGGCTGCCCAAGACCTGACAATAGTTTGTTCTTTAATTGCAGTAAAACACTGGATCATCCCTGACCTGCCAAACCTTTATAAGGGACAGCAGCCATACACTATAAGTCACTGACTGCCCTCAGAGTTACCCAACAACAAACACAATATGATCCTGTCATCTAAAACCAGTACTTCTCATGGAAGACATGCCTGTGCGTCCAATACAAGTGTTTTTTTCGGAATGCTTTCAGGGGCCCGTTCTTCATACGTCGCTAACTCAGTTAACTGGATTTGATTGTTGATGATTTGGCATGGTCTTGGATTGTTTGGTTCTTCGAAGCTCATCCCGGAGTTGCTGTCATAGCAAACAGGTCTGTAAGCTTTACCCTGCTCGGGAGCAGGTTTACAGGATTAGATTGCATCTTTTTAGACAGAGTGGATACTTAAAATCTGTCCCATATTATTTGAAAATAATATAAATAATGTTGTGTAGTCTATAATACTATAGACACAGCCAGTTTTACTCATTGAAAGATTTATTAGTGATGAAATAATTACTTCATAATTGTATTGAGTCTTACACACATGCTATACAGATATTGTAGAGTCGTGCATTAATTTGAGTGGTGGCAGATATTATGGGAGTGGCTTGATGGAGAGCAGGAGATGCAGATAACAGAGATCTTGACCCTTAAGAAACTTTAATTAATGCTGTCACGTAACAAATCTGTTCAAATATAAAATTAAATGAATTGCTAATTACAACATTGAAATAAAAACAAAAAAAATTGTAAAAAAACCTGTACAAATACAAGAAATCGTGAATATAAATAATTGGGAATCATTAAAAAAATACAAATAAATTTAAAACAGTGCACATTTCATTTATCTATTATAACATTTATGTAGTTTTGTTCGCTTGGGTGTTTCCTTATAAAGGTCCAGAAATTTGTCAAGTTTTTCGCATAGACTGTATAAAAATGGAAAAAATAAAAATCGAATATGAAACTGAGGCACATTCACTAAATTAGCAGGGTTTAATCAAAGAAGCTTGGTTAATTTGCCATTTCAACCTTATCTGATCTGGTACACCAATAACCAAAGGCGGACAACATGTTCTGATCAGATAATATAAATAAAGGAAGCACCATAATTTTAAATACTGTACACCTAATACATAATATTAAATCAAAAAGCATCTTGCTTTGTGATTTTACAACTCAAAGTGATCAGATTTGTTTCATATTGATACTAGATAAAAGTGAAAAAAAGACAAAATTGAAAAAATAGTTTTGTAGCACCATTAAAAATTTTTTTTACTCAGAAACAGTAATCTTTTATAATCCTATGTGTGTGTATGTGCGTCCCGAATCCTGTCCATGAACTTCCATCAACTTGCCACCAGAGGTCGCCCTCCCATTATATTGACTCTCACACCACACAGACTGTAACACATCACCCTGGACTACATTTCCCATGCTCCATTGCACTAATCACAAGCTCACCTGAAACTTATCACATACAGCTGCTACCCATTACACCCACTATAAGAATCAGTCTCAAACAACCATTCACTGCCAAGTATTGTAAGCGCATATAGCTACCGTAGTCTATAGTTACTTTACAGAGCCAGTTCCCAGTCCTAGTTGGAGTTTCTAGTTGTCTTTGTCTAGTCACGTCTAGTTTCCTGATTTTCGCTTGTCATGGATTATCCCTCTCGTCTCGCCCTGTTCGAATACCGTTTACCCCTCGCCTGGACCATCGCCTGCGTTTCGGATTACTCTTGTGATCCCTGTTTGGACATGTTCGCGGAGATCGACACCCCGCTCGCCTGGAATACTCTTTTCTTGCTCTCAATATACCGTTTGCCATGGTCGGACCCTTGCTGGTTTGACTTGGTCTAGATAAAAAGCTTGATCTGGATCCGCACGCCTCTCGTCGACGCGTAACTGTGGTGTGTGGGTGTTATATATATATAGAGATATAATATGGGGCAATCGCAGTCTCAGTGGTCCAATGGAAGTTGCTGACAATTTTGTTTTATTTTTGTGTATTTATTTTTGATGGATTAGCTCCATGTATTGCATACTTGGTTTACAACAGCAGCCAGGCTTTGTGTCATGGCTCACAACAAATTATACGGAAAATTTACGAAACTCAATTCTGGCTCAGGATAGTCCTAGCTCGTTGAATAATAAAAAAGATTCGTGCACATTTAAAAAAAAATATTATATTTATATATGGTTTTGCAATACCAAGAGGTATTTGTGCAAAAAAAAATAGAAAATTAAAATGGACAAGCAACCAACTTTACGCTTGAGATGGAATGACCCTATAAATGTATAAAAAACATTAATTTTATTTAACCTGTTAACCATAAATAATCTCATACAAAATAGTTTCATATTTCATGTATATAGTTCTCTCTGCGTGACCACTGACCATAACTGCTTTTATTCAGGTATATATTCCCCAGCACATTATCTTCAGCACATTTAACTCGCCCATGTTAATATAACGATGTGTGATCAGTGGATGGTGGGTTATTAATGTGTCATCTCTGCTGGTCCAGATTGCTGTCTGTCAGCAGGTCTCCTCCACAGGATCTATTCAGCAACTCTTTCAGTGCTTCATTGACATCAGTATTAAACACGCTGCTAAAGCTACAGTTTGGGAAGGTGACCTGGAATGAACCCACCACTTCCTGTACCCACTGCAGCTCGGCACACAGCTCCTTTTGCAAGGCCTCATAACGAGTCTGCCTCTCCTTATATCGCTCGCTCACTCGGTTAATGCTGGCATCCACACTCCTCATGTCTTCGTGAACACCCCGCCTTTGGGCCTCGACCTTACGAAACTCATAACGGAGCTGGGACAACTCGTGTCTAATGCTTTCGCTTTCTTCTTTGTACCACATCTCTTTCTCATTGTAGATGGACACTAGTGTGTCAATGTCTTCCTGCAGGGAGTCGTGAGCCGACGCCAGCTGGCAGAAAGAGCCCTCCATGGCCGACACGTCCTCCTCCACCTGTGCGAAGCGTTCAAAGTTGATGTAGGTGTTGTTAGGAGGCATGCTGGAGTGGGACTTGATGGTATACTCTTTGAGACGCTTTGTCTTCAGCTGCCTACGCACTCTCTTCCTCTCTGGTGCTTTACTGCGTTCTTCTTTATGCACGTTATACTGCCAATAGACAATCGGGTTAAGACTGAGAGCGATATGTAAGGACTGAGTGAGAGAAAGTGAAAAAAATGAATGCCTATAAATGTCTTTCGGGCATACAATCACAAGCTGATAACATACCTTAATCCAGGGGTGATTCAAGGCATCTTGAATTGTGAGTCTCTTTCTGAAATACATAATTAAGATGGTAATTTATGCCATATTACTTGCAAAAAGCACCATATTTTGCATTGTCACAAACACAAAGCTCACACTCAAACACACATGGCCTTAGATTATCTCAGCCCTCTGCACTTACTTGATGCCCTTTTCCAGCAGTTGTCGTATAAAATTCTTGGCAAGCTCACTGGTGTGGCCGAAGAATTCATCATCAAACTCATAGTTCATGGCTGAGATGTTTCCCAGAGTGTCTTGCTTCGTTTCTCCTAGGAAAGGAGATGCCCCACTCAACCTTCATTCAGAAAGCGTATTAGCAACATATTAGACATTTTAGAACTTTGCTATCACATATTACATTTATAGGCTTGAAAAAATAATGTTTTTGTTTACTTACAGAATATATGTTATAACACCAACACTCCTATAAAAGTAAAGCATTTTACAATTATTTAAAATTTAAAAAATGATCCTAAACTCAAATAATTGAGATATTTACATTTATTGTACATTAAAAACTGATCTTACCACATATCTGCTTCCAGTCCCAGTGGTTCATAATTCACAATCTCTGGAGCTGAAAACAGTAAAAACAAAGTGAGATGAGGAATAAATCATTAAAAATTATTACTGACCCTCAGACCATCCAAGATGTAGATGAGTTTGTTTCTTCATTGGAACAGAATTGGCGAAATATAACTTTACATCACTTGCTCAGAAGGAGAGTTCAAACAGCTGGTAAAACCATCACAATACTACAAAAGGAAACACACGATTCAGTAATCATAACAAAAAGCAAAAAGCTGCATGTTTTGTCAGAAACAAATCCAGCATTAATGTTTTCAGCTTCAAACAGTGTCTTTATCCATAATATTGCGTACTCCATCTGAATCAGGAGAGAAATATGCATTAGCTCAAGCACGGTTACAGCAAAATGTCAAACTGATGGACTTTTTCACTGGAGGAAGCATTACAATGCATTATGGACACGTATTTTGGTCCAGGAAGTACGGTTCAAGTTAAAAACGATTGATGGTGTGTTTCTTACAAAACACGACTTTCACTTCACAATACATTAATTGGTAGACCGGAGTCGTGTTGATTACTTGTGGGTTATTGTGATGATATTAGTTTGAACTATCATTCTGACGGCACCCATTCACTGCAGAGGATTCATTGGTGAGCAAGTGATGTAATGCTATATTTCTCTGAGTATTCAGCAAATGTGTTTTTTTGAGCTAACTATTTCTTTAAGAATTCAAAAAGTGTGCTAGGAGTCATTCTCACAGAACACGTTTTTGCATTCCACTGCGCTGCTTTTCTGTTATTTTTCTGTCAACATGCTAGACCACCATGTTTGACCACTGCACTCAGGTCTTTTGCATCTTTTGCAGCGTCTTGCGCATGACACAGCATTTAAAAAAATGCTGCACTCAAGTGCATTTTAAGACCCTTGCGTGCATATTGAAGGCTGCAGGCTTTAAGATTTAAACAGAACATGTATCCTACCAACAAACTCTGGTGTTCCGAAGATGTTTTTAAATTCAACCCCTTCAGCAATCTTGTGGGCCAAGCCAAAATCAATGAGTTTGATTCGGGGCAGTGGGGCGTTCTTATCCAGAAGCATGATGTTTTCAGGCTGCAAACCGGAAAATAAATTACACACACAGGAGCACACCCACACTCATATGCACACAAAGGCACACTGTTCTTCTGACAGAGCATTCTGCAGCACTCCACATCTGTCAGCGCAAATGTGTTGTACTGTAATGTTCTAGGGCAGTGTTATGAGGCCAGTGGGTGTACTGTACCTTCAGGTCAAAATGAGCAATATTCCTTGTGTGCAAATAGTGCACGCCCTCTAGAATCTGTTTAATAAACTGTGTGGCTTCCTCCTCACTTAAAGACTCTTTCTCTGCTAGAAAGTCGAAAAGCTCTCCTCCAGACACCCTACAAAAATGCATAAACTCCTCTCAGTAAAGATAGGTAGGTGAACAATTTAATAAAATATGCACATTAAATATGACCCAAACTTATGTAATAGCGATATAATTTGTATAAGCACCAATACAAGCTCTACTCACAGCTCCAAAATCAACACCACATCTGTCTTGTTCTCAAACACGTCATGTAACATGACAATATTGGGATGGTGTATCTGCTGTAGGATGTTGACCTCTCGCTCAATCTCTTCTCGGAGCACACCTCGCCGGCTAGCAATACTCTGACGCTTCTTTATGAACTTGGCAGCAAAATCCCGGCCTGAACTCTTTTCACGACACTGCTTAACAATTGCAAACTGCCCACTGAAAAACAGTTATACATGACACATGAACAGTTATAAAACACACACACTGACACAAGCAACACACCATAATGCATTCTTTAAGTGTTTATGCTGTATATAGACATTTAAAGGCCAATGTATATAATATGTTGTATTTTATTTTCTATATATAGATAGAAGATAATCTATATTATATGTATATTTTTTTTTTCAGTTGTTACACCAACAGATTGTGTTAGATTTCGTTCATATCAGGGACCCAATAAAAGGTGATGTTTTCACACTGGAATTGTGTGGGATAAAAGAGTTGGAGTCAGGTGAATGACCCAAGAACCCCCTATATAAATGCGTGTGTAATGTGGTCATATGTTTTTGAAAACAATCCGCAAGGCAAATGATAAACCACCAAGTAAACAAATTTTCCTCCCAACTCTCTACAATCTAATAGAAGTCTGATGCTGCTGCTTGCACACAGGACATTGTGCTCTTATTTTAAAAAAAAAAGATCTTAATATTATATTATTATTATATTAGACTCATAAAAAAAACAGTACACACAAAAATGTAAAATTGTTTTATACAACCTCCATGTATAAATCAACTGCATGTCAGTAAAAAAACCCTGTTTAATGCATATACGGTACAGTATTTTATAGTTTGATGTGACCTATTCATGATGGTGGGGCAAATTTAGATCTTACTGAAGTGTGCAAGATAAGGAGGAGGCCTCACCTATATTTAGCCTAAATTTATCCAAGGAAAACAGGTGTCTAGAACAGGAAAAAAATGGAAAACTCACAAAATGCACAATGGAAAAAGTCTATTTTGACAAGATATGCTTCCCATGTTGTGTGCATTCAATGCTTCTCTCGAAAAAGAAGCACTTTTACCCATGCTTTTTACCTGAAAACACGAGTTTTAACTACTGTTCATCCTGGAGGTAGGTCTAATACCAGATCTCCAAAAAGACGGTGCAGTGCACTCCCTTCATTAGTTTTTAATTTTCGAAAGTTACACGCGCACGAGCAGACGTAACTGTAATGGGAAAACAAATCATCAAATAGCCTACTCCAGGCACTCCCCCACAGAGGTAACTCTTAAGGATTAACCCAAAGAGTTTGTTTGACCATTCCATGTCTAGTGTGTTTATTAAAATCAGTAAGTAAAAGAACATGTACCTACCTGTCATCACCAACAAATATGTTACGTTTCTGAATCCTATCATGCGATCATGCGACTTTCTTCATAGGCCATTAGAAAAGCGCAAGAGTGCCAGCAGCGTGCTTCTAAAAGTGGATACACCA
The DNA here is from genome assembly GCA_018155175.1 of Sinocyclocheilus anophthalmus. NCBI lineage: Eukaryota > Metazoa > Chordata > Actinopteri > Cypriniformes > Cyprinidae > Sinocyclocheilus > Sinocyclocheilus anophthalmus. The sequence continues at coordinate 1,049,753 of JADLZN010002324.1, read as the reverse complement.
CCTGTTGAACTCAAGCCTGAGCGTAAAAATGACAACACATCGGCAGGCATGTCCCATGAATATAAAAGAACACAACATAGAGGACTCTTCTGAATTATATCCAGGTTGGACTTCAGTCACTGTCTGTGGGTCACAGTTTCAGTCAGAATGATCAATGTTGTCCGTTCTCTCACTCTTCTATTCTGTTTACTGCTGAAATGTGTTAAAGCTTATCAACATGTGACAAACAGTTGTTTGTAGTTTTTGTAATGAGGTAATACAACACTTGCAAATACTTCTGAGTAAATACACTCTAAAAATGCTGGGTTATTTTATTTTTTTACCCAAATGCAGGGTTCAGCTTGTTGAGTCATTTTACTCAGGTGCTGGGTAGTTCTGTTTCAATTCTCCTAACCGCCAGAAGCGGAGTTTAAACACGACTAGTGGATTACAGCATACCTCACCACGTGACTTTTTGGTATTTTATCTGGACCTATCGAGCTGGCGATGTGATAATATCAAGGGATCATGAACTGAGAAATCAAAATTCCCTTGATCTTTTGACATATGTCATTGTACTATAAAAACATCCTGTAATTTTCAGAACTCAAAACTTTCTTGTTAGTCTAAAAACAGCTTATATTGAAGCCAATCTGCCAAAACGACAGGTTGTGGAATGTGCCACTTTATGACGTGACAGTGTGGCTAAACCCCGCCTCCGCAGAAGAGGAAAGCCTGCTTTAACAGCACTGCCGTTTAGCCCCACCCAACGATCTACGCATGTATTGTAAATAACAGAGAGGCAAATGCAGGTCTACCCAGAAACCACAATATAGATGCTCCTAAAACAACAAGAGGATGTACAGTACAGTGCCAATTTGTGGAAAAATACAATCTTTTCATCGCCTTCCTTCTGATCCCAGCATTTGGAAAGAATGGATGAAGTTTATTTTTCATTTTAAAGTTCCAGATCAGTAAGAACTTGGTCCTGAGTTCACTTCATTGGCACCTCAGCCAATGAGGACAGAGGGGCAGTAGCTCTAGCCACCTGGGCCACCCCCTGTGCACGGCCCTAAAATGCAGCATTCAACGGATCTACACTCAAAGCGAACGGCACTGGGGTCACCATAATAGTATTCTTCCCACAGATTCCTATTGGCTGCTCTTGCTGCTTGTGTCAAGTTTACAGAATGTTTTAAGTATTTTATGACTGTAAAATCACGATTTGCCATTGAATAAAAAATATTGCATATGAACTGTTCTTGTTCTATATATAAAAAAACAGATTTTAGAGTGCATTTTTATTATTTAAAATGAAAAACCTTCAATAGGGTGACTGACCCAGCACTATGTCAAAAACAACTCAGCAAATGGTTTAATTTATAAAACCCAACAAGTTCGGTTAAAATAACCCAGATGTGTTCAGTCCAATATTCACCCAGTGCTGGGTTGACAAATAACCCAGAAATGGATGTTTTTAACCCAGCATTTTTAAAGTTTAATAAAAAACGACATACCGAAGCATTACGTTTTTGTTTTTTTGGCCACAATTAATTTAATCAGAAATGTATACATTTATTTTGACAGTTTAACCATATATACATTTTTGACTCTATGTCCAATCAAAAATATATATAAAAATGTATTTGATTTAATTTATACATTTAAAACATGTTCTTCATAGAAGAGCATAAATTGCTACAGCATAAATTCAAGACTAATTCCTGACTGATTCTTTTTTCTTAATTTAATCTAAAACACTGTTCAAATTAAACATTACATGAAAATGTGGAGGTATATATTTAGCTGACATGCAAATTGTGAGACCTAAGATTAAAAATCACATTGTCTTTTATGCTTTGAGGCCAATAATCAAAATCATCCAAATTTATCAAAACAAGGCAAATTGCAATAATGTGAACTATCTGACATTGGTATTCTGAAACACAAAAATTCTTATTAATAATAATAAGCCTCTGAAACGTTTTTCCCCAGATGAGCATATTCATTTGTTAAATGTTAATACAGTTTATAAAAATGTGCAACGGGTATAGTTCCTGATCCAATCTGTTTTCCAAATCTAAACCACCTTTTTAGTCTTTGATATTTATACAAGTCTGAAACTCAGGTGGAAGAACCTTCTATAGATAGTGCAACAAAATCACACTGAACCAGTAAGTCATTATTGACTACAGGCAGATAAACGCAAACAATAGAACCTTTTACATTTGCAAGATCACACATTTACGTATGAGGAAACTAAGCAAATGAAGTGTGCCTGTTTCCTGTTGCAGTAAGTGAGTGATGCTATGAATGTTTGAAAGTGGACAGTGGGCTTTATTGGATGTGCGCAGTGCATTTGTGCACGGATTGAGATGCTCACAATGGAGCAAATAGAGGCAGCCTTGTACCAGAAGATGAAGATATCTGAGAAATTAAATGAGAAGCAGATGAAAAGAATGGAGGGAGTTGGGGGAGATCTCACCATGGACAGAGAGCAACAGAGGGAGCACATCCTCAAATGGTTTGTGGAGACTCAGGCTGTGCTCATCCTGTGTGATGGAAGTTTTCCGCCCTGGTTCCAGGGCTTCATCTCCAGACGGTAAGAACTATTGATAGATAAGAGGTTTGGTAACTATTTCACCATGAGCTGTAAAACCATCTGAACATATTAAATACTGTCTGTTTTTGGTTATGACATCTGAGATGGAAATGTTTATGATTGTAAATTGAGGCAGTTGCACACTGGTGCACTGTGATAACTGTTGCTGTTTGCAGTGAAGCAGAAGATCAGCTCAAAGACAAGAATGTTGGTTGCTTCCTTATCAGACTCAGCGAAAAATCCATTGCGCATATTCTTTCATACAAGTAAGAATAATGATTTTTTTTGGTTAACACTACCATAGGATCTCATTTGTTTGTAGTTTAGCTAATTTAGTCATTTTAAGTAAATACTATATTATGTTAAAACCCCCAGGGTAGAGGTAAAATCAACTAGCTAATGGTTCTAACCTTTAAAAACAGTTTGAAGCTGCTGTGTTTTGAGTTGTTTCATTTGTCTAATGCTTTATGTTGACAGAGGACAGGATCGTTGTCGCCATTTTGTGATAAATCAAACTAAGACTGGCCTGTTTGTCGTTTCTGGTGATTCCACCACTCATAACAGTCTCACAGAGCTGATCAATCACTTTAAAACCACACCGATCCAGCCTTTTGGAGAGTACCTGACTTCATACGACACAGACATGGACTCTGTTGGAGAGGTATCAATCATTCTTTTTAAAGATGCACTCAGTAATTATTCTTAATTTAAAACGTTTAACATTAAGAAATAAAATCAGGTTCAATCACATTAGAAGAAGAATCTATTTATTATCAGTAGCCTAATAAAAGTGGTTTTATTTGAAGTTGATCTCATAACCAGGCAAATTTCACACAATTTATGTTAGTAATCCCCTGTTATTGGACAGATTTGATTTGAAAAAAAAAAATCATGGTTAACTGTGTGTGTTGGGCATTTTGGCCAGCACAACATAATAATACAAAAAATACCAAGTTTACCTTTAAATAGATGAAAACAAAGAGAGAATACCAGATCAGTAGGAAATGTTTTACAATGCATGTCCTATTTGTCATTCTTCAAGGACGCCAAAAACAAGCTTTATGACGTGGTTCAAAATAAGCCCAGAGTTAATGCGGGTGTTAGCGTTAAGGCTCTAAGAAGTTTATGGGAACAAACTAGCAATGTCCCGCATGGCACGCCTCCTGTTCTGTATTCTAAAAGTGCCCGGAAACTCGCAATCTCCACCTCTATTGACAGGAACAGCCTTTCTCAGGTAACCAAGTCAGCTGCTTCCTTGGTTACTGTCTTTCTGGTAACCATGGCTAATTCTAGGGTGCAAAACTTTTTTTTTTTTTTTACATATCTTGTTTTGAAATTCATGTATGTGTTGTATAAATCATTAGGGTACAAAAGTTCCACCAGTGCCAAAGAAGAATACACGACTTCGGAATTCCTTAAGCGCTGGTTTTCCTGGTACAAATACATCACAAGAACAACACAGCTTTTCAGAATCAAGGACATCTGGAAGGTCAGGTGGTGATGAGAGCGTAAATGGCAGGAAAAGTGATACCTTGGACACAGAAGGCTACAACTCTCAATTAATGTTGCCTCCCCACGATGAAAACAATCAGTCTTCAACCTCTAATTCTTGCAACATTATGCCCTCCACCCCTCAACAACCTCCTTTAGCGCCACCCAAAACAGCCTCCTGCTCTTATGCTGTCCTCGATCTTAAAAAACGCCATAGTGGTGGTGGCCGAGTGCCATATAATGACAAAGAAGCCCTACAGCCCAATCCACTCTACCAGACCTCATCTGTGGTGTGCGCTGGGCAGCAGGACCAGCCCGGGCAAGAGTATGACAACCGTATAAAGCCCATCGATAACCTTTTAGCAGAAAACCCCTATCAAGACATACCTGAACAACGTGACAGTAATACCTATGAGCACATAGCTGAGAGCAACACCTATGAGGACATCCGAGTTACAGACAGCAACACGTATGCAAGTTTGGATGAGATGCATCCACACTCACCGAGCATCTCGGGAAAGAAGGTGAGACCTGATATAACAACAAACAAATATATATCATTCCTATACTGATTATTTTGTATTAAATTTAAGAACTGTTATTATTTACAGAATCATAAGTGGTGGAAACTTCGACTGGAGAATAAGAAGCAATAGTCATCCGGTGAATGTAAAAGCTGAGAAAAATATTTCATTTAATGTTTTATTGTTTTGCTACACAATTAAGTTCAGAGATATTAAGTCATAATTTTCACGTTGGTGTGTACAGTATATATAACTTCAGTATAGCATGGTTTCTACAGTTACAAAATGCTGAAAATTGTTTATGCAAATACAATGGTACAATGAGATGGTTATGATAAAACATATTTTGAAAATGTATTTGAACACCTGTTCTGATTATATCTATTGTTATCACTGAATTTCCCACTATTTTCCCAGGACTTTATCTTTCAATGTAGACTAGACCAGTGTAATTTACTATTTTGTAATTAGTAGTGCTCACAGCCTGTCACGTTTAAACCTAGTTTCAACAGTAAACACAATTCAGCAATCCACACTGTTTGTATGATACAATAGTCTTTCTCTACACATCTGAACCCATAATACTGCACAGCATAACTGAATAAAGCATGGGGATAATATACAATAAGTGCTCTGTATGAGGTTAGTATTGAGTGATTGCATTGTGCTTCCTATCTCCTTGAAAGTGATGTGCTCCCCTATTTTATGTTCATATTGAATGCTGTAGAAAACAGTTTAGAATATAGACCTACTGTAGACCTTCTGTCATGCCTATATTTTGCCCTCCACTATAGTATTACGTGATCCATTGCAATTCGGATAATAGCTGCCTTAATGGATGGTGATATACTCATATCTCTAAGCCACTGAGACATTTCCCCATGGTTTGGACTCTAAATATTGATCCACTTACAACCTCATGATGGATTGGTCAGCTTTTGGAGGTTTCTTAACAGACTTATGCTATATAATAAACTGTGCTTGCATATACTGTATATATTTTTAATTTTTTTTGCCATCAAGCTAGCAGCAAAAAACAATATTTCAGAAGCTTCACTGTATTAGATTTATATAAAGCTTGTGCTTAATTTCATGATAATTATACATGTTTATACTTTAAATTGTAGTAGCCTACTCACATGATGAAATCAAGTGCATTGAAGATCATGTTCTCAAAATGTTGTACCAAGTTGGGGGCCAGCTTATGAAGTTACCCATTAAGTTAAAAACAGAAGAAATCAAACTTTCTTTATTTCAGCTAGATCTGAACTAGAGGGAGACTGACAAATAATGTGCAATTATCTCAGCCTAAAACAGAACTGTGAGAATGGCGACATGTAGGCTAGTTGTTAAATAAAATATTAGGATCACATTAAAGGGGTCATATGATGCGATTTAAATTTTTCCTTTCTCTTTGGAATGTTACAAGCTCTTGGTGCATAAAGAAGATCTGTAAAGTTGCAAAGACTAAAGTCTCAAAACCAAAGATATATTCTTTATAAAAGTTAAAACTTGCCCTCCTAAAACGGCTCATTCTAACACGCCCCCACATGTCTACGTCACGATGTGGGAAGATTTGCATAACGCCGCCCAAATGTTCACGCAAAGAAAGTAGGCATAACTTTTATTCTCGCTGTAGTATAGTTGTTGCCGCCGCCGCCATGTCGTGAAGACACTGTGTTTCGTTGTGAAAGCGAAACTACTTTGTTTGGCCTTCCAAAAGAGGACGATATCCGCTTCGTCATGCCTGGAGCTGATCCGTGCTGGTCGCTGAGGAAATACAACAAGTTTGCACTGTGGATCGCCGGATCGGCTTTCGCCGTGGACAAAGCGGAGTCCAGCCCGGGGTCATCACATGTGGTTGCCGCAAGCCCTCCGGACGCTCCTTCATCGAATCCGCCGGCCGCGCCGTTCTCAAGCCCGCCGGCCACCGTTCACTCTAGCCCGCCGTGTGTGTCGCTGTGTGTTTCGTTGTGAAAGCGAAAACTACCTTTGTTTGGTCTTCCAAAAGAGGACACGACTAGAAATCAGTAGTTAAGTTGTATTTACAACACTGTTCCAGAACAGTTCAACCCAAATATTCAGATGTGTGCAGCACATTTTATGGAGGACTGTTTCCTGATCCTGGTAGAGTAGACTACAATGCCGGCTGTTTTGACTCACAGACTGTAAGCACGTTTTTTATATTTAAAGAATTTGCCACTGACGATTCAAACACGAGTTTTGAGCAGTGTAGAGTAGCACTTTCTTGTCATTTCTTCAATCACAAATGCAGACATGGTTTTAATGTTACGCGGCGCGATGCAATGCAAAGCAACGCGTAAAAAGACAGTATAAGTCATTATGATCCGTAATATGTCCCATGGATGCAAACAAATGTCTTGTTAGAATTTTTTTTTAAAGGGGTCATATGATGCTGCTAAAAAGAACATTATTTTGTGTATTTGGTGTAATGAAATGTGTTTATGCGGTTTAAGGTTAAAAAAAACACATTATTTTCCACATACTGTACATTATTGTTTCTCCTCTATGCCCCGCCTTTCTGAAACGCGTCGATTTTTACAAAGCTCATCGGTCTGAAAAGCGAGGTGTGCTGTGATTGGCCAGCTATCCAGTGCATTGTGATTGGCCGAATACCTCAAGCGTGTGACGGAAATGTTACGCCCCTTACCATACTGTGATGATACTGTGAACTTAACCACTGATTTCTAGTCGTGTCATCTTTTGGAAGGCCAAACAAAGTAGTTTCGCTTTCACAACGAAACACACAGAGTCACACACGGCGGCCTAGGTGAGCAGCGGTGGGCTAGAGTGAGGAACGGCCGGCTGGCTAGAGTGAACTGTTGGCCGGCGGATTTGACGAAGGAGCGTTTGGAGGGCTTGCGGCAACCACATGTGACGACCCCGGGCTGGACTCCGCTTCGTCCACGGTGAAAGCCGATCCGGCGATCCACAGCGCAAAGTTGATGTATTTCCTCAGCGACCAGCACGGATCAGCTCCAGGCATGATGAAGTGGATATCGTCCTCTTTTGGAAGACCAAACAAAGTAGTTTCGCTTTCACAACGAAGCATACAGTGTCTTCACGACATGGCGGCAGTGTCAACAATAATACAGTGAGAATAAAAGTTACGCCTTCTTTCTTTGCGTGAACATTTGGGCGGCGTTATGCAAATCTTCCCACATAGTGACGTAGACATGTGGGGGCGTGTTAGAACGAGCCATTTTAGGTAGGCGTGGCTGACTCTTAACTTTTATAAAGAATATCTCTTTGGATTTGAGACTTTAGTCTTTGCAACTTTACAGATCTTCTTTATGCACCAAGAGCTTGTAACACTCCAAAGAGAAAGGAAAAATTGAAATCGCATCATATGACCCCTTTAATGGTTTTGTGTCGTCGCTCCGGCCTGACAGGGCATCATCACAGTATGGTAAGAGGCGTAACATTTCTGTCACACGCTTGAGGTATTCGGCCAATCACAACGCACTGGATAGCTGGCCAATCAGAGCACACCTCGTTTTTCATACCGATGAGCTTTGTAAAAATCGACATGTTTAAGAAAAGCGGGGCATAGAGGAGAAAGAAACAATAATGTACAGTATGTGGAAAATAATGTGTTTTTTGAACCTTAAACTGCATAAACACATTTCATTACACCAAATACACAAAATAATGTTTTTTTTAGCAACAGCATATGACCCCTTTAATCAATTCTTCTAGTAAAAAGTACAATCCTGTAGAAAGAGAGTCATTACAGAAATTAACAAGTGACCTGAATCTGGTCACACACACCAACCTCAGTTTCTTAACCAGTGAAACAAACTATGTTTGTTTGTCTTCAGACAGGCCACTGAGGCCAGAGGTTCTAATCTGCTGTTACCACTATTTTACACTTTCAAGATTGCATGCAAACACGTTCAAAACATTGACGCAATTGGAGATTTATTTATCAGGCCCTTTGTGGCTCCAGAGCAGACATTCTCAGGAACTGTACTGTGGTGATGAAGTTTCAGTCTCCTCCAGCAGGCGGTGACATTGTACAAACACAATTCAATGTGTCCAACATGAATTTTTCCCGATTGCAAAACACAAAACACGATTCATTGTTTACAAACAGTTCAGTTAATTTCCAGTATACTAGTTTATCCTAGTTTACCAGTTACAACGATTAATGTTACCACCTACTACAATAAACAGTAGCCTTCGCTGTCATAAAAAAAGTAAATAAAATTTCGTTAAATTCAAATATAGGAATTTTGGGATGATCAAATAGTGTGTACCTAAAATGATAATCATAATGTATAATTCAGAAACCTGATACAGACGTGGGCATTAGGACAAAGTGAAATAATACCACAAAAATGTCGGTATTCCCCAGATGCGTGTGAAAGTATCAGGGTGTGTCTCAATAATACTCTTATAAAATGACGATGCTTCGTTTGATTTCTCCTCTGTCCTACAGCCCGTGACCCGGTAATACATCTAAGAACTGCACTGCGAGAACGGAGGACACTTCCAAAGGAGTCCGGAAACGCGAGAATATACTATAGACCAGGGATCCTCAAATCTGGCCCACGAGATCCCACTTTCCTGCAGAGTTTAGCTCTAACCCTAATCAAACACACCTGAGCATGCTAATCAGTGTCTTCAGGATCATTAGAAAATCACAGGTAGCTGAGTTTGATCAGGGTTGGAGCTAAACTCTGCAGCGCATTGGACCTCCAGGGCAAGATTTGAGGAACCCTGCTATAGACTGTATGGAATATACGGGTGTATCCTATGCGGAAGTCTTTTTTTGTTTTTGTTTTTTGGCCGAAGCACCTAACGCACACTTGCTTAAATATGAAAAATGTATCACTGAACAAATCAGTAAAAGGGTTCAAAAGAGAATCACAGCGACGAAGCAAAATCCCAAACATTGGTACATGCTGTAGCTTTTCTAATCGGCAATCAAATTATAATCAATAAACATGAAGAATTACAAAATACAGTAGGCTTTGTTGAACATATACAACATATAGGAAAAGAGAAAAAAATTATAAAATAAATAGGCCTATGGAAATAGAAAAAGGGAAAAAAATAGTATGAGATTTTCATAAACAAAGCTTCACATAGAGACATAGTACGTTTTGCTATTTTTTTAAGTAACTCAAGAATTTCTGCCACATAAGAAAGAATTTCTGTCATATACGAAAGAAATGACACGTATTAGAAATTCTGACATAAAAAAGAAATTACTAAATAATAAACTTAATTATGAAAGTAAAAAATTATGACATACTAAGTCATAATTTTGAGATAGTCAAAACTATGAGATAAAAGGTAATAATTATGAAATTAAAATTTTGACTGTCATAATTATGACTTTCCTCATAATTTCGACTTTTTATATCTCATAATTATGACTTAGTATGTCATCATTTCGAATTTTACCTAATAAATATGACTTCGTATTTCAGATCCCCCCCGCTTCTCCTCTGTAGGGTCGCGGGGATTTTTAAGTCAACATTTTTTGATTTGCCAAAGCTTCCCCTTCTTTCTTTTTCTTTTTCTTTTTTTTATTGCATATGAACATATATAACAGTAAGAGAAATACAGCTTTGCATATAAATGCCATCGGTACACAAGATTACAAGTCAAATAAAAAATTAGCCAGAGGAAGAAAGAAAACATAAAATAAATAAATAAAACAACTAAAATAACGAAGACGGTACAGCTTACTTGTCTATTTCAAATGTGCAGATAACGTTAGAAGCCCCGAGCGCTTGTTTCCGCTTCCGCTTCTTCCGCTCTTGTCGATGACGTCACGGCGGACACGCCCAGCCTCTTCCTCGCTGCTGCTGCGAGTAAAGTCGGAAACAAGTTCAACCGCATCTTTTATGTACCGTTAGCCGAATACCGTTACTCTGCTACCGAGCCAAAGCAAGGTAGCCAGACAGGAGAAACTGAAAACATGGCGAAAACGTACGATTATCTGTTCAAACTGCTGCTTATCGGAGACAGCGGGGTGGGCAAGACGTGCCTGCTGTTTCGGTTCAGTGAGGACGCGTTCAACACCACCTTCATCTCCACTATAGGTCAGTTCAGCTCTGTGGTCTGTATGCTTGTGTACATTACAGGAATGCTTATTATGTAGTCCTGCGAGAGGAGGAATGAGCTGTTATAGAGAAACATGGAGGTTTACATACATGTGACTATCTGTTGAAGTGACAGGAAGAGGCCGTGGAAGTGACAGCCCGTTCACTCGTCTGCTCATCGACATGCGTTTTATTAGCGTTTAAAATGACCTATCTTGTCAGGATCACTTGAAATATGCTACTTTGAACTGTAATTTAAATAAGAGGCGACAGCATGCTGTGTTTGTAGAGCTAGCATGGTTGCAATCTGATTAGCTGCGCGCTAGCGGTGTGGGCTGGACTGCACTTTCGTTTCTGTGGTTAAAGACACGTTTAGATTCACGTTTCACTACTAAACAAGGGTTCAAGAGGGCCAGAGTGAGCAGTTTAATTAGGGAAGATTAAAAAGCGGGTTGGGTGCTGTCACAAGTGACTTATCTCATCTACATCTGATTGCTTACAACATAGTGATGTTACATCAGTTCTTACGTACACTTTAACTTTAAAGTTGGCATGAAATTAAAATGTATTTCATGCTAACTTTATATTTTCTAAATTCATGTTATAGGTCTTATTTACAGACCTATAGTGTTATTCCAGAATATGAAACCATCAAAATCATAATGTACAGATACATAGATTTCACAAGATATTGTACAGACATACATGGACTAGGTCACCGGGCTAGTTTTTGACCACGTTACTTCTTGTGATATTTTTGACACAGCTTTAGGTAGGCCTGTAACTACTGTGGTCCAACATGTCATTTCCTGTGCGAAACCTGTGCGAGAGTTCCTTGACCTTTTGTCATTGTTATGCCACAGACTTCCCCTATTGCCATGGACATTACTGCTTTGTCACTTCCCGTCCCATGTCCTGTCCGAGCTTTCACTGGTGGCAGGATTGAATGCCTCAATACACACTGTCAAGCAGTGGCATGCACAGGGCGGACGCTCTTTTGGTCCCCAATTTCTACCAAGGGGGACCACTCAGGGGACCGCCATTTGCGCCCTCATCACGCAAATTCCCCGCCTACGGAGGTATGGCAATAGACACACTCTTTGTCAAGTTTATCATAATGGACTAATCAGGGGGGAATTCCTGTTCTGTTGTACTGAATGCAACAGGTTTTTATACGCATGTTAAGCCTTTTGCACCACTGCAGCCATTTAGTCGGTCAGGCATATGTTACACCATGACCTTTTTCTACACATTCCATCTCCATGGTTACGCCATGAAATCGTGTTAATGGGTCAGTCCCCTTTCCAGCTGAAAGATTTGTGATGTGTTCTGAGATGAGTCAGTTTCACATTGTGTCATGATTAGGGTTGGGTTACTTGGGTATCATTTGCTTAATCGATTCGATTTAGCTTATCGATTCATAGTTTCGAGTCCAATAAGATAAAAAATCCAATATAAAAAAAATTAGGTCAACATTTATTCTGTCTTTTTACAAAGCATTCTGGTTGCAGTGAAGAACACGAGCAAAAATCAGCAGCATACAAGCACAACTGCAAGAGGAATTTTGCCATGCTTTAAAAAATATACCACAGCCAAAAACAAAGATAGATTATATAAATTTCAAGTATTAACGTGGTTTTAAAAGACAAGTAATCAGCTAGGAACAAACAAATCAATTAGCAATATCATAAATAAATACAACTGAACAAAATTTCAGGTACTGTAATTAAAAGTTTAAAAACACTGCATAGTTTTCTTTTCATAAATAAAATATTGATGAATCAAAGTTATTAAATATATTCAGTCAAGATCAGTGAATGATTTTCTTTTGTTCTTTGATGAACATTAATGACAGGCAGCGCGTTTATTAGGCTGCTGTCTCTTTAACACCGAACGCACGCAGATCTAAAAATACTGTACATGTGTGGTTTCTTTCTCATCTGTTTACGTTCACGTAAGACAAAAACGGCTGTGTTTACGATGATATACTGACGTAGTTTTCTGCATATTGGTCGACAAATATGAAAGAAGTCAGTTTCGGCCCGGAACAATCTTTTCTACAGTGAAAATACACGGAACGGTTCGAGAACGGACACAAACTGGGAACCCGTACCGCGACCTCTGTTCTCTGTGCTTCGTGTGCGCTGCACGCAAACAGGGCGCAAGTTCTTTCCGTTCCTGCACTTAAATCGTTTTTAGTCACATTAAAATCTGAACGCAGGAATCGTTAAGCAGAATCGAAATGCACGCGTCTAATCGAATACCCGGTTCTTGGAAATTTGGAACCGGTTCTAAAATGGAACCGGTTTTCAATACCCAACCCTAATAGTCATGTAGGAGCTGAGTTTTTGGGCAAACACTAGGTTTTGAGATGAAGTGTTTCACATCACTTGTTTCTAAACATTATTATTGCAGGGATTGACTTTAAAATCAGAACAATTGAGCTGGATGGGAAGAAGATCAAGCTTCAGATCTGGTGAGAGTATAAGTCTGCATTATACTGTATAAAGCAGAGATGCCCAAACCAGGGGAAAGATTTGGCCACTGTGCCATATCACAAAAGGGGGGGAAATGTGCAATTGAAGCATATTTTAATTTCTAATTTATGATATTACTTTTGCATTTAAATATGTACAATATTATTGAATTTGATTTTAAACTTTTATTATAATATTGTCAAGTTTGATTTTTGGGCCTTTTGTAGTAAAATGTTGGAGCATGTCTGGTATAAATTATAATCGTGTACAAACAATATTTAAAGTGTGTTTTAAATTTGTCATAAAGGGATACAGCCGGACAAGAGAGGTTCAGAACCATAACCACTGCTTATTATAGAGGAGCAATGGTAAGACATAATGTTTTATTCTTTTGCGTTAATAATGCTAGATATGCTTCTGCATATGGTTACTTTACATAGGCTGTGCTTTTCTTTTCTGCTATTTTCACAGGGAATTATGCTGGTGTATGATATCACAAATGAGAAATCATTTGAGAACATCAAGAACTGGATCAGGAACATTGAGGAGGTGAGAAGTAGACCTAATGCTGGAGAAAATAAGCATTAAGTTTTAATTTCATTTAAAGTGAGATTAATTGTCCCTCTGTCTGTTTTAACAGCATGCATCATCAGATGTGGAACGGATGATATTGGGTAACAAATGTGACATGAATGATAAGAGACAAGTTTCAAAAGAAAGAGGGGAAAAGGTATGTATCATTAAAATTAATTTTTAAATGACTGAAATTACTGATAATCTATTTTATTAAACACGTCTTGGTCCAGAAACAAGCCAGAACAAGCTAGTATGTAAAAATGCTGATGTGTTTATTTAAACATTTCCCTTTTTTCTACAGCTAGCTATTGATTATGGAATCAAGTTCTTGGAAACCAGTGCAAAATCTAGCACAAATGTGGAAGAGGTGAGGGCAATTATCTGGTTAAAATCAGTCTTATTTTGGAAAGTATTAATGATCTAATGTTGAACCATTTAAATAAATTTTAGTGAGCAAGACTTGCATTTTTTTTTATTGATCTAATCTAGTGGCATGTCTGTTTTCTTCAATGCTAGGGCTTTGTCACTCTTGCTAGAGACATCATGACAAGATTAAACAGAAAAATGGTGAGAATGTTCATGTTACGATCATGTCGAAAATGTTTATAATCTTATCCAAGAAAATTGTTAAGCTTAGTACTACTCTCTAACTCAAATGAAATGTCTTTATTGTGGGATACTAACAGTCAAGTTATTAAAAAAAAGTTTAAAATGTGGCTTTAAGTGTAACACTAATGCTAAATGGCTTCTTGTTTGCTTGCATCTTTGTGTTTAGAATGAGAATAACCCTTCAGGAGGAGGAGGAGCCGTGAAAATCACAGAGAGTCGATCCAAGAAGCCAAGCTTCTTCCGCTGCACTCTGCTCTAACCCGGCAGCTTCTGCAGCCTCAGTGTGTGAATGATTCATTTCTCTATGTGTGTTTGAGCTCAGCGCGTGTGTGTTTGTGTGAGGGTTTACCGTACCACTGGACTTTCAGCTGTTAGCTGCTGCTGAGAGCTCTGGACTTTAGCCTGCCTCATCTATACGAATTGAAGGCCTGAAGATAGTGTGCTAGATAAAAGACACTTGAGCTGTTCCCAAAACATTCCTTTAAAACCAAAATATCCAACACTCTACCCATTAACCACCTGGATCAATCCCAATTTAGCGTAGCCTAATTTGAATTTTGAGAACCTTTAGTTATCTTCAAAATAATTAATTACATATAGTCAATTTATAGTCACGTTGATTTTAAAGGGTTTGTTAAAGCATCATTTAATGAAAGAAAATATATGAAGAGATTACAGTATATCGAACTCCTGCTATTATGCCGTTTTTGGCAATAAAGATTGTGGACGTAAAGTAGCGACTGAAGAACCTGATGGTTTGACAATCAAATATTGGTCAAACAGAAGGACATGCAATATATATATCATTTCTGTTACTATTGAATGTTATGTTTTGTTATATTTAAAGTCACCATTTTATATGTTCTTAATTTTATTTTTAGTTACTGTTCCAAAGCCGCAATAAACTGTAATAGAAAGCAATGTTCACAGATCTTAGTCTTCCCCCTTTCCCCGACTTTACCATATTAATCTTAATTTTAACAGAGACCAAAGTAAAAAGATATCGAAACTGTGATGGATTTCTTTTTTGGTTGTAATCTCTCATATATTATATTGAGCATAAAAAAGAAAGACAGAAGAATAAAGAGAGGGCTAGGACCCGTTTCCTATTGCTTGTTGAAGCAGCAGCCAGCTAGGCCCTGTATATTAGTATATACAGTATTAAATTTACTAACAGTATTATATTTTTATACTCCATTGACGTAAGCATCTTTTACTCACCACTGCATATGAAGCGCCTAAAGCATGTTAACCTGTGCTTATTTGAGATTGATTTATTTGTTAATACTTTTTTTTTTTTTACTCATTTAAATGTCAGTATTCTGTATGTTGTTGGTTTTTTTTATTCACTCTTTTATAAGGCTCTTATGAGTGTGAATTCGTGTAGTGTTTACAGCACCACTGCAACAGTATTTTTTTTAAGTCGTGCACTGTTATCTGTGTGTGGGTCTCTTGTAGAACCTCCTTACTTCATAAACCACTTAAAGTCCTGCTTGTGAAGTCAGCCACTTAAAAAAAAGAGTGCAAGATTGTAATAGCTTGAATGTGTTCAAGTGTCCTCTGAGCTTACTACTGGGCTATTACCAGACCCAGTGGAATCTGCAGAATTTTATAGCTGATTTTGTGGGAAAAAATATATGGAATTCTGCTGAATGGATTTAAACATGGTCAAATTTATTAACCAGAGCTGAGAGCACCAAACTCTTATTACCTAAGTGGATGACAAATGTTCCAATTCTGTGTAAATCTGCAGATTTTCAATTACAGATTCCATGGGCCTGTTATAAATTCAGAACACAAACTGAAACGGAGAATCATCCTAAATTGATTTACCTAAGTTACTCGGAATGAATGAACGATTCTACTGTTTATGTTTAAGAGTGTACAATTGAGTTCTATTGCCATTGTGCATCTGTTTGAAAGAATCCCTGCTCATTTTTGTGAGGTGTGCCATTTCCACTTAAAGTGACAGTTTACCCAGAAATTAAAATGAATTAACTCACCCTCAGGTCAGTCCAAACCTGGCTTTCTTTGTTCTGTGGAACATGAAAGGACATATTTTTGAAATGTGTTTTTTTTTTTCCATTCGATGGAAAGTCAATGGTTTGGTTACCAGCAGTCTTATGAATATATTAATTTGTGTTTTGCAGAAAGTCATACAGGTTTGAAATGACATGAGGGTGAGCATATGATGACAGAATTATCATTTTGGGTGAACCTTTAATGGCCCAGTAGTCATGTTTTCATTATGCATGCAGGCACATTTGCATATTTTTCAATGAAACCGAGACAGCACTCAGCCTCCCACATGAGCATAAAGTCTTACTGACCATTCAATGCAAGCTTTAATGTCCTATTTATCAATGTTTCCTGATTTCTTGTCCTGGCATAGTCAGAGTTAACTATGTAAACAAGATTAAAATATCTTTTCTAAGTTATTTACATGTGGCCGATTAATTTTTTATGATGCTTTACCATGTGAAATAATATAATTTATATATTATAAGGTATTTGGAAAGATATGAAGTTGTTGAATAATAAACAGCATAACTGAAGTTAAATTTCCCTTTATTTGGAAAAAATGGGATACTAAATATCTACAGCATAGAGGTAGACCCTGATTTCCCTTTTTGCATACCAGGCTTTATCATTAAAATTATGTACCTCATAAATATAAATGTACAAAAATATGCCTGCTAGCTAAGATGTCAATGCACAAGCATAACTAGTGTTAGTTAGATGTGTTTTCCATATTGGAAGACAATGAAAATCAACTTCTTTAAGCTAGCACTACTGCGATTATCTTGCCACGGCAGATAAAATTCCAGTGTGAGCACTCATGTCTGTGTGTCTGTCCTCTCTCTGGAGGGTCTGTAGTCATTGGTGTTGACTTCAAAGGCCCCAGCCAGGTCTTTCACACTACTGGCTGATCGAGGTTTATCCAGGATGTTCCCTACGGCCTTCACCTTTCGTGGGTTAGTGTTAAGACTTTTAGATCTGAGTGAGGGATACATCCTGTCCTCTGCTACATACAAGTGATCTGAGTCCGTCAGCTCCTCTCGCTCTTCTTCTCCTCCCTCTGTTTTGGCGCTTTTGCTATTTGCCACCATTTCATCCTCGTCTTTCTTCTTCTCCTCACTTTCCCCTTGTTGCGTTTTTGTCCTCTTGCTCTCCTTAGAATCTCCTTCTTCATCTTGGGCCTCTCTCTGTCTTGATTTCTCTAAAGAAAGTCCAAATGGGGAGGGATGAACTTTGTCATCGAAGCGTGGAGGCCAGCGACCTAACGCTGCCGATATGCTTGCTTGATCCTGTAGGCCGTGGGGCTCCGAAGCCCACGTATTGCCAGGACTGCGCAACCTCGACTGTGCCATCGAGACATACAAAGTACCACTTTGGGATCTGTTCTCGTATGAAAGTGAGTTAATTTGAGCTTCAGTTGGGTACTGCCTCAGGGATTGCGCCCTTTCCAGAGGATGTGAAACCACTATATCTATTCCAGCTTCTAGCAGAGCTTGTGGGTCTTTAGGGTGCTGAGCGGAGACAAGTTTTGGGGACTGAGAGTTCTGTCCTCTGTCTTGTGACTCGCAAGGAGAGATGAGGATGTCCACACTGGAGCTGGAGCATGTCCTCTGCCGGAGGGGCACCACATTCAGCGTGGGACCATATGAAGAAACTTGTTGTGGGCTTAGGAGGAGGTCGCTGCTGCCAATACTGCTGCGTCTCTCTGCATGGCCCTTTCTGTCCCCTGACATCTCCTCACTGCGGTCCTCTGCATCCAGGTGCCAGCGGTACAAACTGTAGCCATCAGCGCTGTTGATGCTACCACGGCGAAGCAGGCCGGATTGGTCCACAGCCATTAAGCTCCCAGATCGAGCGTGGACCAGCTCGCAGCAGTCGATGCCAGCCAGCCGCTCCAGTGCATGCATCATGCGGCCGGAGAACTCCTCTAGCTGAGCCAAGCGCAGGTCTACTGTCTGCAGAGAGGCTTTCATGGAGTGCTCTCGTTCATTCACCTCCTCTAGGCGCATGGACATGTTCTCAACCCTGCGACAACAGTTGTTCCAAATGGTTGTTGTTTGTTTTAACCTCAGAAGTTATTCTAAATGTAGGGCTCAACAATAAGGACGGCCCACTGACCCAAAGCCAGTGTGCAAGAGTTTCCAACCAGATGACAGAAATGTCACCAGCTTTTTCAGGCCAGTGATGCATGGCCTCGGAACTTTTTATATTCATCGATCCTGTGCATTCATTTTCTATGCCTTTTAAACTTAAATGTTTGGTTTTCTGTGATGTATTCTACATTGTGGTTGCAAATTCTGCTAATTTGCCATCAAGACAATGTTATCTAGCTGGCTAACATAGATGTGGATTTGTTGAAAGTCTTGAAAGCATCAGTAAGGACCTGTTCACAAAGAACGCATTTTTTTGCATTCCACTGCATTCTTTTGCAGTGTCTCACACATGATGGCATTCTTAAAACGGCACCTGTGAGTTAAAATAAGTTAAAGTAAAACATTTTTTCCCATTCTATTGCTTGAGTTTTTGGACCCCCCCAATGGAAAAAAACAACTCAAGATGTGTTTTTTAAAATGTAGTCACACTTCAATTTTCATTACACTGACTTCCATTCTAGCGCACGCGAATGTAGAAGACAGGAAATGCAAGCTCATGTGAATTTTGCTGCGTTCCAATATTCAAATGTGGTTAACTCTAACCTGTGAATTTGTATCATGTCAAGACATGTGATCAATAGAAGATTGGTGTTTTTTTAGTTGGATTAAAGAATTATAACTACAAATATGCAGAATTGGAGTGGAGTGGATTCAATTTTTTACATTTTGAATGTATTATCTGTTGACAGGTAAAAAAAAAAAAACCCAGCGTCTGATGGCATATTGTGACCATTTTGCATGACTTTGTTTCAACGCTGCATTTTTAGAGCACCACCATGAGTGAGATGCTTTAGAAGACAGCAGACGTGAGTGCAATGGAAATCCATATTTACCACATATTTACTTCAACGGGAATCTATTTGAAAGCAGCACAGTGGAATGCAAAAACACATTCTGTTGAAAACTACATACTAGACAGTCAAGTTTTATCTTTTTGTGAATTTATGGAGTTACATTCAAAGAGAATTTTGCATCTTGTTGAAAACAATGAATAAGTAAAAAAAAATTAACATTTAAAGCCCCCCACCCAAAATGCTAATGAGAAAGAATGGCTATAAAAATTGAAATTAGAGTAGAGAGGTCCACCCACTTTTTGTCCAAGGACTATGGGTGTGTGTTGAGCCCTCTGTAATGGCATTTGCAAGTGCGTTTTCATCCATTACCTCTGGGAAGTAATTCGGATTCGCTCATCGTTGGAAGACTGCGCCTCGTCCTCCTTCTCTCTGAAGTACTCCTCCACACACTGTTCCGCAAACTCATACAGATTCAGTTCTCTGACTCAGAGTCAACTCTGAAAAAAAAAAAAAAATGTTTAAAAATAGGTTGCTATAACAATGATGTATTGAAGCAGAAAAAATGAGTAGCAGGAGAATAACTAAGTCCGACAGGTCTCTAGAATAAGCTACCATTACGAGATTCTTCCTGCAGCGACAGCACAGGCGCTTCAACACAATGTATATGTGGCTGAAGATGATAAGGGGCGGAGGAAGCACTGGTCTGTCGTGAAAAGTCATGATGAGCTGGTAGCGTTGGAACTTCCACACTTGGTTGGAGATAGATTTCACTTCAAAGAACGTGTTACTGTGAAAGAAATGAGTTCTCTCAGTGTTATACTGCTGATAATTTATCTATGAGAACATCATAAAGTGTGCTACAGTACTATGGCTCTTTGACTCACTTGAATACAGCAATGAGCAGGTTGACCAGTAGAATGTTGGCTACCAGTAAGTAACAGGCCATGATGGCAGGTGTGAGCCAGGCCCCTGGTATACATGGTGGGAGCTTCTTTCCATCTTCATCATACAAGTTTTCACCACAGGGTGCTGCCATATATAACAGAGGTTATGATGCAACCATGATGTGACTCTACAGTGTTTGATCATTCCAATTAATTGTGGGTATAGCAGAAAATTTTTGCACTCACGATTAATCTCCATTGCATAGACTAAGAGTATGTAAAAAGAAAGAGAAAAGGCACAGATGAAGATTATGGACAAACAAATATTTGTAATTTCACAATCCAGCTATCTAAACAGTGCATTATGAGAGGAAGTTAAAATGTTTTGTCCATTTCACATTAAGTGAAGAAAGGAAAGATACAATAGCATTCAGAATTCTAGGGCCAGTAAGATTTTTATTTTTGGAAAGAAATTAATACCTCTGTTCAGTTAGAATGCATTAAATTTATCAAAAGTGACAATAAAGACCATAAAGAAGATTTCTATTAAAAAATATTTTTAACTGTAATAACAGTTCACAACAGTGCTATATTTACTGTATTTTATCAAATAAAAACAGCCTTGGTGAGAATAAGAGACATTTTTCAAAAACATGAAAAACCATCCCTAAACTTTTGAACAGGATGACATTTGCACAATAAGT
The DNA here is from genome assembly GCA_018155175.1 of Sinocyclocheilus anophthalmus. Classification (NCBI taxonomy): domain Eukaryota; kingdom Metazoa; phylum Chordata; class Actinopteri; order Cypriniformes; family Cyprinidae; genus Sinocyclocheilus; species Sinocyclocheilus anophthalmus. The sequence continues at coordinate 1,028,864 of JADLZN010002324.1, read as the reverse complement.
GCATATCTCTGTACACCTACCATCATGTATTTTTATATATTCTGTATTATCATTAAAACAGTATTTTTGTTTTTATGTATATAATTTTAAAATTTAAATAGTACCTTTTCCACAGTTTTTCTCTTTTTTTTTTAGATTTACATTTATTCATTTAGCAGCTTACAAATGAGAACAATACAGGCAGCAATTTAACCAAGCGAGGTAACAAGAGTAGTGCTATGACACCAAAAATACCAGAACAGTACAAAGCTAGAAGTGTAAAAGTGAAAGGAAAAAATGGCAACAATCAACAGCTACAAGACATAAACGCCTAAAACTCACAAGCAGGGCAGGGAAAGACCAGCACTGTCACACACTCAGTCCATCACAGATGATTCAGTAGAGGGCGAATGCCATGGCAGTGTGAATGGTCACATGATCAGGAGATTCTACACAAATCTTTCTGTATAGTTCACAGATACAGAGAGGGTGGAATGGAGATGAGATGTATCATTCACACATGAATCAGGAAACAGAATCTTACTATGAATTCTAGTCTTACGGTCTATCGAGTCAGCAAACACTTCTCCATAGATCATCCAGTAGGGCATGTAGAAGATATTCCTCGCCAGACGCCACGTCGGCTCCTCGTCCGGGTGCAGGATGGCCTGACGTGCCACGCCGAAACTCATGAGAACCACCAGCATGATCACCACAAAGTACAGCATGTCAATCATCTGCGCACACACACATAAAAATGTAATTATCGTTCGGAAAAGAGAATACAAAACCTTTTGAGCCATTAATATATACGTTTTTTTCTGTTAGTTCTCACCATTTTACCAATCATCATGACATACGGTCCCAAATACTTGTTAACTCCAAAGATGTCGAGGACACGAATGTACCAGAAGATGATGTCTACACAGTAGATGACGCGTCCGTAGCCCATGTAAGGCTCATTCTGCAATCTCAGTAACAGTCCCATGAGAAACATGGTGATGGCAGCCAGGTCAGTGATGTTCCAGTACTCCTCAAGCCATACGTTTATCTTCTGTTTCAGCTTTCCTGGTTCTGACATCAGGATCTACACACAAGCACATGTGTCCAATGAAGGAAAAACACATAAAAATAACAATATAGCAACACATTTTTGTTTGTGTACTTCACCTGTCGAACTTTCTCTAGTCCAAGAGTGATGATGTAGGAGATGACAATCCATTCCTGCAATGATGGCCATCTCTCCATTTTCACCAGGATGATGTAATTATACAACATCAGGTATACCAGGTAGGCAGTCTGAGAAGATAATTATTATGTTTTTAAAAAATGTGTGCTATAACATAATTTAGATTTTTTTATGGTGTGTTTTGACTTTGATGTATTTTTTTAAGTATCAAATACCGTATTGAACCAGAACTTTGTAAATGGAGCATTATAGAAATAGTAAATCTTCTTCCCAACAGGCACTCGTTTCTGTTTCTTTTTACCATCTTCCTCATCACCTTTCTTAGATGCTCCATCCATGCTCACGGTGCCATCCTGAAAATAATTACCCACCCTGAGAGTTTTACTCACTTTCACCTCATAAAGATCCATAAAAAAAGTTAAGATGTCACTGTAGAACATATGTATTCTACCATTCAAAAGTTTGGGGTTGGTACATTTTTTTTTTACTGTTGTTGAAAGAAGTCTCTTTTGCTCACCAAGGGTGCATTTATTTAATCAAAAATACAGAAAACCAGTAAAAAATTATTACAATAAAAATTTTTTCCATTGTAATATATTTCAAAAATGAATTTATTCCTGTGATAGCAAAGCTGAATTTTCAAAAGTCATTACTCCAGTGTCACATGATCCTTCAGAAATCATTCTAATATGTGACTTGGTGCTTAAGAAACATTTCTGTGTTGAAAAACATCTTGCTGCTTAATATTTTGTGATAATTCTTTGATGAATATAAATTTAAAGTAAGAATAGCATTAATTTGAAATAGTTTTATTTAGATCGATTTAATGAATCCTTGCTAAATAAAAGTATTAATTTCTTTAAAAAATATGTCAAAAAAATTTGCAATGACCCCAAACTTATAAACGGTAGTGTACATATTTTTACCTTGCCAGATTTGTTTTCATCCTCTTTGTCTTTGAGTTCTTCTTCGTCTTTGGAGTTTTGGTAAGATAGATCATCTCCAGTTCGGAATTCTAGGAGAGGAATGGCTGGAGGAAAGATGATTCCAAGGATTACCTGGGAATGAAATGAAATGATAAAAATGTAAATATGTAATATTTAGAGTCAGAGACTTATTAAGGTAGTGTTTATTTTGTATTGCAGACCTTGAGTCCATTGCTCTTGCCCACCCGCAGGCAGCCCATCCACATGTCGGTGAGCAGCATTTGGCTGCAGGTGTGGGCTATAAAGTCTCTGTGTTTGGCAGCCACAGCCAGTTTCAGACAGGTGGAGTTACTCCAGTTCTTCAACTCATACGTCAACAGCTTCATGGCTACCTGTTCATCATGCTTGTACGACTGATCTAGCAGCTCATATGCTAACTGACCAAATTCCCTGAGTGTGAGAGGGAGAAGAGAGAGGCTTTATGAGAGGTGACACTGTGACAGCTTGATTTGGAAACAAAAGCTAAAAACTATTCTTTTCTAGTCTAGTCTATTCTGTCACACATGTAACCTAATACTGTTTCGACCTTCCTAAATAAAATGATACATAAATGAATACACTACTGATAGGTCAAAATTAGAAGTCCCCCAGTAAGATAAAAATAATAATAATAATAATAATACTTTTATACAGCAAGGGAGATAACTGACAAGGGTGACCCAGTAAAGATAATTAGAATGTTATAAAAGAGTCTGTTTTAAATAAATTACTTTTGAACTTCTATTAATCAAAAAATTCTGGGGGGGGGGGGAAGTCGGGGGGGGATCATGGTTTCCACAAAGATTTTAAACAGCAACAGAGGATATCACATCAGCTTATTAGAATGATTTGTGAAGGATCATGTGACAATGAAGACTGTAGTTATGGCTGCTGAAAATTCTGCTTTGCTATGAAAGGAATAAATTACATTTAAAAAAATATAAGAAAAAAGACAGGTTTAGTCATATTTGACGATATTGCTGTTTTTACTATATTTGATCAAATAAATGCAGCACTGGTGAGCATAAGAAAGTTTAAAATAATCTTACCGACCTCAAAGTTTTGACCGGAAGTCTAACTATACTATACTATACTATACTATAATGTAATGTAATATAATATAACATAATATAATTGCTCACTTTGAATTATTGTCCAGATCCTGCGAGATGTCGTCCACTAGTTCACTCCGTGAAGATTCGTGTGCCATGGCTTTATAGAGTTTACATGCCACCAGAGCTTTGGCCATGGCCTCTTCTCCCCTCTGCCAGAGAAACAGCGCCATCTTTTGGCGCTTCATGAGAACAGCCCACACCATCAGCTCATGGAAGGGGTACTGAAATCGACTGACCTCTGGGTCATCAACGTCAATATCAATTTCTTCCTCTTTCTTCTTCTTCATCTTCTTTTTGCCTTTAGGTCTTGGGTCATCGTCCTGTCAAATACAAAACGGAGTGATTGAGTGAGTCTCTGTAAATACTACAAGTTTTAGCTACCAGTCAAATTTCTGTTGTGTGTGAGAGTATATTCATATTTCTGAATACATAAAAAACATTCCTGACTTTTATGTTTTAGTGGATTACCTCCATACCCAGGAGTTTCAAAGCTTTGGGCTAAAAGAGAACAGAAAGAACAGAAAGAATCAGATGTGTTTGAGCATATTTGATTATTTAGACACATTGGTAAATAATTGGTTAACTGATTTTATTTTTATCTTAATTTCCCAAAAGCGTGGAAGCTGAGAAACAAGTTATTATTAATAATTATCTGTATTTCTGCTAGACCATAGACTAAGCAAGAACAACTAATCAGCCCATTCATTGACAAGTCAGTCATTTCTGTTTTACATTTTTCTGTAAAATATTTCATATTTCTGCTCTAAATATTGGAGTTTTTCGGCCACTGGAAAAATCTTGGTTGGCCACTATGATATTATTATTAAGCTAAGCTGTTATGTTAGGTACAGTGGGTACGGAAAGTATTCAGGACCTCTTAAATTTTTCACTCTTTGTTACATTGCCGTTGCTTAACAGCATTTAACGTAACTTTTTTTTCTCATTAATTACAACAGCCCCCAATTGACCAGAACACACCCCGAATTGTTGCCATTTTGCCGCTTCTTACACAGAAAACGGAATATCACTGGGTCCAAGTCTTCACGACCCTTGGCCTGGATTTAGTAGAAGCACACTTCTGATTACTCACGCCACAGACTTGTACTTTTTGGATTGTACATTGTACCCCCCCCGTAGAGCATCCAACAAAGAGACGCTCCCCCTTCCCCCTTTGAGTCGATGGTCGCTCTTATCCTACAGATGGCATTCCTCCCTTGGACTCCCTCCCGGTCCGAACTGTGCAGGTTTCTGGTTGGAAACGTGCGTGGACAGCTCAGTATTTAGTAGTGTGTGTTGTTTGTGTCATGCACGTTATCTGCGTTGGGGGGGCCTTGGGATCATGGGTGGGAGGTATTATGGGATCCTATGTGCTATGGTGTGCGCACATTTTACACCCGGAGATCTTTCCCAGTCGACACCATGTAATTGTGTGAATCAATCCTTAGTTATTTTAGCTGTTGCTTAGGGCTTGTCTGTGGAAGGTCAAAACCTTCGGCCCAAGTGTCTCTTGAAGTTTCGCACGGTGTAATCCCCATGAGCACTCTGGAGAAGGTTTTCGTCCAGGGTATCCCTGTACTTGGCCGCATTTATCTTTTCCTCGATTGCAACCAGTCGTCCTGTCTTTGCAGCTGAAAAACACCCCCACAGCATTTATGCTGCCACCACCATGCTTCACTGTGGGGACTGTATTAGACAGGTGATGAGCAGTGCCTGGTTTACTCCACACATACCGCTTAGAATTACGGCCAAAAAGACCAGAGAATCTTATTCTCACCATCTTGGAGTTCTTCAGGTGTTTTTAGCCAATCACGCGCCGGGTTTTCATGTAGTCGGTTTATTGGACTTGAGGAGAGGCTTCCGTGGCCCTCTGCCATTAAGCCCCGACTGGTTGAGGTCCTTTGTATTGGCAGCTTCAAGTCTGATTGGTTGACTTTGCTACAAACTTTTCGTATTAATTATATCTATTGTGTAACTGCATCTCTGGAGTCAGTCCACAGTGATCTTTGAGGTTCTCTTTACCCCCCTTCACCAAGCTCTTCTCTCCCCGATTTGAGTATCAAGTGTGGCCGGCCTTCGGGCCAGCTCTAGAAGGGTTCTGGTCGCCCAAACGTCTTCCATTTAAGGATTTTGGAGGCCACTGTGCTCTTGGGAACCATAAGTGCAGCAGAAATTTTTTTGTAACTTCGGCCAGATCTGTGCCTTGCCACAATTATGTCTCTGAGCTCATCAGGCAGTTCCTTTGACCTCATGATACTCATTTGCTCTGACATGCACTGTGAAATGTAAGGTCTTATATAGACAGGTGTGAGGCTTTCCTAATCAAGTCCAATCAGTAAAATCAAACACAGCTGGACTCAAATGAAAGGTGTAGAACCATCTCAAGGATGAACAGAAGAAATGGACAGCACATGAGTTAAATATATGAGTGTCACAGCAAAGGGTCTGAATACTTAGGACCATGGGATATTCAGTTTTTTCTTTTTAATAAATCTGCAAAAATGTCAAAAATTCTGTGTTTTTCTGTCAATATGGGGTGCTGTGTGTACATTAATGAGGAAAAAAAATTAACTTAAATGATTTCAGCAAATGGCTGCAAATAACAAAGAGTGAAAAATGTAAGGGGTCTGAATACTTTCCGTACCCACTGTATAATGTGTTTGCAGAAAAAAAAAACTTTTTCATTTATTTTCATTTATGCATGAATATATAAGGGTATAAGGGGTTGGTGGCAACTCACTCTTTTCAGTCCATAGAGGTTATTATAGAGTGTGCGGAAACTTTTCCTAGTATAGTGACACCGATACGCTCCTCCCATGAGATACTCCAGAACCAGCCCAATGTCAATCAGAGTGATCTGATAATCTGGTGGTAGGTTTCCCTGGAAACAATAATGTCATAACACCATAAAGCAACTTGTTCTGAAACTACTGAAACTATTTATGCAATGCTCTTGCAATCAAACACATAAATCCAAACACTCACTTGCATTCACACACTGTTAAGAAGATTAAAGTCTTATTCTTTAGAGCAATAGGCCATAAAATTACAGAAAAATACAATGTGTGTTTTAACTCATGATAATCTCAAAGATAAGAAAGATCATAGCACAAATTCTTAAAAATGAACGTTACCTTTTTTACATCTCTGACCACAAAATGCAGTGTGTTGGTCGGCCCTAATTTCTGAATAAAAAAAAAGAAATAATAAAACCATACACACAAAAAATAAATAAATAAAAAATTATAAAACCCATTAGGCATCTCCTCTTGTAAAACACACAGATGTTTGTGGGCTTTCTCCCCAACAACAGATTACATTATATGATACATGATAATACAGAACACACACAACATTTTCAAACCATACTGCATGGAAAGAGAGTAGGGGACAGCAATGAAAGCTCTAATAACTGGACATGTGGGTCACATTCATCATTGGTTTATGCTAAAACAAAGAGCACTGTAAAACACAGCGGCTACATGGCCCTCTAATATTCCATAATATTATGTGATTGTGTGCCAACTGTGTTATAGAGCTCTTCCAGTCGCGGGATCATCAGGAAATGGTGGATGTTGACGCCATTTTCAATAAGGAGCTTCACAAAATCCACTCTGTCAAGCACGAGTGCGTCCATCATGGCCTGCTCCAGAGAATTAACCTATTTTACACAACACACACACATGACATTTAATTGACCAGCAAGAACATACACGCATGTATAAACAGAATTACTTGAAAATATATACACCTCCAGCAGTGCACTCAGCGGTGAGTAAAGCAAATGCTCACTAACACAACATTACTAAAGAATAACTCTTACCCAGTTAAGCAGTTCTAGTTTTCTGGGGTCTGTCTCCTCCGGAGGCTCAGGTTTAGATTTGGCACCTTTGCCCTTCTTGGCCCTAGCAGGTTTACCCTTGCTGGCACGGGTGCTGACGGGGCTCTTTGGTTTATCCTGCTGGCTTGTAAATGAGGTGGGCAGGGACCCAGCAGACTGATGATATAGATATGTAAATATGTATTTAATAACATTATTTTTTACTTTCTTATTATTTAACTTTCTATCAGTGATTACTGAGTCTATAAAGGCAATCTGTGTACTATGTTCCCATTAACCCAGCTGTGCATGGCATCACCTACAGGCCAGTGTTGTCCATGGACGAAGATCTGACTGTGAGCAATATCCACACGGTTCCAGGCCAAAGCCAGACTCAGCTGGTCTGGAGCTGAAGCATTTGTGCCTGATAAACCCAAAGGAAAAAAATATTCCATTCATGTCAAAACCAAATGTTAAAGATTGTTAATGGAATAATAGATCAAATATATTGTATAATAAATATTAATATGAATCATATTAAATTCTATTACAAACCAAGTATTTTGCGGGATGTACATTCAATAGTTCAAGAATTTGTCCTAAACTGTGTGACCGTGGCCTGAACAAGAGTTCACCTTACAGCAGAGCGGGTAAGATTGGCCATCCAATATCCTGCTGACCTCTGAGGCAGTGCGGAAAACTGGGATCTGTGACAGCACAAAAGTTAAAAACTGAGTGGAATGCCTGTAATAATATAGTATATGTAGTATACAAATAGAATTATATACATACACTACTATTCAAAAGTTTGGGGAAAGTACATCCTTTCTTTTGAAAGAGTCTCTTATGTTGACCAAGGCTGCATGTATTTGATCAAAAATACAGTAAAAGCCGTAATATTGTGAAATATTATTACAATTTAAAGGTAACTGTTTTCCTGTGATGCAAAGCAGTCCAGTCACATGATCCAGCAGAAATCATAATACGGAATTGTCATTATTATTATAAGTATTGAAAACAGTTCTGCTGCTTAATATTTTTTGTGGAAACCATGATTTTTTTTTCAGGATTCTTGGATGAATAGAAAGTTGAAATGAACAGCATTTGAAAATTTGAAGTAGAAATCTTTTGTAAAGTCCTTACTGCCCTTTTGATAATTTTAATGCATTTTTGCATTTAAAATAATCTTACTGACCCCAAACCATTGAGCAATAGTGTAACTCTATGAAGGACAAGCACAAATCGACCTACATGGTCACAATACTTAATGATAAATAAAAACATGAATAAACAATCATAGTATTTGTTTATTCATTTTTCCACAACTGTTTTTTTATTATCATGGTTGAACAGAAATGTATTATGTGTTTAGTCTATATGTGTATGTTGAAAGAAAAGAAATGATTAGACAGATAAAATGTGAGCAATAGAGAGATCATAACGATTTGATCATGAGAGGGGGCAGTGAGTACTAATGCATTGTGCTTAAAACATGCATTTATATACTACATTATGCAAACTTTTTTACAAGGCTCCTAAAGATAACATATTCACAGCAACAGTGATGCTTTTTTTTGATGAACTTCAGAAACTTCAAAAAAGTAAGATCTGATACATTACAAATTGCTACCCAAAACAGCTAAGATGCACAAACATGTTTACTGACATGCGTTTTCTAAGTTTCCCATAACTAAAGCATGTGTTTTTCACATGGTTTTGAGGAACTTGCCTCAGCGTCCCCGGGTTTAACCTCATGTCTATATTTTCACAAAAGCACTCAATGGGATGATATGGAAATGCAATGGAAAATTGTGAGCTAGATGTTTTGAAATTAAGACGTAGGAAAAAAACAGCACAAAATAAAAAAAATAATAAGAACAACGTATGATATGAAAAAGGCAAATGAGGCCAAATGAATAACAGTCATGTTTATTATCATATCTGTGAAATATAACACAATATAAAACAGAATGTTTCTCATAAATATACAGTATATGTTATATTATGGCTAAAATCTTGAAAAAAATAAAAAGAGTGAGAAGTTGTCTTCAGTCTGTTTTCTTGCAACCCCAACCTATGTTTAACTCACCAGTTCTCTTTTCTTCATGCACTCCATCACCATGAGATAAATCTGCTGTGCCTGATTCCGGTTGTAGTTGAATGTCTTCTGTATGGTTACTAGAAGTTGGTCTCTAACGCTGTCATTAACCAACCTGCACCAGAACGATGTAATGGAGACCAAGAGAAGGAGTTTTTAGGAACAGTTAGACCGATGATTCAGTGTAAAGGGACCTTTAATGTCACAAATATGTTCTTTTTTTCAACAGCACAATAACATATCAGTAAATAAATAAATAAAATATCCTGTTATGTAGTGAATATGCCTCATAAAAAAGAATTTGCAGAACCGCACCTTTAAAATTCATTAATAATCACTGAATCATCATCAATGTTTTCCTCACCCATCCTCCTCCGAGTACTTGTGAGCGAATGAAATGATATCTGATGCTCGTCCGCTGCCGTCGCACACTACCACGGGTACAGGAGGGTCCTCACGCAGACTCTCCAACACAATGGAGATTACATTCGGCCCTCCTTCAAGAATCAGACACACCAAAGGGACCCCCTGACCCAGACCTGTACAAACACACACATAAAACATACTCATGTACAAAATAAGCAGTGACTAGACATGAAAAGTGTTTTGAGCATGATTAAGATGGTGGTTTTGACTGCAGTATGGGATGACATCTGGACCTCCCTTTGCTGTCCCAGCCTCATCAGGACTCCAGGCATAGGATGACAAAGGGAAACCCAGGAGGTCACAGACTAGGCTTTCCATCACTAGATCAACATTCATGGACTCCCAACAGTGTTCTGACATTGTTCCATCCCCTTTTTACTTGATGGATTAATTAAAATAGTTGAACTTACTTCAAAAAGCGGTCTTAACTACTAAAAGTTCTCTAAAAGTTGACTTACGTGTGTTGATCTTCTGCAGAGAGATGTGTTTCTCCAGCTGCCTGCGCAGTCGGACCTCCGCGCCATACTTTCCGTGAGTGCCGTTGTCGGCCAGAATGAAGTGGGAATGGCTGTTGTTAAGTACAGAAAGTTTGCTGAGAGGGTTGGACATGGTTTGGTAGGGTCGCGTCACCTGGTCAAAGCAAAAACACAGACAGAGTGGTGATACATCACTCAAAAACCTTACAGAAGCCAAACCTCAAACATTCACTCATGTTTATTAAAAGCGAGTTCAAGCGTTCCTGTGCAATGACACGAATGGCTTACGTCTCGTCCGATCAGATCCTCTTTATTTTCCACAATACCCCATGGTGCAATTCCAATGGCGCACACCTTCCCACGGGACTTGGAGGAGTGGTCTTTCAGCGCATCTCCTACATGCCGAATCACTCCTGTGTAATGTGACAAGAGGGAATAAACGTTCACTTATTAGTGTGTCATGTGGTGGAGTCATTCGCAGTTTCTTGCTCAACAGGAAAGCAGATGATTCAGTATCTGAAACAGGAACAGACGACCATTTAAGTGATGTCAGTTAGGTCACACCATGACCTGACCTTCTTATTTTCGTGTTGGACTTGTCAAACTCCCACCTGTACTAACTCCTCCAGTGAAAATCCAGGCCCCAGTGGTAACTGCTGCTTTTATCAGGCCCTTTCCAAACACTTGCTTGAGTTTGGGTTGCAAGTCAAAGTTCTGTAGGCCTCCATGCACAGAGATGAGCAGGGTGGGTAGCTCCAGTTGCCAGTCTTTCAACATCAGATGCAGAAGATTATCAGGCTTTGTATCATAGGACACACGGATATACTGATAACAAACAAGGAAGAGAGGAGAGAAAATGATATGGTCAAATATTCAGTACAATTTTTAGGATGACTCCCAAACTGTATGAACACATTTTCGTGCAATGAAAAACAAATGAATCACACGATTAGCTGAAAAATACCATGGCCTTGTTGACATGACCTCCTCCCTGGAATTCAATGATGCCATATGTGTCAGTGGGCGTGGCTTGCGTGTGCTTAGCAAATGACCATTTCTCTTGTGGAGGCTCAGTCTGCACCCCCTGGCCTTCCTCTGTGCTCTTATTGGTGGAACCAGGAAGAATAGCCACATGTTGGTTTACCAGCTGACCGCAGCAGCACCTACAACAGTTAGCAAAAAGGAAAAAGCCACCTTTAACCGCCATAGCACACCTCATTAATATATACGAGTTTAAATAAATTGTTTTGAGAGCAAGCATGTTTGTGGATTTACGACTATCATGTTGCACTAAATTGAATTTCTTGTAGCAATTATTTAGTCTAAAAGTACTTTGTAAATGAATAAATAATCTAGCTTGTCTTTTCTCAAATTACAGTGAGACAAAACCAAATATTCCTGACCAGTTTTTTCATTTTAGTTTTTATTTATTAATATTAGTTTTAGTAATTTTGCTGTGCTTTTATCATTTTTATTAGTTTTCATTTTAATATTTCTTAATAATTCGATTTGGCTTTAATAATTTTATTCAGGTTTTAGTCAGTTTAGATTTCAATTATTATTCCTGTAGATGCAATCAACATTTCTAATTTTTGTAAAATATTTCTATTAGATTTTTTTTTTCATCCGTATTGTATTTTATTTCAGTTACCAAAAATTAATTTTAATAGTTTTTTAGTTAACAATAACAACACTGTTACTCACTTGTTGGGTTCTCTGCTGGGAAATATGTGAATGCACTCCCTTTTTAGAAATGTCCTTTCAACCCATGCCCTCTGAGCCTGCAAGACACAAAACAGGAGAATTAGGTTCACTCATTCTCAGTCATTTAAAGTAGAATGTCAAAACATTTCCTAAATCTCTTTCGTAATCCATTACTTTATTTTTCAAAAAAATAAACAAGCTGTTCTGTTAGCTTATGTTTATTTTTTGACTAACATTGTGGAAAATAATAGAAACGGTACAATTTGTGTATTTGAGTGTGTGTGTTCAGGGTTTTGACAACAGCTGTTAAGCACTCAGAGTAAATGAATTCACTTTAGGCATATTAAAATTATGAAAACAACTGAACCGTTCTAGGTCAATGCACAGTCACATACCTATATTCATATATTTGATAAGAATATTACTTGCAGAAATATTCCCAACATTCCATGCTCCAATAGCAAGCCAACCACATCATTAGAAAGTAAAATTGCTATAAGAGCAAGAAATCCTGCAGTGGAGGCAAAAAAAAAAGTCTATAATGGAACAAAACCAAGCCTGGGAGGAATACGTTACAGCGCATAAATACTAACCAAACGCAGGCTGCACCTTTTGCTTTAAACTAGCTGACAATATTCCACCAACAAATATTTGAGGTATATACCTCCATTGACATTATCTCTTGAGCTCAAACTGACTTGCTAGAATGGCACTTACCCTTGAAGATAAAGAGAAAGACAAAAGGATTCCATAAATGGCAGGCTTGTCATGAAGTTGTCCTCCAGCCTGCATTCAACTGCCTGTGGCCTTCTTTTAAGGAGCAGAAGTCTGGACCACGTGTGCTGGAACTCAGTCCCAGAGTCCCATGACCACTGCTGAAGATAATCCTGCTGGAACCTCATGACCAATCCACTGGAACACCACAAACTAAAGCCTACTCTGAGACCAGGGGCTCTCTAATCTGCCTCATTGGTCAACGTGCTAATCTCTCCCATGAGCCCCTCCACACCTCTACTTAAAACTGTTTGTTGAGGTAAACTGGGAAAGTATGAAAGATACAAGTGCCTCAAGTCCTTACTAAAGTCCTGTCAGTAATTTAGGATTTATATTGTAAGTATTTATATCAGTAAGCGAGATTTAACCTGTTTCAGAAAGGTGTTCTAGAAAACTGTGTGTTGCTTTAGCAGCACCATACCTGGACCACAAAAACAGTCATAATGGTCACTTTTTTCGAAATTGAGATTTATATATCATCTGAATAAATAAGCTTTCCATTGATGTATGGTTTTGTTTGGATAGGACAATATTTGGCCGATATACAACTATTTGGAAATCTGGACTCTGAGGGTGCAAAAATCTAATTAAGTTAAAGTTGTACAAATGAAGTTCTTAGCAATGCATAATACTAATCAAAAATTAAGTTTTCATATTTTACAGTAGGAAATTTACAAAATATCATTCATGGAACATGATCTTTACTTAATATCCTATGATTTTTGGCATAAAAGAAAAATCTAATTTTGACCCATACAATGTTTTTTTTGTGGCTATTGCTACAAATATACCCCAGGTTTTGTGGTCCAGGGTCACAAATAACAAAGCCTCATACAGATATTCAAATAAAGCACAAGCGCTCTCATTCACGAAGAGCAGTATCGCTGAAATATAATCTGGCTCTGTCCCAAGAACATATGAGATTTGTGTTTAGACATCTGTCGATGGCTTTTGACATCTTTGGATTTGGGCATTTTAGAGCTTAATTTCTCCCAAATCCTAAAGGGTTTAGTCATAGAAACACACATGTGGAATTTGCCATGTGGAAGGTGAAGCCGCACAATCACACAAACCACTCTCTGAAACTGCACAAACAATAATTTTGGGAATTGTCTTTTAGGCAAAATATTGTTTTGTATGTATATTTATATGATATTAGACAAAAAATATGATATAGCTCAATGACGGAGTAAAAAAAAAAAAAGTAAAAATAAAATACGTTATTTTTGGCGGAGAAATTACCTTATAAATGATCTGAATAATGATTATTTGATTATTTCTACACATCATGTTTTTTGTGTTTAATCTACACATACGCATAGCCTCGTAGCCAACATTGTGCCCAGACAAAGACTGACTCGAAAATTAAACAGAAAGAGAAAACTAGGAAAATCTGCTCCCACTGATCCATAATTACAATTTAGTCTCTCAAAGCTCTCACATTAACACGTCTACCTCGTGAGCAGCAACATAAAGGAGCTCTGTGAGAAGCTCAACTCAGATAATCCTCATCTAAGCAAATCAACTCTGTAGGCCAATAGGAAACGAAGACTAATATTTCCACACTGTTTACAAGAAAGAAAGATAATTTCACATATTCTACAATGCAACAGGATTCCGTACCAATGGATTTTGTAAAAGGGATTTGGGGTATTTAGAGAATCGATAAATCATTCCATTTCACAAGGGCTCATTATGATTCCCCCAAAACGTGATTTTATTATGTTCTAACATTATTACGGATGATAAAAATTGCTTTTTTGTGAACACTGAATTAACAAACACTGTCACAGAACATGTTCAGCTGCAAATTCTGATTATAAGCATGTATGAATTTGATAAAGGTAAATGCTGTTTGTCAGTTTGTACCAAGACAAGGATGGAACATTTTAGTTCAGACAGTTTACAGAGTTGGAAGGTCAAGTAAATTATGACATTGCTGGAATTTCTAATGCAACCTTGAATTTTCATGAACTTTAGTACACCATATTCCATTCCCTTGAAAACACAAGCTGATTTGAAATGATTTCAGGTCCGTTGTAAGCCCACTAAGTGTGTTTTTGTCCACTTGTGTTTGGACTGGTTCAACATAACTCTGCATTAATCACATAAGATGGAGACTTAGAGAGAACAGGGGTTTAAGCTACCCGGGCCAGTGCTCTTTACTGGGCCATTATCAAAGATTAGAGGACAATACTAACAACAGGTTTTGTATGCATGCATGTGTATGAGTGAACACTCACAGATCAAGATTGCCACTGGAATCAATGCATTCACCAAATAAGTTTACACACATGTACAAAATAAATGCCAGTGTTAACCAAGAGAGACCCCAGTTTTTGTTAACATTAAACAAACCTGCAACTTAAACTTTTCTACTGCTCTTTCGCAGTGCAAAAATTAGTTGAATCTTCAAACACGTCCAATCCTAAACAAATTCAAAATGAATTGCATACAGTAATGTCACTTCAGTTAATTAGCTATCCCCAAGTGAAGACATAGTTCTTGGGGCTTGCAACCATTTCTAATTTTTTTAAGGGACCAGAATTCATTATTCCCAAAAATAATTCAGTACAGGCATGTTTCTTCATCAACTCAAAACAAACTAATCAGTTGCAGCAGGTGAATATTGGTGTGTGTGGGGGGGATTCAAATCTTGTTGATGTCTCTTACCTTCTGAGAACCAGAGGATGTGCGTTTAATGGATGCACGCTTAAAAGACCCCTCTTTGCCCTTTTTCCCTCCAAAGCCCCTGTTATCCATCTTTATGAGCTCCTAAAGTTCAGCCATCACCACCCAGCCTTACAGTCTCTGTAACCAGCAGACAAAATGACCAACAACTGAAAAGAGTGATGTCCAGCTCCAGCGAGATGGAACTAGTATGACGCTGACACAAAGGCCCCCTTCCCCGACTGTATGTATGTAATCAGGCTTAATGGAGTTGCCCTATGAGTGATGCTCTTTAATGCAGGAGATTTAACAAATGGTGATTGGAGGTAAATCTGGGTAAAAGTCAAACAAAAATGGCTCTAATGCTAAATAAAAAAAAACCCACGCATGGTTAGGTCATGACTTGGGAAGTATTAAGAAACCGAAATGCAGGGCATAGCTAGGACAGTGCAGCATAATCACTCGTGTGCCAATGTTCAGGTGATGAGATCAGCAAACAAAACAATCTGTTATCAACACAATCTTTCCTCATCATTATCAGTTAAAAACTAAAATTGTTTACGTGTAGCTCGAAATTAAAAAATGCAGGCAACACCAGTTTGCTCTGCTCTTGCAACTGATAGACAATGTCATGAATAAAAAGTCATAATTCTTCAGATTACATTTCTGATAGCATTTCTGCCTGATTTAATGTTCAGATCACTGATTTTGAGCAAACCATACACTGTCCATCTTAATTTGATGGTTTATAGATTAAATGGGTCATATGATGCGATTTAATTTTTTTCCTTTCTCTTTGGAGTTTTACAAGTTCTTGGTGCATAAAGAAGTTCTGTAAATTTGCAAAGACTATAGTCTCAAATCCAAAGAGATATTTTTGATAAAAGTTAAGAGTCAACCACGCCTACCTAAAACGTCTCGTTTAAACACGCCTCCACATGTCTACGTCACTATGTGGAAGATTTGCATAACGCCGCCCAAATGTTCACGCAAAGAAAGAAGGCGTAACTTTTATTCTCGCTGTAGTATTGTTGCTGCCGCCATGTCGTGAAGGCGCTGTGTGTTTCATTGTGAAAGTGAAACTTCTTTGTGTGGCCTTCCAAAAGAGGACATATCTGCTTCGTCATGCCTGGAGCTGATCCGTGCTGGTCGCTGAGGAACTACATCAACTTCGCACTGTGGATCGCCGTTCACCGTGGACGAAGTGGAGTCCAGACCCCGGGGTCGTCACATGTGGTTGCCACAAACCCACCGGCCACTCCTTCGTCGAATCCGCCAGGCGTTCCTCACGCTGGTGTTCGTTGTGAAAGCGAAACTACTTTGTTTGGTCTTCCAAAAGAGGACACGACTAGAAATCAGTGGTTAAGTTGTATTTATAACACTGTTCCAGAACACTTCAAACCCAAATATTCAGATGTGTGCAGCACACTTTATTGAGGACTGTTTCCTGATCCTGTGAGACTACAATGCCGGCTGTTCTGACACAAAGACTGTAAGTAAGTTTTTTATATTTAAAGATTTTGCCACCGACTATTCAAACGCGAGTTTTGAGCTGGTACTTTTGATCTCGTCGCTCCGGCCGGACAGGGCATCACATTATGGTAGGGGTGTAACATTTCCGTCACACACTTTAGGTATTCGGCCAATCACAACGCACTCTATAGCTGGCCAACCCTCGCTTTTCAGACCGATGAGCTTTGTATAGAGGAGAAACAATAATGTACAGTCTGTGGAAAATAATGTGTTTTTTGAACCTTAAACTGCATAAACACCTTTCATTACACCAAATACACAAAATTATGTTATTTTTAACAACATCATATGACCCCTTTAAGTTATAGGCCAGAGCTAATGAAGATTAAACTGTTCAAACCATTTGAAGACGTGGCCAGCAGCTAGTGTACATTCTGGTGTCGTACGTGTGCAACCCAGACCGAAACGGTTTGGGCCCATTTTCCAGATACAGTTTTTTCCAGTTCATTTTGTGAAGGACAAAAACACAAAAAAGGGTTTAAAAAAACATTCTTCACAACAAAAAACATTTAAAACAAGTTTATTAGAGAATAAGCTAAATAGTAACAAACTGAAAAGCATTGCCATTTCTATGAAAATTATATATATTTATTTATAACAAGAAAAATTTAATGTGACATCCAAGGCCTTGTGTGCTCCATACGTTTGCCAGTCCTCCACTGAGCAGGTTGATGTATGAAGGCTGGAGAACTGTTTCCTGTAATAAATAATATATACACAGTCCCCACCACTGTGTGCCTCATCTTCAATTCTTCTCGTCCTTCCTATCAGCCAGCAAATTCAGTTCACTTCTCTCTCCACCTTGATTTCACTCAGCTGCATTAGACCCAGTGTCTATAACAGAAACAGTTCAATTAGGAGGACTGCATCGTAAAACCAAAAGTATGAAAATATACCATATAACATCAGCTTAGTGAATCAAATTTCTTACTTTTGCCATCACATGCTACAATTTTTACTTTGTCCACTTTGACCAAATCTGTCACCTCCCGGAACTCAACGTCATTTAAAACAAATGTCCAAACGTTATCACAGAATCTGTACGTGTTCAGAGATCCCTGTGGATAAAACAAAGAGCAGTGATTCTTAGTGCATCACAACTACGTCCAGTTCAAAGCAGAGCTAGTTAGCCAAATAACTAGTTAGCAGACAAAACTTAAACTTCTTTCTAAAGGTTATTGTGGAGGATGTTGACTTACCCTAAAATTGACCCTGTTGCGGACCCGGTTGGCCAGTGCTGTGTTGATAGCTTTATCAAACTGTAAAAGGACTTGGAGGGCCAATTGTGGTGTTATCTGTTGAGTCTGTAGAAGGAGGGAAAATACAGTTGAATGTGTTCTGTTAAGAATTCATACATATTTAACACTAGAGTCCGACCGATATCGTTTTGCCGATATTATCGGTCGATATGTGCCTGTCGCCGATATATCGGTATCGGATAATATGCCGCCGATATGAATTTTTTTTTTACAGAACATATACCGCAGATTAAATGCGTATCACAGCACACGTCTGTGGTTGGCATGGGTCGGTATGAGAATCTGACGGTATGATAACCTTAGATAAAAATATCACGGTTTCACGATACACAATACATTTTATTTTTAAGAAATATAGAACATTTTGGAACAGTAAAAATGTCAGGCTAAATAATTAGAATAAATAATTAAAATTAATTAAATGCATTCACTTAAGTGAGCCTAAACCTGCAGTTCAATAATCAAAAACATAATTTCTGTAAAAAAATAAAATAAACAAATCAATAGAAAAATGCAGTCATTAAACCTGCAGGTCAACAAGGTTTTTGGAGACATGCTCACTACACATTCATCTTTCAGTCCAAGTTATGATGCAGGAATATTCACCTTTCCTGGATTAAGTTTGGAGCAGTGAGGTACGAGGAACATGTGCACATACAGCATAGGAAAGAAGAGAAGCGCGAGTGTCTCTCACACCACACCACACACACACCACACACACCCCTACAATCGCAACACACACACGCGCTGCGCACCACACCACGCACGCACACTTCACACACACACACACACTCTTTTCTTTCTCTCTGTACAACCATCCAGTGGCACAAAGACACCTGAGAGCCAGCATTTTGATTGTATTTAAATGTGTACGGAACATGGTTAGTCTACGTTACCCAAAAAAAATCCCATACGGCAGACTTCATCTTTTTTGACGGGGGAAAAAGTTCCAGGGATTCACCTCCTTTGGCCATCCCACACACAGGTGACTCTCACTGACTGCTCGCACCAACCGGAAGGGGAGGGGGTCATGTGACTCGTTACGCTCTTCGCTGCACACAACCTGAGGGAGTCCTGCACTTTCCGTCTTTGATGACACGTAAAAAAAACTGCATACCGCAGGAACGGTATAACGGAAAATTTTTGTGGTTTTGAAACTGTGACTTTTCCAAACCACGGTATACCTTGAAACCGATTATCGTCCCATGCCTAATCTGCGGCGACAATAATTCTATTGTATATTGTCGCGCCGCACCGCTCACGTCCAGTAAATGCAGTAAACTGATGCCTCGTTCTATTTATGATGTGCTGACACAAAGTTCAAATGATTTTCAACGGTCGCTTTGTCGCGTCCTGTTGCGGCGCAGACACGGTGTCATCAGTTTGTCAGTACAGTCAGTAACGTAGCAGATTGAGAAGTTAGTATCTTTCTGCAGTCCAATGAATAGACGGCAGTGCGGTGTTGGTTTGAGTCTGTTGAATGGTGATTTAACTCTACGTTGTCACCTAGTTGGAGAGACTCAATGCTAAGTAAAAAAAAGCAATGCTCCCACACGTCTTTATGCTCATCAATCAAGGAGCTTAATCTTATTTTGTTGCTACATAGTAGGCTATTACATCAGATGCCTATATACTGTATTCTATATACAGTACCAGTCAAAAGTTTGAACACACGAATGGGAAGTGTCTCCAAACTTTTGACTATACTGTACTATAATATAGTCTACACATAAAGAATATCGGCCGATATATCGCTATCGGTTTTTTTACTCCCTAATATCGGTATCGGCCGGGCTCTATTTAACACACTATTAAGCTTCACTGCATTTTTATTTTAATTTGTTTTCTTGAGTCGACGGATTCAAGAATTCCATCTTAAATTAGGGGTAATATTATTAGACATAATCATGTAACTTACATACAAAGTCTGCATCTGCATGATTGTTACTATTAACCACAGACAGGGATGACTGAGTGTTATGTCAGTCTGCGGTAACGTGAAAACAAACAAAAAATAAATATAATATTACACGTAAACATCTAAGAAACACTAAAACAGTTTATTTATCCATCACTGGAGCAGTTCATTCATAACGTAACGTTATTCTGCTAAAGAGCAGCTCAATTACAAACACAGCTGGCGTTAGCTAATACTCGTTTAACTTTAATAATCCGACACATCACTAATCAAGATCAGAACAAATCATAGGATTGAACACTATGATTTAATAAACCACTGAAGGTAGATGCCTGGATGTGCTGTAATCGTTTTTATTCCGCTATCTTTATTTATCTATCACATCATTCTACGCTGGCTAGCAATCAAGCTAGTTAACTTCACTTTGATTCAACACTCTTACCTGAATAAGTTCATCAAGACTCTCCTGTAGACTGTTGCCGAGTGTTGTGTTTCTGTAGAGTTGATATGCCATAGTGTATTTTCAGTGCAAACGCTGTACGCCGTTCTGTTTAAAATAACCGTAGGATCCTCGCTGATGCTTTGTGATTTGCCCGCTGGCTGAGCACTTCCTCAAAATCCAAACTTAGACCGATCGCGCTACGGAAACTCGCAAGGGACACAAATCTTCGATCATGAAGGCAGGAGGATACAAATCATCATACAGGGGTTCGTACAAGTCCTCTTTAACATGAAAAACGAAAATTAATATTCTGAAAAATGTATCCCAACCCTAAAACATTTCTTTCTTTTTTTTCTTTTTTTTTTTAAAAATTGTTTGCTATAATTGTTTTGCATTAGACTTAAACTTTGAGTACAATGAAGAGATATGTGTGACTGTTTATTAGTCACATTAACATCCTTATTGTATATCCTTATTTCTTACCACTCTTTATTTTCCGTCCATGTTAAGTGAGGGAGAAAATAATGATTTTGGCACGGAGACTTATGACATTTTCTTAAAATGCCAGTAGATGGCAGCAGATGACAAATCCAGCCATTATATTTCCTTTTGAAGCGCATGAATGTCCCGTTTGTTGCTCTGTACATTTCTGAATTCATTTAGGCTACATAGATCGTTTTTTCAACTTTGGACTGGTTTTATGAAGACTAACATATTTCATATTTTCTTTAAGTAACTTCGCTAAATCTTTCCCCCTACTGGTAGGGGAGAATCTATAATGATTACATTTTAGACTATTCTTGTGGGTTCTTAACGCGCTATAGAAGGAGGGTTAGGACTTCTGATGGTGAGTGCTGAGAGTATATAGTGGAGTGAGTGGTGGGGGGCGAGGCCTTGACGGATGCTCTTGGACATTATATTTGGAGGGTGGGATACAGTCTAGAAATTTAGACTGTAGATATTGCTATTTTAACTATGCAACGTATTGCAGTGTTGTTGATATATGTACAGTGAAAAAAGAGCAATATATTTCGTGGGCAGCCCATAGCGAACCACAGAATATCATTAACTTTCACAACAAAATAAACTTTTTTGCTTTACTGAACAGTAAAAAACGGCCCTCTTTGTTCTCTTTCTCTGGATCATTGTTTCTACACGGGTGATTCTTTTAACCAAGTTTTTTGAATGTATACCAAACAAGGCCGTAATCATGTCTACTCTAGAACACTGGGGGAGACCAAGTGTTTTGAGGAAAATAAAGAACAGACCTCTATGGTACTGGTATTTATTTAAATGAACTAAATAAATATAGGATTTAAATTGATTTAGGGGAATAAACTAAAATAAGAAAAAAGAACAGTAAAAGAACAAGAATAAGATTTTTTTGCAAAGTAATCAATCTGAACTGCAAATAATATTTTATTTTAAAATATGCACCATTCAATTTGATTTGTATTCCCAATATGTTGAAAACGCAAATTGTCGTCACATTCAATGAACTTAGACCATGGCTATGAATTACAACACAGGCCTACATTCAGTTCAGTTCACTGGATATTGTTGGTCGTTTATGTCATTGTAAAACAATGGTAAAATAGCTCTTACACCTTCAGCTGCTTCGCACCTTCACTGAAGCGCCGCGGTGAAATGCGCGCGTGGGTTTAGATGTGAACCGTAGGCCCGGTACTTTGATTTGATTGGTCATCTCAATCATTTTGACATTGATGAGCGCTGTTAGACGGCTGGAGCTGAGCCAGACCTGAAAATGTAGGTTTCAAAATGTCTTGAAATGCAACAGATTTGACTTTTATCCTATGACAATTCTGAAAGAAAACGCTTCGTGAGGAAACAGAAGCTGCATCTGAAGTGGCATTAGATGCATACACCGTTTAATGCAAGGCATGAACGCTCTAGCCTGCCGTTACAAATGCATAAATAATGTTTAGATATTATAAGCTAAAAAAGGTTGACTACGATGCTTGAAATGATGAAAAAAAAAATATATATATCTGCAGTATATATATAAAAAGGTACTTTAAAATGTGAAATGAAAACCGCCAGGAGGTGGCAGAAAGTCACTGCTCAGTGAGTCATTGCGATTGAACCGACTCATTCAAACACTTGATTCATTCAGGAACGAAAACTGTAATGTTTTTCAGAGACGCAAAACAGTGCTGTGGCTGTTTGGAACCATTTTTGTTGGCGAAATAGAGCAAAAAATAGGCAATGTGGTGTCTAAAACGTAATGTCTCTTAATATTACTCTTGTGATATTGACAGTTGTAAAAATCCTATCCACATTTGGTGATTTTTGTGAAAAATGGCACTCTTTGTGGATATTGATCAAACGATATGAATGATATAATAATACAATTTCTGCACACATATCTGACTTTTGGAGCATTATAAATGCATTTTATTATACGGAATCATGCATTGTGAAAGAACACACTTAATGAGCATTCAGGCTAGGGTTTAAGAACTCATAACTCCTCTCATAATCAATAAATATGCCCAAAATGATAGATAACATGAATATCTCTAACTACATCGTACATTTGCACTTTTGTTGCTTATGATGAGGGAATTCGGGCGAGTTTCTGTCTGAACAAAACTCTGGAGTCTCTGAATGCCTCTGATTGGCTACTGCATTCCTAAACTCAACAGAATAGTGTGATTGGTTATAATGAGCAACGCTGTAACATAACCAGGTCTAAATTTAATACAGCAATCGAAATTTCATTTTAAGTATTAAAGTTTTATTGAAAAACCAGGGAACCCCCCCCCCAAGTATATTTTTTGGGTGTTATGGGGGGTCCCTTAATGCTTATTGGAGGTCCAGGACCCCTCCAGAGCCCCCCCCGTTCGAACCCTGGTTCTGCCCATTTTCGCTCGTTTTCATGTCAGCCTCTGCTTTTCCGCAACAGACTGAAGCCTACGCCTGATAGTGCGCCTTTGCTTTCAGCTAATAAAAGAAAAATTATCTTATGATTCTTATGAAAATGAAATTATTTTATGATTGTTGGGGCAGACTTCAGCTCTTAAGCATCTCAAAATACATTCCGCTTCAGATTGCTTTTAATCACTGCATAAAAAGATTAACGCAATCTTTACCTATAGTTCTGATTGTGTGGGCAAGACAGACATTTGGGTGGGCTCCCATGCCTGGAGACGGCCCCGAATAAAACTGTCATGGAATTTTTGAAATCATGTCTTCTATTTAGCAAAACTATATTTATTTAGCATAGGCTGCATAAAAAGTTAGGTTCATATAGGCCTACATTTGTCTAAGCAACACAAAGGAGGCACATATTTCATTTAAAAATATTTATTTAAAGTGTTAAAACACATTTGAGATGTGGTGGAAATGACTTATGGGAAAGAAATTACAAATATGATAGAATTCTCCTGTGATATTCAAAGATACATTAAACAGAGATCATTTAAATCTTCTGAGCATCATCTCTGGGCAATCTAGAATTCATTAAATTAATTCAAATAAACTTTGAAATTAAACTGGGTATGATGCATGTTTCTTAACACATCAAAATGATATCTGCAGTATCTGTAATATCTGCACATTTCAACTTTGTAATTCAAGTTTTAAAGTTTTAATAAATCATTTCAAGTTAATTAACTAAATTCATTGAAGACTTAAGGGTTAAGGGTTAGATCCAACCAGAGCCAAGCAGAAGCAGAAGCTGAGCCTAAATACAGCTCTTCATCAACACTTTACACAGACAAATGAAGATGCCAGCAGATGCTGGAATAAGCATCTACACAGAGAAAAGCACTGATAAATCTTAGTTTGGAAGAAATTTGGTCAAATACTCACTGCGCGTTAGCTTAATAAACTGATGTTGATAATGAATGGAAGTGTTTATAGAGATATTTGAAACGACACATCCTTGTAATGATTTCATTTTTAAGAGAATGCAAATAAGGCACCTGGTAAATAGATGAAAAAATGGTTTGCAATTATTCGGATACAATGAGAGAATGTGGGCTCAACACAAACCAAACCATCAACACTGATCAATGGTTCTGTTCTCTCTGTGTTGGAATAATGGCATTCGTTTAGCTTATTCATCTCCTCTTGAGCGTGTGTTTGTGTGCAGTGGAGGATGGTGGGTTTTAAACGATGATGGATACGGAGAGGCTGGCAGAAATGGGAGCTGCTTCCTTCATTTAATTACTGTTTCAAACTGAATTACCTTAGAAATCAGAACATGACCACTACACCACAGATTTATGCGTACTTCATTTATGCTGGACTTTTTGCTTTTTCCCTCAGTTTGATGCATTTGTTTAGTTATTTGTTGGCATGTAGAGTATTCCAACATTTATTTAGTATCGCACTTTTGCTGGATGATGATTGTTTCAACAACTCTTGTTTTCCTGTGTTTTGCTTTTCAATGGGACTGCAACAGCATTGTTAAATAATCAAGATTAAGACAAATTTATCCCACTCAAAATGTTGTTTCTGTAATTGTCTCAGTGGTCAACAGACAATACATTTATTAAATAATGCTTTTTAAAATATTTTTAGATTTCTTTCAAGAAACAGATTCTTTGGTGATATTTTAATTAGGATTTAGATGTGAACAATAGAACGATAGAACAATATAGATATAGATAGATAGATAGATGGATAGATGGATAGATAGATAGATAGATTTACTGGGAACTTTCACCCTCTTTTGACCTCTGACCAGAGGTTGGGTCAATGCGACTCATTTATATGGAACTTTATACACTGTGATTCTACATCTCTAGTCATTAGTTAAGCTGATTTTCATTAAGAGTCTCTCTCAATTTACAGCACACAGGCTGTTAGAGACAGCACAGCTTATCACCAATCATTACACCATTCATCAGCAGGATTTTCAAGAGTATGCAAATGTGAGTAGCAAACAAATAATTACACAAGTCAATGAGAACAATTAACACAACAATGCCCCAGAGACTGGGGGATAAGCTTAATTAATTTTCCCATTGCCGTATAACAGCACGATAAACCACAAACTGGATATTTTCTCAAACTGCTCCAGTATTATGAATGCAAAATGATTCTGAGGCTATTAATTCTAATTAACAAAAATATGTCAGGTGATGTAGAGCAAAATTAACTCATACAATCACATTTAATTAAATAAAAAAAAAATCTAATCAAAATATCAAATACTGCCAAACATGTACTGTAAATAAAAAGATAAAATAAAAACATTCTACTATAGCAATGGCTGATATTATTTTAATATGGCATCTCGGGGAAGACCAGGAAAACCTTCATGAAAGGCCTTTATTTTATTTAAACATATCCTGTTCAGTTCAAATAGAAAAAAAGAGATCAATACGACTCCAGTGACAGCTCATTGTCTTTGATGGACAGCGTTTTCAGCCAGCCCTATATATTTCCCTGTTTCAGATGACTGCCCGTCAGACCACCAGACCAAAGCTCATCCTCAACAGTCGCAGTGCTGTGATGCTGGGTTAGTTGATCCTGGTTTAGCAGTGAAGATGAGTGCAGCATCCTCCCCCACTGCTGGAGCAGGACAGATTAGCCTTCTCTTATTCTGCTCCTCTGCCTTTATTCAGTGCCATGGGTTCATTGTACCTCATTCTGCTATTGTGATGGCATGACACTAAAAAGAAAAGTCTGTTTAGTGACAATGGTTAATTTTATTTAGTAGAATAAATTGAGTAATTATAATAAAAATGAATTGAACTACCCCCATCGATTGATTGATTAGTATAAGTAAATAAACAATCAAACTATCAATAAAAATTATAAATAATAAAACATAAATAATAAACAAATACATTGTTAAAGAAATTGTTTATGGTACATATCCACACCAGTTGTTTATTGATTTGAAATGTTTACACTATTGTTTAAAAGCTTGGGGTCAGTAAATTTTTTTCAATGTTTTTGAAATAAGTAAGGCTGCATTTATTTGATATAAATTACAGTTAAAACAATAATATTGTGAAATATTATTACAATTTAAAAAAACCGTTTTCTGTTATATTACATTGTAAAATGACATTTATTTCTGTGATTCTGTGTCAGTTTTTCAGCAGCTATTAGTCCAGATCCTTCAGAAATCATTCTAATATATAAAAAAATGTCTTTACTTCTACTTTTGTTAAAATTAATGCACCCTGGCCAAATAAAAGTAATTTAACTTTAAAGTATTAAAGTAATGTATTAAAAAATACATTTAATCTTTATGGACATACTGAATTTATTGTTATTCAGGACTAGTTGTTTAATACATAATGGCAAATATCTTGATACACAGAAATGATTTTCTTTTGCAGCAGTAGATATAGATAACTAAACCTCATTTCTGCATGCTCTTGATTGTCAATAAATATTTTTTTTGCTTTATGAAATGCACTATAATATTATGAAATCCTGGTTACATTGAACATTGAGAACTGATCAGCCTGTTAGTGTTTGTATGTATGGTGCTATAGATGTGAGGACCCTGCCATCAAAGAAGAAGACCACCACCCACCAATAAAACAGCTGTCAACTCATACAAGAAATGAAATACTGTCTATGCACGTTCATTTACGCTTACACACACCCTTAATCTGGAGGGAGGAGCAAAAATAATAATTTCCTGTGGGAATACTGCCCCCCAAATTAATTACTGCGATTCAGCAATTTTAAAGGGACCACTTAATAAAGTGGCAGCATAATTACATTTCCAGCCCTGTGACCTTGAGAGCACTTCCTAGATAATTAATGATACACGCAGATAATCAATGCAGATAATCCATTCATGCGCATCTACACATTTTGTATATACACCACACAATGAAATACTGACCTGTGTATAAAAATAAATAGTACAGGCAAACAAACTAACACCAAAAAGTGACATCAAGTACAAGCACACACATTCAAGGTTATGAAAATGCACTGACTGCTGATAAACAATCATTAAACAGTATCTTCATTATCAATTTTTACTAAAAATACCACATCATCAAACAGGCAATTTCCAATTTCCAAACAATCCAAAGCCAAGAACCAAGAAAAACATTATTTATAAAAACTTTTTTTTATTATTTGATTTTAAAAGAATCGTGTGTGAGAGTAAAAAAAACAAAAAACATTGTGTACTACATTCGACCCCTCTAACCATTGCATTCATTTTTTCATTTCCACATTTGCGGTCCAAAAATGCAAGTGAGATAAGTTACTGATATCCGTTTAATTTACAGTGTGCAGTGAGCAGATCTTATTTTCACAAAGCATTCTGATTATCTCTTGATTCACGACTTGTTCAACCTCTGCTGAACAGAGAACACATTCCATTAGTGTCATATAGATTATCATTCATAAACCCTGCAGAAACTACATTAACGTGCTAATTCACACTGATGATGAGATTAAGCAGAGCATAGACAAATGAAGTCCAATATTTTTACAGAACTACGCATCGTATGAAGTTGGAGTTTCAGTTAAATCATGAGAAGTAGTGTTATTTTACTCATGAGAGATTTCAAATGAAGATTTCACACTTTTAAACCTTGCACTTTCTCTGATTTAGCACATCAAATGAATTTAAACGTTGTACAAATCGGACATATTTGACATCTTAATGGCCTTTGGTACTACAGAACTGGCCTTTCTGCCATTGTAAAGTAATAGCTTGAAAGAGAGCCCCCTAAACCTTGTATTTGTGTGTGTTTAAGTGGTGCTACCTGATTTATGGTGGAAACAACAGCAAACAATCCATTTACTACAATTTATCTGCCTAATCCTCAGCTTAACCGGAATGCCAATACCGTATTGACGAAATGTCAACACATTCACACCAACAACACACAAATCCAACACAGTCTCATTCATCTCTCCTCAAAGTGCAGGCAAGAACACACACTCCACACACACACGCGCTTACATGTGCATGCAGTGTATGAGAACACAGAAACAGTTCAGAACACAGACACCTGGAGGACAACATGGCTGAGGAAAACTGAGTGCTGTGGCTCATGATTAACCTTATCTGTACACTATAGAAGAGCTACTGATCTCATCTGAAGATACAAGACATATCACACACAAGCACACAACGAACACTGAAACCTCATACGTATAGATGACAGCAAACACACACACACTGGGTTTTCAAATTTTTTAATGCCAGGGGCTCCCAAATATGAGAATCCCCTTGCAAGGGATCCCTTCCTAAATCATAAAAGATATTCACATTACTATAGCTAAATATAAGCTATATATTTTATACTGTGGTAGACAAACAGTGCATGTGATATTAGACAACATGTTTCTAAAATTAAAATATCAGCTTTTTATATGTCACTGTAATAAAGCCAAAATAAATGATTGAAATATTATTTTTTTGCTAAAAAAATATTTTTTATAATTTCTTTGTATTAGGTTAACGTCATATCTTTTTTCTACTGATTATTATAAGAGAAACATTATCAATTCAAATTTATTTGTATATTTATATTAATTGTTGTATATTTATATTGTATCTGAGATACAATACAAATGCTCTAATATTTTCAAATCATTTAACTAAAAGTTCTACTTTACTTTAACAATAAGAAATGAAAAGCAAAATTTGCATAAATATATGAAATATTTCATATACTTTAACAGTAAGGAATGAAAAGCTAAATTTGCATAAAAATAGGAAATATTTAAAATATTTGTAAAATATTAATATATTATATTAAATTATGTTAAATATTGGGCAAATAGGATTAAGTAAGTGTTGTTTTGGTAAAGACCTTTCTCACTAAGGATTACATTTATTTTGATTAAAAATACAGTAAAAATTTGATATTGTGAAATGTTATTACAATTTTAAATGTTTCCTATTTTAATATATTTTTAATATCTTACATATTTAAAAAAGAATTGATTTCTGTGATGGCTAAGCTACATTTTTATCATACTTCAGTCTTCAGTGTCACAAGATCCTGGTGCTCAAGAAACATTTATTTTCAATGTTAAAAAACAGTTGTGCTGCTTAGTTTTTTTTTTTTTGAAACCTTGATACATTTTTTTTTAGGATTCTCTGACAAACAGAAAATGAAAAAGAACAGGATTTATTTGAAATAAAGTCCTTTATAACACTATAGATGTCTTTACTGTCACTTCATTAGCAATTTAATTTGTACTTTGTGAAAAAAGTTTTTTTGTTAAAATACTCAACTGTGGCCCCACATGTCAGATTGAACACCCTGCACTATAAGATCTTGATAATCCATTCTGTTTCAGCTGATGATGCCTGGACTCTTCATGAATGAATGTAAGGGTTCAGATATTCTCCTGAAGGCCTATATAACGCCTCTATCCGGACCGAGCCCTCTGAGACCTTTAGGCCTGTAAAATCACACACACACACACACACACACACACACAAAAAAACTACTGTCTGACTACCTCCACTCGACTCTGACACTAGCGGAGGTGATAAATGGCCACGATTATTAAAAGAAGGTTACTTTTAAACACTGTTCCCTGGCAATGAGAGGGAATAGCAGCTGCTAAATCACTGTCAGGGGAACTAATGATAAGATATCATAAGACACGCAAGACACAAGACAAGATGGAGTGGAGCTTCTCCCTCCTTTAATCAGTTTCAGCTTCCACCTCTCGCCACTCTCACGTCTTTATCAAGCACACAAATGCACTTATTCCTGTTCACGGTGGTGTATCCATCACCTCGGCTTTGTGCCTCTCTCTCTATGGCTAGACTGTGGACTGGTTCTGTCGCTCAAGCAATTTCATGCAGACAGCATGATTATGATAAAGAATGGACGACGTTTGTTATGTGCTTATACGTGCTTTTGTAGCGGGTGTGACACAGTTACAGTTCTTTTTTTTCTTTGCTTAAAGTTCTTTAGCTCTGCAAATATCAGGTTTGTAATGATATTTTCTTTAAGACCCTGAAGATTAACCCTTAAAAAGGTCCAGGTTTGGATAATTAATAGGAAGGATACAGAGGTCATGCTGTGACACTCATGTCAGAGCCTTAGCAAGGGGACAGATATGTTTCTCTGAGGCATGCAGAGTTAATCACACTCTGAGTAAGGGCCTCTAGATTAATCTAATTAATAAAAGTCATGGTCTGTCCCAGCATAGCTAATACTTTAAGCTAACGATGTCATAAATCCACCCTGCTAATATGGCAGGTGAAGAGAGGGTGGTAAGAGGAGGTGTGTGTGTGTAGCAATGATGGAGAGATAGCAATGTATTTATGTGTGTACTTAAGCTAAGCTTGGGTCATCAGTGGAGGCGGGATAAGAATACACAACATCTTGTATTTACCACTCACAGATGCTTGATAGCATTAGGTGGTTATCATTCCATTTAGATCCAAAAAATTAAAAGAAAAAACTTTTATATTTATAATAAGCCTTTTGTGGCAGTTCACTTCACATGTGCTTTATATTGCTTTAAAACAGTGTTCTAGGGGGGGGGGCGGGGGAAGTTAGCATCTTGAGGAGAAGAGGAAAAATTCAAATATTAATATTTTTTATATTACATGTATATATACATTTATACCTGAAATCCTTTGTGTTACCCTGTTAAACCATATGAAATAAATCAAATAAGGAAATATGAAATAATACTCAGAAATATATTCAAAAAAAATCTGATTTTTGTAAGATTGTTCATAGTAGTTATTCATATTTTGAATTAAGTTTTATTTTATATTTTCAGTTTTTATTTTAAATTCATTTAAATTAGCACTTTTCCGGTTTTTCATATGAATATTTATATTTGATTTGAAAATTCCGCTTCTTTCAGTTGTTGAATCATGTTAATGGTTTAATTAAATTAAAACAAACAACAAGAATCTGCAGCCGTTTGACCACTGCACAGAATGAAATGTCATAATGGCAACAAAAAACGAATATATCTATATATATTATATAGATATAGCTATATATATAAAAACATGGGCTCATATTCAAAGAGGACAAATACCCTTCAATCTTATCAGAGCCAAAACTGAGCAAAAAAAATAATTGGTTTCAGCTGCTGTTATTTGCCAAAAAACAAGATGAAATTCTGAGAGCTGGTAATATAAATCAATTAGATTTACATAAAATATACCAGACAACTTACATGAAATGCATATAGTTGTCACTTCATATATTCCAATAATCTGTCTTAGTAAGATTATATTAAATGCTTAGTTTTATGATCCAGTCTGTAGTTTTTTATTGGGGAGGCAAAACATATAATGCAATCCGATACAATGATGATAAAATAAAATAAAAAAAACATTCAGAAAAAGCTAGATGTGTTTGATACTCACATTTTAACAAAAACAAACAAAAAAAAACAAACAAAAAATGTACATGTTAAAAATCAATAAAGATTTCACATCAAAAAGGGTGTGTTTTTAGAATTGTACTTTAGTACCTTTAAGGCATTTTACTTGCTGAAAAGTATAAACTATCAACAGACAGCAGAACGCATGTAGCAGGTTGTGTAAAACAGTTTTGCCAGCAAACCTTTGATAATGCTAATAATTTTGAGGTATTTGATTATCAAATATGATACAGTATGCTTTATAGGGTTAAAGACAAAACATGATGCATAATTGTGAGATTTCAGACTTCAGAATTTCAGAATTATTATTCAGCAATGCCCATGATTACAAAAAGGAACAAATACTTGGATTGCATTGAGATTTATATTATCATACAGCTCATTTACTTTTGATCAAATACCAAAAAACAGCATAAGATTCCATCTTGGACAATGACACAAATGCACATCAAGATAAGTGGTCTAGCTGAGACATTGCCATAATTAGAGTGGTCCATTTTACAAGTGTTCTAATAAATCTGAAATCTGCTCTGATAAATTTGAATAAATTAACAGCGCATTACCACACTACCACATTCGATTTGCATAGTGCATTTACTGTAATGAATATGCAAGTGTAAGTGAAAAGGCTGCTACTCTGAATCTCCTTAATTAGAATAGCTCCGCCCAGTATGGGTTCTGAAAGAGACATCTCATTAGCATATTACTGAGCTAGCTGTAGCCTCACACAGACTTGCCTCCTGATTAAGGCTCTTTGATCAGAGTGATACTGCTTTAACTCTCCTGACATCACAGAATATGGGAACCACCCATAACATTGCTTATCATTTAATTCACAATGCAATTCTTTATTAAATATTCATGATGCCCTCCAAGTGGAAGGGAGGGTGAACTGTTGCTGCTTTACTTTATACTGTATTCACAACTGCTTATACTCAGCACAATGTATCTCTATTTCCCATTACATGTTTGCAGCTCCACTATATAAATTACACATTGCTTAATATTAAATGTATTCATTTAGTTTTAAAATAAATGTCAAATTGTTAAAACGTTTTAAAGTATTTTAAACCTAAGAAGATAATATGGATGAACATAGACAACCTCATGGTTGTTTCAGTTCCTGAAATACAGAACATTTTTGTGACCTCACTATCAAGACTTTTGAATATTGAATAAAACAATCACACCATATAGCATACTGTGCCAAAATATTTTCAAAGAAATCTGATTTGTCAGATTTGTTCATTATAAGTTATTAATATTTTGAATTAGCTTTTATTTTTATATTTTCAGTTTTCATATTAATTTAATTTTAATTGGGCACTTTTTACGTTTTTCATATAATATTTATATTTGATTTGAATTCAGCTTCATTACAGTTGTTGAAATCAATTTTTAATAGTTTTAATTGAACAAAAACAACAATGGCATCTGCAGCACTTTTGACCAAATGACAGAATGAAATGTCATAATGGCAAAAGTCAGGACAAGGCTCTTTGTAATTCAAACCTTCGCATGGTCGCGCATTACCACTGCATTTGAGAGGGTGCACAGAGTGGCACAACACTGCCTCTGGTACTTATTATCATCTGAGAGAAGATGTTTCTGCAACAGGACCAGAAACGCAGAGCCATCTCAAGAAGAGGAAGAGCTGCATCCTTGCATGAAACATGCTCATCATCAACCATGGCACTTCAGAGCCACTCGCACAGACTCCTATCAGAGAGTATGATGTATGCGCATAGACACGTTCATACATAAACACACACCTCTAAGCAGACACACTTGAGCATTAATAAACAAGAGGGCAGAAACAAACACCATGGGGAGTATGTTCTGTGACTCTTGAGAACAAAATAAAGGCTGAGAGGTCAATAATCCACTTTAAAATCTAATTACAATAACTCTGAGCTGTACTTGAAGGAAACTGACAACTCGGTGCTTTCTTTTTAAATGACAAAGCATCTATGAACTCACTGACAGCGTGCACACAAATCTTAAATCCAGCTATTTCATCAAAAATAATTTCATTAAATAGTTGGATTTAATCATTTGATTTAATAGTTTGAAGTACATTTGGTGTAAGCTACTCTGGTGATCTTAAATAGGTCTGTCAAATTAAATAAATAAAAAAACAGTCAAAAGTAATAAACATCAATGTCCTATAATTTTTATAAAGAACAAAATCAAGGAGGGACTTCTTCACACACACACACTACTGTTCAAAGATTTGGGGTCCTGAAGTTTTCTATAAAGACCTTTACATTGTTCATTTCTGTTTAAATTCAGCTTTGCCATCACAGGAATAAATTAAATTTTTACAAATATTTTTTTTTTTACTGTAATAATATTCCACACTACTGTTTTTACCGGGTTTTTTTTTACAAATAAATGCAGCCTTGGTGAACAAAAAAGACTTCTTTCAAAAACATTAAAAAAAAAAAATGTACTGACCTCAAATCTTGGAACAGTAGTTTACTTCCACATATCACCAGCCACTTATTACAGGAATCTTTCATGTATACAACACTAAACTGTCAACCCTTTATCAGGACTGTTGTCATTCTTACACTACAAATTGTTGCCCTCTGCTTTAGGTGAGGCCTGGTTGTAATGCTGACCGCCACAGACAGACGATCCTTGGTTATTTTCATGAGCTCTTGGTGACCTGTTATAGCTGCCCCATCAAGTTCTTACATAAAAGTATACTGTTGTGTAAAGTAATTAGCATTGTAAGTCAAATTTTAGTTATATTTTAACATGTTTTACAAGAACTTTCACATCAAGAAAATAAAAAATATATAGTAAGAGACGAGTAAATGCAGTAAAGAACAGAATACAAACACAAAACCAAGCATAAAAAGCTATAATAAAGAATATCAGAGGCTTTGTACTGGCTGAGGTTGAGACAACATGGTGTCATCAGTGGGCTGTATTTACAGGCCAGTCTCATCTATCAGACACAGATGTGTCACATGGTCTCCATTAGGCTAAATATCATTCATCACGGCATACAGCATCAACCTGCTCCCAGTCTTACCCTGTGCTGTAGTGGTCAAGGGTTAACTGCAGCATCTTTGCACACACACACACACACACACACACACACACACACACACACACACACACACACAGCAATACATAGGCAGTCAGTCCATAAGGAGCAGTTAGGTCTGAGAATGGACATTCTGGACATTCCTTCCTCCATCTGTATATGCCTTTCCAGATGTATTGATGGCAACATTAAAATACAATAGTAATAATACAGATTAAATATTCATTTGTCAGTTAAAGCTATAAGCTAATTAAGTTGACTTAATTTGTGCTAATGACCTTCCTTTTTAATATTAATAAGTTAAAAAGTAATCGGAGGTTAGAAAATATTTTAAATGGATTTCTTCTTCATATGCATAGAATATGTATGGAATTAGTGTTGTTACTACAACTGTGGATTAATATGTCTTTTCATATTTTATGGGGTCTTTAGAAATCTTTTCTCAAATTAAGTGTGCCAAATAAAAAGATAAAAGAACTCCATTAGTTTGGTTTATGATTTGTAAGTTCATCCTCCAATCAAAGACCCTTAACGTCATCCCTCCTCTAACCAATTATGACAGTTCTCATCTGCTTTCAGGTTTGAGACTTACACATACTCATTCACTTCTCCACGACTGCAGATTCTGTATATCCCACTACTAGATTTTTTACAGTGAAGATTTAAAATAAAACTTACAATAATATTAAAATTACAAACAACTCTCTCTAAATGCATGGCAGTCAAACTAGTTTTTACATGTCATAACATGCTTCTCTAAAACATATTCTTCGGTTTACTGATGATCTGAATAAAGTCAGTCCCTTTAACCTCTGTTGCTAATTCATACATTAATAGCCTACAATAAAATACATTTTCATCTGTTATAAGCCATTATGCAAACTAATTTAATTTATTAATTATAAAAAATATTTATAACAGTAAATAGCTATAAAATATGTAGCAGTGATCCTCCTCACGCTGATGCACAAAATTGTGAAGATATCGACTATATCTTCACAATTTGCAAGGCATTTGTGAATTTAATTCAAACTCATTTTAAATATGAACGCGTTCAATTCTTAAAATATATACAGAAGCTAAATTCCAGCATGTATCGCAGTTACGCTTATACGCACATAAATTCCGTTCTTCAGCAGTGTGAATGAAAGCTGCATGCGTGTGGTCTGAGTGATTGTCTTTGCATAGCCTAGTAAAAGAATGACTTCAACGAACAGTCAAGTAGGCGATCAGACCTCCTAAAGACACACAGTTAATATGATTATATCTCCAGAACCTACACTCTAAAATTAGCTAATTAAAAGAGAAATCTTAAGTTCAATTGGTGCCTTAAAGTCGCACGTTTTAGAACACGAAATTTAATTCTATTGATGAAGAAAATCGAGTTGAAAATTAAGTTGAAATGACAGATTAAAGTAAAAAAATTAAATGAATGAAAATAATGATGTTGCCACAAAAATATAATAGCCTTATGTAAACATTTTATTTTTTATTTTACCGTAGTATGAAGTAAATGTAGCCTACATTTTACATGAATGAATAAATATAGGCCTATGTTTTAAAAGTTAATTAGATTTCTAATTAGGAAAACATTTTCAAGTAGAAATAAGAACAAAAAAGGCAAAAGTTATGCTTCGGAAGAAATTCGGGAGAATAAAGTCGATACTATTTGAATTGTGGTTGCTGATGCGACAGAAAAAGTCTCATTCTCAAAGTCACTAACCTTAAGCCTTAACTTTAACGCAGGCGCAGGTTTAAAACTATAAGCGGAGAGCCACTGAGAAGACATTAGGCTTATTATTATTTTCCTTAACTGGCAGTCCATTTGCTGTGTATGTTTACAAAGTTCACGTGCACAATAGCCAGATGCCAAAATCTCACATCCACTCGCCTCTTGCAGCGCTCTATTCTCAGGCAGAGATGAATATTATTGGTTCAGCGGGTCGCGTGAAAGAGGTGTAGATGAAAACAGTTTAGAAGACTGCGCGCGCCCCTCCTTTTGAGGAAGATTGTCATGTGACAACACAGCGAGCTCTTGAAGAGACACAGAAAAAGGGGGACAGACGCTCACAGACTTTAGCACACACACAGAGAACTCCGGGTGAGACCACGAGGAGAAGACTTCGAGATTTTGATTCTGTGCTGAAGTTTATTGGCTATAGAATGGACAGGAATTCACAAACTCCTAAAACAAAGGAATGAAACGCGCCGCATAGGCCTAAATTGCTCAAAACTTTTTACAAGAATGGATATTTAAGTGAGTGTCAACTGAAGCAATGCATTTAGGCTTTTAAGATGTCTGACTTTTCACTTCGGATCAGTGTGCGATTTTCAACAAACTCGGGAGTGTTTTGAAGGTATTCATCACTGACTCTGTGAACTCAAGGCAAGTCACTCGGGAAAATGCCTCGTCCTGGAAGAAACACGTACAGCGATCAGAAGCCGCCGTATTCGTATATTTCGCTGACCGCGATGGCCATTCAAGGTTGCCCGGAGAAGATGCTCCCTCTCAGCGAAATTTACAAGTTCATCATGGACAGGTTTCCTTATTATCGGGAAAACACACAGCGCTGGCAAAACTCCCTTCGCCACAATCTTTCCTTCAACGACTGCTTCATCAAGATCCCGCGGAGACCG
Organism: Sinocyclocheilus anophthalmus; assembly: GCA_018155175.1. Classification (NCBI taxonomy): domain Eukaryota; kingdom Metazoa; phylum Chordata; class Actinopteri; order Cypriniformes; family Cyprinidae; genus Sinocyclocheilus; species Sinocyclocheilus anophthalmus. The sequence continues at coordinate 991,467 of JADLZN010002324.1, read as the reverse complement.
GACCAGCCGGGGAAAGGCAGCTTCTGGGCTCTCCATCCCACCTGCGGTGACATGTTTGAAAACGGGAGCTTCTTGAGACGCCGCAAGAGATTCAAAGTGATGATCACCTCCGAGCACCTGCAAAACCGCCCAGACGCGTCGCATTACCTCCAGCAACAAGCAAAACTCAGAATGACCGCTTTTGGGACACATCTACCTCAGATGACCAGCTACAACTTAACTGTGTCTCAGCCCTCCACCTTCAAACACCCCTTTGCCATTGAAAACATCATTGCCAGAGATTACAAAATGCCAGGAAGCCTTGCTTTCTCTACCATGCAGTCCATGCCTACGGGTTATCAAATACACAATCAGTTGACCACGGCTTGGCCCCACATGTACAGCAGTAATGTGATAGACGCTGATTATACCGCCTATGGAGTACCACTCAAATCCCTGAGTCATGGCGCGCAAAGTTTACCGGCGATCCCTGTGCCAATCAAACCCGCTCCAGCTTCTGTTCCGTCCATCCCGGCGCTGCACGCACACCTTCCAGCGTTCCTCTCCGGCTCTCCACAGTCCCTGAGCCCGACGACTCCCAGCCAGAGCAGCCCCGCCACACCGAGCCCGACCTCACTGCTCCATTCGGTCGCCGTGCACTGTCAAGAGGTCACTTAAAACTTTAAGAGGGACTTGAAACTTTCCTTACACATCCACCCTGATTCACTGGCACCGACTAAATAAGGCAAGACAAAAACTGACAGTATACAAACCATCTTAACTGAAACCTGTGAAATGATAGAAAGTGACATTAGTGACTGTATTTCAAAATACAGTGGAATTAAATAATCTGTTAAATTTGCATATAGCTCAATTTGTCTATGACATACACCAATATGTCACGAATTTAGGCTACCTCATATTATTAAAGGTCAAGAATAATATTGAAAAATGCACAGACTATGAAAATGAAAATGTGAGTACAAGTGTAAAGAGTTTTGGACAGTAAAGTTCATTAAGCAGAATTGAAATACGATCATTCTCCATGTAGATAATTTCACTTGTAACTTAAAAATTTGGGCTATTTTAAAGCCATTAAGTCTCATCGACATCAAGTAGAGAAACAGAAAAAGACTGAGAATCGCATGTATAAGCACAGATGCTGCAGCCTTTCCGTGTGGCAGTGAAGAAATATAAAAACTGAAATACTCCTGCAATGCACTTTTGGTGTGACGTTACAAATATCGCAAGAGATGTTGTTCTGTGAACAATGCTCAGCCTAATTTAGCCGCTTTGTTGAAAATATAGTCAAAGCTGTTGTATATAAGTTTTCTGTATAATGTTGACATGCTCTGATGTACTAGCATGCTGCTTTTCACGTAGGTTATACCTGAAATAAATTATAAACTTTGTCATCAAACCTCATTAAAATACCTTGAGACTTACTGTAAGTCATTTTAAATTGTATAATGGAGTTGCTCGATATTGTAGGCTATTGTTAATATTACAGGTTAAGATATATGTTTCAATGTACGGAAAAAAATAAATCACCCACATAATAATAATATTGAACAACATGTATTAATAAATTACAAGTTGTAAATTGCTTTTGTAAATTGAAAGGAACAGACAAACACAATTCTGAGCTCAAAAGACACTTGTTGGGCCCAATTACGGTCTTTGGTTAGAGATGAAAGGAAGAGCTTTGTTTTAATTCTGAATCGAGATTGATTCATATTTTTAGTTAGTGATGTGCAATATGAACAAAACTGCTTTTGCATATTTTGCTTATTTCCTCAATCGGTGACTTTTGAATTATTTTCAGAAATGAACGTGTCTTCCTCCTCTGACCAGTCTTAAAAGGATAAATCTACAATACATAGAGCTAGTGGCCCCCAAAAGTATTTTAACAGTATTCGTTCCAATAAAAACAAATAATAATAATGTAATAAAAATTATAATGGAATTTAATATTATGTATTACAAACAAATTTTATAGCAAAATATCGGCCCAAGTGGCATTTAAGAAGTGCCTTAAGAAAAATAGCACAAAAACACTTTTCAGGAAAAAATAAATAAATAAAAAGTTATCTCTGAGAAAAAGGTCTAGCATTATTTCTTTGCTGCTTCCACTTGGTTTGATATTTTTGCAATTATAGAATTTTTATAATTAGATTTTTTACATTTCGAAGTGTGGCTTAATTTCCCAAATATTTTGAGCCCACATAAATGTAATTTATGATCTATAAACTGTAGGTTAACTACGAAATCTCAAGAGATTTTTACTCACTTACCGTGCATTTTTAACTTTTACTTTAACTTAAATACAATTTTATCCATCAAAATAAAAAGCAGCTATTATTCTATACATTTATTTTAATAATTACATTTTTTCTCACTGATATGGGGAACTGGAGAATATAATTTCTTTACATTTAAATGGAACTGAAGTAAAACAAACTAACATACAAAGAAAAAGTATTCTAGCTTTGAAAGCTTGAATTCAGTACTGACACATCATTTATGATTCGAAGTCTCTTTGTTTTGCTAGGTGATCAAAAATATCAGACAACATTGTAGTATCACATACTAAAGGTTAATCAAGGTATATATAATTTCATACACAACTTGCATTAAATAAGAAAATGCATTAAAATAGTGAAACATCCAAGGTAATTAGCAAGTGTAATTTATCCATTTCTTAATGCATGTGGGTAGTGGCCTGAATAATGAGGCAGCCTTAACCCAGGACACAAAAGATGGAATGGACAGGAACCTCTTATTTATAATCACTGTAGAAAAACTAATGTCATCAAGCTTGAAATCAACTCACAGAACTTATTTGGAGGGAAATTTTGCCCGCAGTAAGCTCAATAGCCTTATTTATTTCTCTCTGTGACATTATTAATTTAGGGCGTACATACCGGTGTTTATGAGCAAAATACCTGAACATGCTCAGGCCGGGGATGGCAGGGATATTTATATGGCCATAAATCAACAAGCTGTGGAGCCGGGAGAGTGAAAATCAAACACACACACAAACAGACTATGTATGTTCAGAAGTCTTTGAAGCCCTGTTTAACCAAAATGACGGTTACCACCCTTCAATAACTACCTTATTTATCCAAAATCTATAGATTCCAAGAATCTTTTAAAATATTAGTCTTCATATGAATAAAAATGAATGAGCATGACAAAATACAGCACTATTGTGTGCCCGATTTCTCTTCTGACAATGATTCTTGTACAGGATTCACAGTGCAAGAATATTTGAGCTAAGCCATAATAATTAGCATGGCTGTAGCTGAAAGCAGCCGCAGATGCAGGGAAGACTCTCTGCTCGACCCAGCCAAACGCCTGTGTGTGCATGAAATCACTGTGTCAACATTTAATTCATGCTCCTAAGCAGAGACTGTGAGACAAATTACACCACTGGCTGGGGCTGCCAATATTAGCTCAAGCAACAACAGCTTACAGCAGCTAAATGCTCATCCAGTTACCACTGGACTGATTTTTTTCTGGACTTATAGGCCTACTAAAAAGTAAAATACTAAAAGTAAATACTGTCAAAGTGATCTAAAACATTATATTATCTTATAAAGGTTGTATAAAACACAGAATTTTATTATCAATGTTTGTAGACTTAAATCATTCTCCTTAGATCATCTGAAAAGATGACTAATCACAAAATGATTTCAAAGAAAGTACTGTGAGTAAACATTCTCAAGCTTTTGGAGTGGAGCAAGAGCGGCAAGGACGGTTTGGTCAGCCATAAAACATCAGCCAGCAAACACTGGTCAGGACTATTGTATCCCGTCAATGCACTTCAGGCCTTTCAACATGTTGCCAGGCGACTGGATCCGTTGAAACAGCGATGCTGGTCTGAGTGATCAATCCCCTGCATGTCTGTATGTTTGGTGTTGTGAGTGGGCAAATGCATTTGCGTTGTCTCACTAAGAGACCTCCAGTGAGAGGAACAGCACCCTTTTGTGTGTGTAAGTTTTTTAGTTTACAACACACAATGTAAAAGTGGCTGATGAATGCCCAATGCCAAAAACACTAAGAAGTACAATAGTTGAGAGTTTATGTCTCCTTCAGAGGAACAATCATTAATAGTACTGGGCAAATGAACAATAACCTGAAACTCAATTTTATTAATCTTCACTTTTAACACGTTAAATTTGCAGTCTGCAGTTTAAAGGTTTGGGATCAGTAAGATTTTTCTTTAATACTTTTAATACTTTTATTTAGCAAGGATTATATATTACATTGGATTAAATTGATCAAAAAGGAAAAACCTTTTACATTGTTACAAAAGAATATATTTCAAATAAATCTTGTTCATGTAAACTTTCTATTCATCAAAGAATCCTGAAAAAGTTTCCTCAAAACTGTTAGGTAGCACAACAGTGATTAAAATTAATATTAAGGAATGTTTTTTGAGAACCAAATCAGCATGATAGAATTATTTCTGAAGGAACATGTGACACTGAAGACTGGAATAATGGCTGCTGAAAGTTCAGCTTTGCCATCACAAGATAAATTACATTTAATTATATTTATTATATGTGTGTAAAAAACGGTCTTTTTTTTTAAAAAAAAAACCATGGTAATATTTCCTCGTTCAAAACCATTAAAAAACTTACATACCCAAAACTTTTGAATGGTGTGCACATTATTGGGTCATGCTAGAGAAAAAAGCTTGTAATAAGAAGAAGCCCTCAAGGAGTTTGGTGTCAGAACACTCACTAATACAAAGTCAGATTCTGATCTGATAAGGTGGCGCCAATGACCCATTCCTTCATAACAGCAGATGATCGACAGCTCCCTGAAGATGACGAGGCCACCAGCTGCTGCTCTTGTGCAATGCTGAGAATGTATATGCTGAAAGAATCATGCAATAATATCACTTACAGGGCTCCAGAGGTGCCAGTATTAACCATTGAAAACATTTGCTTCGTTGAATTAAGTTCAGTCAGTGAAACTGTCACAAGTCCCAGCTGGGAAATTAATTCTAAGTATGAAATGTTACAAACTAATATACAGTACCAGTCTGCTTTTCCCCTGAAACTATTATCGCCAGTATAACAATCAACTATTAGCAAGTATATAAACAGATGGCTACAGATTTGACATGATAACGATGCTTGAGGACGTCACATTTTCCTAACAACAAGGAAAGTCATTTTCACGAAAACAGTGCAATGATTAACACCCCAGCTTAACTGCGGTTCTTATCTAAAGCTCTAAGGCGTCTTCAGCTCTCAGGTGTTGTGATGTTTTAAACATGTGAGTGTAATGACAGACTGAGCGCTGCTGTTTCCCCTGCAGCCGCTGACTGACAGGCTGATTTAGGCCGAGCAGGAATCTTCCTTGTTTCTCATAAACTAACACCTCTACGACACTTCAAAGGGTCAGTCACGCCTGAGGTGACAAAGGCCAGCATGTTTCTGTGCACAGAGCGAGATGGACAGATAGAGGGTTGGGGTTATGTATTGCTGGGGTCAGGTGTTGCTTCCAGCTTTCAGTCACATTTTTGAGTGATTCAAATTTTTCAGTACAAGGTGGCCAAAGGGATCTCTAAACCTATATCATCTTCTGAATCTAAATTTAGACTCAGATGATTATAATACAACCTTGCAACAAAATATAAAATTAGATATATAAACAAGGCAGCAAATTAATTTCAGCTATGAAATGGTTCTTCTCCCAATGTTGCATTAACAAGAAGGAAGAGTACATTTTCTTCTGGCTCATAACAATGGCCTAAATTTCTTTGATCTGTGTTAAGTCCTTCCCAATGTCAGGCGCTAATAACTGACCTTTTGTAATTGGGATTAACTCTTCTGTGCTTTGTTCATGTTAACTTTGTTCTATTGTCAGTTTATTTACAAAGTCAATGAGAAGATAATTAGTAATGAGTAGTGTACTTTGAACTACCATGAAATTACTTGCATTTCAAATCCTTTCTGGTTCTTTGAACCAATGGCAAACACAACTATTACTTCCATTTTTAACTAACCTGTGCTGATTGTTGGCTTAAACTGATGTTGACACTGTCTATTCAAAAGACACTAAATGTTGTGTCTTCAAAATGCAATCTTCATGTCTCTGTAAATGTGGTGATCTGACTTTACATCGTACATGAGATGGTACATGAACACACAGAACCCTGTAAAGTGTAATGATAATGTGACTGACACCTGGATGGGCAGGGACTGGTGTCTATGTCTTCCACAGGTGCATGGCCTCAAGAAAGAGGGTGGGCTGATTATGGTGAAAACAGTTAGTCTGTGAGAGTGAATTACTCAAGCATAAAAGCACTCTTTCTAAATAAGGGTCAATTTGATTGCTCCCTTTTACCCTTCAGCCAATTATCACACAATGGATGGAGGAAACTGACTTGGTTTTCATTCCAACAAGTCCAGAGCAGAAAAGGATACAGACTGTAACTGAGAACTAGTCAATAACACACAATTAATTGCATAGTTAAAAAGTAGAATGTGTTTATTTCATTTAGCAGACATGCAAAATCATGTCAGCAGAATATGCAAAATATTATGTGAAATATATTCATTAATATGTTATGTCTTGTTGAGTCTTCATTATTTTAATAAATACGCATTTAAATAAACAAATTTCACATTTGCATAATACATTCTGCAGATTTTTATTTAACTTTTAAATTTAAGTTTTAAAAACAACTATGGTTAGCAATTCCTGACAGCAGGGGATATACATTTGGAGTCTAGGACTGATTTTTGAACTCATACAAACACCAGGCTTAATTTTTCCTAATTCTGAGAAGTACAGATGGACACACACAAAGGGCAACTGTACCTCGATGTGAGTGAGCTGTACTATTTAGGTCAAAGCAAATCTAACAGAACGAGCTGTAGCTGAATAGAATGATTTATTCAAGCCATGGCAGCTGATTGCTGTGACAACAGATTGCCTCCTGGTAAAGTTCCATTACAACAAACAAAGCTCTCAGAACTCATAAACCGTCTGATTCATGGCACAGTGTTTGAATAAAGTTCCAACGGTTTAATTACATGCTCGTTATTAAAGTTTACGTTTCTGATCATCAGTGGGAAGTTTGGCCATTGATCAGTTCTCAGTTTAAAAATAAATTGCATTCATTTTTTATATGCCCTGTTTATGCCCATTTTGTTAAAAAAAAAAACGTTTTCTTTCTCAGAAAAAATAACTGTTTTTCAGACTTTTCTCAGAGCTATATTTTTCAATTTATATTTAAGCAACTGATCCCAAAGGTCATTTTAGTGGATGTTTAAAGTCAGTTCACATCAAGTTGACAGAGATGAGTAACAGAATAAACACACATGCTTTAAAAGTGCGCTTGTGCTATTTCTATTTAATTAAAATAAACACCATTTGATATTTTGTTATCTAACGCATAACATTCAAACATTTTAAAGAGTGGTTTAGGTATCTAAATATGTTCTGAGACTATATTTAAAATCATAAAATATTGTCTCCCCAAAAAGGTCCTTTTGTCTATCAAAAATTAAATAACGGACAGTTGAAAATCAGTGCCTTGTAGTTTAGGTCAGCATGTTGAATATTTATTTCCATATACACTGTACTGTGGTCATCAACCTGAAATGTTTGATTTTATTATTCAGGATCACGGTGCCCACTCCTGACTCATTAAAACACCCAGAAAGACCCCAACTCAGGACAACAAGAGACAGTTACAAGGGTAAGATAAGACGGGAGTAAAGCCTCTTACTGAAAAATAGAAAGACTCCCACCCTAGAGCTCCACAGGGTAAAGAGGGGGCGGTGTCAACATCACATTGTGTATTGGAGTGGTAATTCAGAGCTTGGTGGTCTAATGCGCTTGAGAAGCACTTTTAATTTCCCAAGTTTGCGTTTGAAAGGAACAACGGGTAGCTTTTATTCACAGGTAGCTTTGAAGTATACAAGAGGTTCTGACATAGTCAATCCCTCACTAAAACTCTGACCACTAAGAAGAAGAAATAGAGAAAAGAAACCTCCCAGCTTTCCTTGGACTTGCCATCCTTATAACTATGTTTTACCAGCTGTATGTTGGAGTTTAAGTGTGGATCAAAAGCAAAATAGTAAAACTTTCTCAGTCTTTACAGAAATCCGTGATAAAAATTTATTCGCATAAATGTATAATATGATAAACTTTGTGTATCACTGCTTTGTGACTTGACACAAATGATCTTCTCTGGGATCAGATTAGACTATTTGAGTTTGTATTCATTCACCAATAAACTATGTTTTTTTTTCTCTCCCTCTAGTGGTCATAATCACTGTTCTTTCAGCCATGGTAATCTCTGCAAAATTGATATGGTTAACGATCAATGGTTTACAGATGTCATGTTACACCGAAGTAAGGTAGCATAACAGAGAAGGTAAACTACTTGCTGACAGCAGAGCCAGAACTAGCAGACTGATGATTCTTATTTTATAAACCACTGATGCACTAATATGAATATAAAATATTCAAACACATTCTGCCAATGATACTTGATTTTCTTGGTATCATCATTATTAAATTTTATGTTTTTGATCAAGTTAATATGTAAGTAAAAAGTCATAAGGATATAAATGCACTGAAAATAATTAAATTAAGACATATTTTCTTAAATGTGAAAGTATTCAATTCCTCTATTTCTGTTGTAAAGTAAACCCCTTTGTACTTCCGAGAAACTAGCCTCCAATTGAGGAGAAAATAAATGGGGTGTGTTCTTTACATGCCATAATTCTTTAAAGTTAAACAACCATAAAGGCTAAGAACTCTAACCTTCACCATCTAACTAAGCAAGAAAAGCCAATGATGTGTGCAAGGCCCCACTCTCTCGTCATATACTGATTATGATAAAATATGTCTCAGCCTCACGAAAAATAACCGTATGTCATCCTTGACAACACGGGGCCAGTATTTCAACAAGAGCCAAATTTCTTCAGCACTGAAATGTTTTACTGTCGGCTGTAAAGCTCACACTGAACTGCTCTGGGACTGCACTGGACACTCAGCATTCTAAAAATACATATAGATAGGCTACATTTAGTTTTATGAGTCTGTAATTCATTTTTTCTTACCATTTACCCTGTAAAAACCATTTGTCAGGTAACCTAAAAATGAAATGAACAGATTTTAATAAGCCAAATTAATGATTTTATGATTGTATTTAAGTAAAAATATTATTTAATATCACTAAATCAGCTTGACTACAATAGGTTACTTAAAGTTAATGATTGCTGGTTACATTTTTACACTGTAGATTACGCTAAATTGTATTGTTTAAAAAAACAGTGTATATACAGAGTACTAACACATCATATTTCATGTTTAACGTTACTAATCAAATGATCACAAATAAAAAAAATTATTTCATATATCATTAGCATTTGGATATTTATCCAGCATTTCTAGTTTAGCACTTGCTTGGTTAACAAATAACTGACAGACGGACGAAGCCCATAGGTCTGTGAAGCTTCTCCGACTGCCTTTGTAGAGGAGCCATGATGCAGAGGGTGCCATGCCTGCCGAGGGCTCCCTGAGGCCATGCCTCTCTCTCCATCACTGCCATATGTTTGCATACGTACACAAACATATGAGCTTTGCACCCTGTTTGGTTCTGTTAGCATGTATCATTACCCATTTGGCAGGACAAAATATTAAGCTCACTCTGGCCTAATTTAACTGCTTGGTGGATTGTTAAAATTTTAAGATGTTGCTTTAAAAACAAAAACAAGATAGCTTTTTACTGAGCTAACACTGGAGGTGATGGATGTTTTATTTGTCGATATGACTTCCACAAAAGTGCAATAAGAAAAACATCTCAATGAGCCATGCTCGAATGATAAACCTGGCTGTGAAGTGCCTGATGTTTTATTCACTCGTATTGCAGGAAACAAGAGGATCTTCTTTCATTATCAAGGGTCATTTACAATTCCAAAACGCATTTTGACGCTAGGGAAACCGTCCCATGATAAATTCTTTGCCGTGCCCTTCACAGTTGTCGTAGCAGGACCATAAACAGCATTTATAATAATCTAGCAGGGCGGCGCACCCAGCTTGCTGATTAGCATGCAGAAGATGAGAGGATGCATGAGAGAAGTGACAGAGGCCACAGGGCTCATTGATATATCCTTATTGTTCTTCATCAGAAACACCACGAGTGGTGCAGAACAGAAAACACATCAGACATTAACACTTTTGGGGGTCGCTGAGTCTTTCAGGAATTCTTCCTCATGTTGTAGTAGAAAGGATGTAAGATGTAAGGCTGGAACCTGAATCTGAACCCACATTAAATCATTGTGAAGTAATATAGAAAAACTTCTCAGAAGGCATGATATTCTGTGTATGACTGCCTGAAAGAAACAGTTATGCTGTTGAGCTGTGAAAGTTTGTGATAAAGAATTGCGGTATGATTTCAAAATTAAATCACCCTCATCTCTTTCCAAACCTGTATGACTTTTGTTTTCTGCAGAACACACACACACACACACACACACACATAAAAAGATATTCTGAAGAATAATTAACATTGGACTCCACTGACTTTCAATGTATGTGGAAAATAAAAACACCTGATGGACATTTTCAAAATATCTTCTTGAGTGTTTCACAAAAGTAGGAAATTAATTCAGGTTTGGTCAGGGTGAGCAAATGATGACAATTATTGAGTGAACTATCACTTTCAAATGAACAAATAAACAAAACAACTTTAGGTTAGTCAGATACATAAAATAATGGTTCTATTACAGTTTAACCTTCAAACATAACTCATAACTTTTAATTAACATTCCATACAATTAAATCATTATAGATGAACCTCTTCCACGCTTTCTTTTTCTTATTTTGGCTTCTTACCTTTGGTCACTCATTAACCCATTAAGTATTAATAAACCTGCTTCATCACATTATGCAATTAGAATAGTTTTACATGATAATGGACTTCAACCTCATTCTGTTCAGAGGATAATGCTGACTTGCAGAAAATACACTTTTTTTTTTTTTGCTTTGAGCATCTTAAATTAATTATTTAATTCCTTTCATGGATGGTACAATGTTCCCCTAAGCATTTCCTGAGATGTTATTCTGTTTGTTGTGGCAAGACTGTTTCGTAAAGAAAACAAAGGACAAAAAAGTAATTAAGTTCAGTAATAAAATCTCAAGCATCATAACACGCAACATTAAATGCCCATCCAACTCCATCAATTACTCCAAGTGCTCTCTCTCACACACACACCCACACCAACACACACACACACACACAAAACACACACACACACACTCTTATCCACATCCCGTAATCAGCGCGGGCTTTTGTGTGGATATGACAATTTATCTCACTCGCAGAGTCAGCACTGCTTTAATACACGATAGCATTCAATAAAATTCAATAAGCATTACCACCCTTACCTTGAACTGTCATCCTAGTTTTATATATGCACATGGAGTGCCTAAAACCTAAAATATTATGATAGCATCAAGACATGTCTGAATCCAAAATTTCATAAAATTCTGCTGAGACAGCTCCACATGCCCGATTTTTAGGGAAGAATAGATGTACCCTTTTCTATGCATAAAAGAATCCTGAAAAAAAAATTATCACAGTTTCCACAAAAAATATTAAGCAGCATTTCTTGTTGTCATGAATTAATAATATAAATAAATAAAAAATGTTCTGGAGCAATACAAATCAGTTATATTAAGATCATTCTGAAGGAGAAGGGGTGTTTGACAGGGTAGCATTTAAAGGCACAATATGTAATTCTCGACGCTAGAGGGCGCATATTCAAAATAAACAAAGAAATAAAGGCGTAGTTTGATGACGCCGTGACTGAGTGTGGAATCATGGGAGTTGTCATCTTCATCCCCATAGTCGATGCAATCGACGGGACTCGGGCAGAAAAAAGCAGAGAAATCATGTTATTATGGAGAGCTAATGATGTATTAAGTAGTAGTAGAATGTAGTAGAATGAAGCAGGGTGAGGCCAAAAGCCATCGAAGTGAAACGTGGCCGCTGAACGAGCGTGACACACGGCACGAAAGCAGCGGAGATTTTATTATGCCACACTCGACCGTTTCCGGCTTATTAGGCATGTGAGTATGTGGGTGGTGGGGAAAAAGAAAAAAAAGCAGCGCTGTTTTAATAAATAGATACAATTAAAAAGAAGTTTGTTATAATGCTACTCTGGGCGGCGTCATGGTCTATTAAAAACGCACAACATATATAAAGCATCTTTGATGTTCATGTTTTCTACAAAACCAAACGGAGACGGAAAGCGGAGGGGTGTATGACCGGTCATTGGCAGGCGACCCAATGACATATGGGGACCATTGGTCCGTGTCACTAGTTAAAATTGCATTTTTTTCTGGATTTAAACATTCTTCGAAACAGTTGGGATAATGAAAGTACACAAGTCAGCAAAATATATAACACTGTTCTAGTGGTTTTTGGATATTGTAATAAAAAAAACGTACATATTGTGCCGTAAGAAGGACTGCTGAAATTAGCTTGGCCATCCAACAGGACCCCTCCTTTCCCCCTCCCTCTCTCTACTAAACGGACATTTTAAAATAAATTGGAATGAAAATAGGATTTAAATTTGTAATAATATTTCAAAATATTACTTTTTTTTACTGTATTTTTGATCAAGTAAATGCAGCCTTAGTGAGCATAAGAGACATCTTACATTAAAAAATCTTTAAAAATCCAAATTTTGAACAGTATAACAATTCCTCATTGTTTCATGCTGCTTTTATAATGTCTTCATCTGAAACAACGCCATTAAAATAAGAAGATCACTGACTGACAGGAATCAGCCTTTAACAGTCAGCTGACACATGAGAGGGACACTGCGCATGGCCGCCGCACAAGTTTACTTTGTTTTGGTTTTGGAAGGAAGCAGGATTGTTCACTGTGGCAGGGCATTTATCTTATATTCATCAAAGGCCACCCACATAACAAACAGCCGTACTTGTTTGATTTTATAAATAATTGAAGTCCACAGGGATTCACATTGTTTTAGGCCTAAATCTGTTGTTTACTGATAGTGTGTGTGTAACAGCACAGTGCAGTGAGTGTGTTTGGATAGAGAGGGCGAATGAGAGAGAGAAAAAGAATGGAAACTCACCCAGGGCGGAAGCGCTTGGCGCGGAAATGAAAGCGTCTCTGTTTGCAGGCTTAGAGAGAGAGAGCGCTGCACTCTCTTTGAGGCCACGAGGCAAGCGTAAGTCCCCAACGAGCACTCAACACAACGTCTCCTCGTGACAGTTAGTTTTGTTGTGTTTTTCTTTACAATTTACAACCCAGTCTGAAAGGAGAGGGAGAGAGTAAATAAAGCTGGAAACCAGAATGTTTTTTCTAGACATTTTGTATTGCATACAATGCTTTAGAAAACACTGTTGCATGATCTCAGACTCAAGTAGCAAACTGTTAACAATTTTATCAGTTTTATCACTTTTGATACATAACCACCTTATATTAATGGCAGCTGTGTGAGTGACAGAGGCCTGAGGAGTTTCCGCCATTTGACATTCTCTTATTTTCATTCTGTCATCGCATACACCTCAGATAAGATGCTCAACATAAGAAATCAAGATATGCCCACCCATACCCAGTGGTTCTGTATTCTTTTGTTTCCTGCATGTGCAAGCGTTAAAGATGCGGGGCAGCAGAAGGCCTAGAGATAGCACAGCAGCCTTGCGGCAGCCTAGCGCCACAGAGGGGGGCGAGGGAAGGAAGGGGAAGGAAGGGGGAAATCATATATTCATCTCTAAGAGCTCTGTGAGTGAACGTTCATGGCAAGAACAACATGTGCAGAAATTTCAGTCTCCAAATCAATTATTAGCACTGAGGGGTTGACACGCTCAAGAGGAATCAACAACTAGCATTAAGAAAAGTATAAAGCCGATATAAACAACAACAAATGAACTGAAGGCACCCCTGACTATAAATTATACATGCAATCTAGCAAAGGGCCGGGTGTCACCCGAATAGGGTCCATGACAGAATCACAGCATCTATATGTAAAACAGCAGAGGAAAACTCAGTGTGCCGACTGCATCGCTTTTATTTAAGCAATATTTAATAGTCTCCATATAAATATAAATGCATTCTGCCTTTTATTGTTTGCTTAGATTTCAGTTGCACTAGAGCTAAGTTTTCTCTTTTTAGTAGAATGAATAGTATATATATATATATTTATAAACTAAAATTTCACTGACCCCACCACAAAAGAATGATCTTTTTTTGTTTTGTTGTTTTTTGTTTTGTTGTTTTTTTTTCAATTAAAAAAAGTTTTTATAAAATATAGATAGGTTTGTTGTTTTTCAAAAGTTTGGGATCTAGGTTTGCAAAAACGTAATTTATACCTTTGATGGCCAATTGGAAAATTTATTTTCAGCAGCCATTACTCCAGTCTTCAGTGTCACATGTTAAAACACAATTAAGCCGTTGGAAAAAACTTATAACAAACCGGAATAGCTTGGAGCTGTTACACACACACACATTTAGCCCATGCATGTTCTAAAGTGGACGTAGCAGTATGCGCGGCAAAGTTTTCAAAAGACACATGCCCACATGATCCTTCAGAATTCATTTAATATGCTGATTTAAGAAACATTTCTTATTATTATCAATCTTGCTTATTTTTGTGGAAACTGTGATACATTTTTCAGGATTCTTTGAAAGAACAGTTCAAAAGAACAGAATTTATTTGAAACATTAATGTCTTTTTAAAATGTAAAAGTCTATATTGTCACTTTTGGCAAGTTCAAGTTCATGCACCATGGTAAATAGAAAAAAAAATTACTTACACCAACCTTTTGAACAGTGATGTAGATCTAACTGAATCCTTAACAATGTTTTTGCAGTTGTGAGGTTACAGTGATTGCTTTCCTAAGGCAGAGAGGGATGGCATTCACTGGCTGTCTTCACCCAAATTACTCAGCTAAATAATTGCAATTAAAATAGCCACTGCATCCAGCACTGCAAGGATGGGATCGTTCACCTCCGATAGCACCCGCACATCAATAATCAGATTATCAGTGGGCCATGGATAAACAGAAATAGCTGGCCTTAGCATATTTAAGAGCTACTTTAGCCGGCTGCTATTAACTCATCTCCCTGGTTATTTATGTTCCCTGCTTCTTAATAAGACTCCTGGCAATATTATTCTAATTATATCAGTCCAATCAGCAGTATTGCATGTCTGGCCTCATTTACATTTGCCAGTGCTTTGTCTTTCACACTGTGATACTAATTCAATGAGACTTCTAATGTTTACGCTATATGGCCTGCAGAGTTTGGCCTCCTCCCTTGCAGTCCACTCTGAGCACATGACTGATTGATCAGGGTTGCTCTATGGCAAAATTGAGTTTGCTTTGTAATACAAATATGTGTTTAGTTCTGTGAGAGTGTGCTGGCGGGCTTTTCTAGAATTCGGCCCATAGCGATAGCCTGTAGCTGTTGTAAACAAGTTTCATTTCATTAAAAATGATCTTATCTTGCCTGTGAACATCTATAAATATACGATAAATGAGTTATGAGATTTATGTAATGATTATGTGAAGCTAAGCTGGTGATAACAAAATTAACTCACAAAACCAGGTTTAAACTAATAATCTTAGATAATATACAGGCATATATAAGCACAGCTTTCAGAAAGAAAAGAGGGGAAAATGAGAGATGAGAGGGAAACCAGAGGAGAGGAGCAATGACAACATCACCCATACTGATCATTCTTTCCTCCTTGCTTCTAAGAAATTATATTAATCTGGAAGATTAAAAACTGTCACGTCTGAGGATTTACTACCATCCACCTTCAGAAAAAACACAGCAGTGCACACTCACTATTATTCATGCTCTTTCAGACTGTGATCATAGCAATATAGTTGGCCTGGAGGTCTCCATTACAATAACCGAGGGTCAGAATGTCAACACGGTGTGCGGCAATGGCTTGTAGGTCTACACAAGTTCAACAATACATTATGAAGACACCAAATAGGCTACCTAATTTTCAAATGACAAATACATCACATTCTTTTCTGCCAATCTTATCAGCATTCTTAGTTCCTATGGTCCTAGCTGTAATTATACCTCAACTTGAGAATAAATATTGATTATAAACTTTGATCATAAAGATTATGGGCTTTAAATAACATTAAATATTATTTAATATATGATGTATATTTAAATATTTGCTTTTTAAAAACAAAAATACAAATAATCAAGCCAGGACAAAACAGTTTCTTGCCGTTTAAATAGTTTATTATTATCCATATTTCATTTCTATAATAACTGTCATAGCCATTCAATCTGTGAATGTTAAGGTTTATTATGGCTTTGTTATTAAATGGCTTGTTAATTTACAATAAAAATGACACAAATAATTTGACATAAAGCAGCTTGGAAGATCTGTTTCGCACTTATATAGGCTAGTTGGAAGGGGCAATCCAGTAGTTCATCTACTGCCCTCTTGTGGAGGGTGCCTATGTTCAGCCAGCAAAGGCTTTACTGCAGATGTTTACAGGTTTAGATGTACAGCAGAAAACTGTTTTTTTCTATAATGACAAGCAGACTGTACATGATCCCACTTGTACTTGCTGCGTTAAAAAAAAGTCCATTACAACGTGAATAACAAACGGTCTAGCAACAATTCGTTTTCGTTATCTTTCTGAATGAATACTGAACTTATCCCATTGATGAAAGTTTTTGGTAATTTTTTGGTAAATTAAATCTATAATTTTAAAGTATATTTCACTAACTTTGTTGTTGACACAGTATTTTTTTATTATAGGTCCATGTCACTTTCCAGTTAATATTCTCAAAATGTTTACTCCAATAGTGTTCAACTCCAATAAAAAAGTTGAAGTATAATGAATCAACTGTCTAAAAAAATATATTATTATGACATATAATATAATATATTATTTCTTTATGCATTCTTTTATACAACACTCCGAGACTTCTTTTTTATTAGGCATGGCATTTTTAACAAGTGCAGAGATGTAAAAAAGTGCAAAAAAGTAAAAAGTCTCCTTAAAACTTTGCATGCTTGTTTAGAATCACCTGTTGCATGTGTTCACCTAGTTTCGTGAAGTTTTGAGTTTTCGTTTCGTTTAGGCTTTATAGGCTTTTGGGTGATATGACAGACAACCCCAAGCCCTTTTCTAAATGACCCTGTTATAGCTACCCAAAACGGTAAAGTTCAGTTTTTTTTTTGATAATTATTGACTCGAGAATTGTACTGCAGTGTTTTTTTCCAAATTGAGCAAAAAACCTTGGACTAGTTTGCAAAAGTAGTTTTTTCTCAATTATTTAACAAACGATTTGATTGACAGCAGTGGTTGTAGAGGCAAAGTTGTTCGGAATGAGGAGGTCTATCAAATGGTATGAATATTGTGTGTATATGTGAAAAACCGCACAATATACAATCGTTTACACCCTTGAAAATGCGATATCGCCCCCCGGTGGCCGATTTCTTTCCAATTTCTCACTTTGGACCAAGACGCTGCATACTAATTTTCATGTTGACTGGACAAATAGTCTGGACAAAAAATAGTTTTGTCCGTCTTATCATATCACCAAGTGGCCAAGCTCCACTTTTTATTTTCATGTGACCTCAGATTGAGCTCTTACGTAAGTATTCTGACTTTGGCGAAGATATCTCATTCCGTTCAACAGTTATAGCCATTTTAGTAAAAGCGGCCCTTGCCCCTTTCGAACGTTTTTAAAAAAAAATTTATAATTATTGATATTCACTCTCCAGAAAATATTTCTGCACTGGTTTGGTTCCGATCAGGCGAAAAACCTAGGACTAGTTCGCAAAAGTAGGTTTTAAAAAAAATCCAAAATAAGAAAATCCAGTCGATGCTGATTTGTGAAGCCAGAATTCCAAAACATAGGCACTTATGTTGTTACAAGCTGTTGGTGCATAAAGAAGATCTGTAAAGTTAAAGATTAAAGTCTCAAATCCAAAGATATATTATTTCTAAAAGTTAAGACTTGTCCATGCCCTCCTAAAAACACGTTTAAACACGCCCCCACATGTCTACATCACTGTGTGGCAAGGATTTGCATAACATTGCCCAAATGTTCACGCAAAGACAGAAGGCATAACTTTATTGTTGCTGCCACCGCTGCCGCAGGTTGAAGCGCAGTGTGGATTTGTGGAGAAAGCAAAATACTGTGTTGGCTTCCAAAAGAGGACACATTAGAAAATCAGTGGTTAAGTTGTATTACACACTGCTTCCAGAACAATTCACCCAAATAATTAGATGTGGTGCAGGCATTTATGGGGAAATGTTCCTGATCCGAGAGTTGAAGTAGCCTACATGCCGGCGCTTCTGGCTCAAGTGTAAGTACATTTTTTATATTAAAAATTTGCCAATTGATGATTCAACGTGATTTTGAGCTGTGAGTCGCACATTTCGAAATGTAATTGTTTTTTTTGAACCTTAAACCGCATAAACATTCATTACACCAAATACACAAAATTAATGTTCTTTTTAGCAACATCATATAACCCCTAAGTTTTTGTCTCTGTTGCTCCGGGACACGGCGTCACAGTATGGTATGGGGCGTAACATTTCTGTCACACGCGTAAGGTATTTGGCCAATCACAACGCACGGGATAGCTGGGCCAATCACAGCACACTCGCTTTTCAGACCGATGAGCTTTGTAAAAATCGACGCCTTTCAGAAAGGCGGGGCATAGAGGAGAAACAATAAGTTACAGTATGTGGAAAATAATGTATTTTTTAACCTTAAACCGCATAACACATTTCATTACACCAAATACCAAAAATAATGTTCTTTTTAGCAGCATCACATGACCCCTTTAAAGTAGGCTTTGGACTCTGAACATTGACAATTCACTGGTTTTATTTGAACATAATATATTTGTATCCACTTTTGAACAGTTGTAAAAAGAAACCCATATGAACATTGAGAGGTTGAGGTTGATATCATACTGAGATATGAATTAACAGAAATTTAATAAATGGCTAATCTGATATGTTGTTTTTTTTGTTACAATCACCACACAGAAAAGAATATGTAGATTACAAACCAATATAAAGGATACACAGTATATATATATATCTATAATCTATATATCTATATATATATATATATACAGTGTGGCAAAAAAGTATTTAGTCAGCCACAATTGTGCAAGTTCTCCCACTTAAAAAAAATGAGAGAGGCCTGTAATTTTCAACAAAGGTATACCTCAACTATGAGAGACAAAATGAGAAAAAAAATTCCAGAAAATCACATTGTAGAATTTTTAAAGAATTTTTTTTTGCAAATTATGGTGGAAAATAAGTCTTTGGTCAATAACAAAATTTCATCTCAATACTTTGTTATATACCCTGTTGGCAATGACAGAGGTCAAACGTATTCTGTAAGTCTTCACAAGGTTTTCACAACTGTTGCTGGTATTTTGGCCCATTCCTCATGCAGATCTCCTCTAGAGCAGTAATGTTTTGGGGCTGTCGATGGGCAACACGGATTTTCAACTCCCTACAAAGATTTTCTATGGGGTTGAGATCAGGAGACTGGCTAGGCCACTCCAGGACACTGAAATGCTTCTTACGAAGCCACTCCATCGTTGCCCGGGCGGTGTGTTTGGGATCATTGTCATGCTGAAAACCCAGCCACGTTTCATCTTCAATGCCCTGCTGATGGAAGGAGGTTTTCACTCAAAAACTCACGATACATGGCCCCATTCATTCTTTCTTTTTTACGGATCAGTCGTCCTGGTCCCTTTGCAGAAAAAAAGCCCCAAAGCATGATGTTTCCACCCCCATGATTCACAGTAGGTATGGTGTTCTTTGGATGCAAATCAGCATTCTTTCTCCTCCAAATACGACAAGTTGAGTTTTTACCAAAAAAATCTATTTTGGTTTCTTCTGACCATATGACATTCTCCCAATCATCCAAATGCTCTCTAGCAAACTACAGACGGCCCTGGACATGTACTGGCTTAAGCAGGAAGACACGTCTGGCACTGCAGGATTTGACTCCCTGGCGGCGCAGTGTGTTACTGATGTAGCCTTTGTTACTTTGGTCCCAGCTCTCGGCAGGTCATTCACTAGGTCCCCCCGTGTGTTTCTGGGATTTTTGCTCACAGTTCTTGTGAGCATTTTGACCCCACGGGGTGAGATCTTGCGTGGGCCCCAGATCGAGGGAGATTATCATTGGTCTTGTATGACTTCCATTTTCTAATAATTGCTCCCAAAGTTGATTTCTTCACACCAAGCTGCTAAACTATTGCAGATTCAGTCTTCCCAGCCTGGTGCAGGTCTACAATTTTGTTTCTGGTCTCCTTTGACAGCTCTTTGGTCTTGGCAATGGTGGAGTTTGGAGTGTGACTGTTTGAGGTTGTGGACAGATGTCTTTTATACTGATAATGAGTTCAAACAGATGACATTAATACAGGTAACGAGTGGCGGACAGAGGAGCCTCTTAAAGAAAAAGTTACAGGTCTGTGAGAGCCAGAAATCTTGCATGTTTGTAGGTGACCAAATACTTATTTTACAGAGGTATTTACCAATTAATTCTTTAAAAATCTTACAATGTGATTTTTCTGGATTTTTTTTTCCTCATTTTATCTCTCATAGTTGAGGTATACATATGATGAAAATTACAGGCATCTCTCATCTTTTTAAGTGGGAGAAATTGCACAAATTGGTGGCTGACTAAATACTTTTTTTGCCCCACTGTATATATATATCTTATATCTATCTATCTATTATCTATCTATCGATCTCTAATATATATCTTATATATATCGATATATGATATTTGCGCAAACAACCGTGTATGCAACATCAGGTTACAATATTGGGCAAGAAGAGGAAGGCAGATGGCAATTTAGGTTGATAAGAGCAGCTGCGCCGCTTAGCATTTTGGGCCTATGAAGAATATGAGGTGGGCCCCTTACTGCACCAAACAACACTATATGCCCAAAGTATTCGGGAAATCAATAATAAAACTAAAAAGCTGCTCACCAAACACCAAAAACTTCCAAAACTGTGGCAACAAAGATAGAAATACAATTTTTAAATACATTATTATGTTTCCATCTTTGTTGCCACAGTTTTGGAAGTGCCTTTTCTGTTCTAAAGAAGGGGGTGTCCCAATACAAGTGTTTGGTGATGAGTTTTTGGCTCAAATATCTGCATTTAAAGTCACACCAGAGGTGTTCAGGGGATTAGGACCTTGGTCTGCGACAGAAAGTTCTTCCACATGCTGAATCATCTTTTTTTTTTTTTGTTACCTTCCCTTATACACAGAGGCATTGTTGTGTTAGAATAAAAAAGGGTCCTCTCCAACTATTGGTATAAAATTAGAAGCACACAATTCCCTAGAATAGCATTATATGCTTTTTTTTTTCAAAAAATTTGAAATGATTAAAGTAGTCAAACCTGTTCATTAGAAGGGGGGTACCAATACTTTTGGCAATATAGTTTACAAGCCAGCCTAGCTATTCAAAATCTTTGTCTGCAATTTAATAATATTGACCTATTACTTTTGCTATTGCTTTTGACCATTAGGTATCAGTAACATAATTCATTCAGAAACTGTTTTATGGACATAGACTTTCTGTACCAAACTATTCTGCACAACTTCAGGTCCCGACTGAAGGGGGGAGGAAAATGCGAGAACTGGGCCCGTGTGGCTTGCTACCGAATCCTTAGGGCCTTGCTTACTGGAGGGTAGACAAACTCGGGCAGCACTGCATCTGTGCAGGGGCTGCCCAGGCAGAAAGGCAGTAAATATTAATTCTGAAGGAGACATGGGATGTTTAGGTGAACAAGGGGGATGTGGGAATTGACACGTCCAAGCCCATCACCTAAGCATTCTGTCCCAAGCTGCCGTGCCTTCCACTTCAGCGGCTTAGCGGCAGAGATGAAGTCAACAAACAACTTATCTGTACAATATGAAGATGTTATACTCACCAGAATGCTGCAAAGGAATGACAATCCAGGCAACTTCCACTGAAGAGCGTAGCTTTAATGGTGAGTGATAAGATGCTTCTTGAAAACAGCATCTCTAAGTGAAGGAGAAAGATTCTGAGGTAAATTGGAGCCCGACATCACTTACAATATATAGGGGCTGAGCACACCAATCAGGTGAATGCTCGAATGCCATTGGCTATTATGGAGCAATAGAGTAATTCAATCAGGCTTCAGCCTCTTGGAAGAAAAGGGTTTCCCCATATGTAATGGCGAGAGACCAACTCAATAAGGGAACGCCAATACTTAATTACGAGCTTGTCAATTCAGAAACAAGTTTCTACATGTTTAGGGTTTTTTATTACAAATTCCATAGTTTATTATTACTTATTATTTATTTTAAAAACCATATAACCATGTTAATGAGGACCATGTATTTACCTGTTGTGACCACCATCTTACTAATACTAGTCAGTTAAACTCTGGATTCTAAGCAAAAAGTTATAGTACATTATAGGTAATTAACATGAATATCTTTTATAGAGTCTTTCTCTTTAAATTTTTTGTTTTAATTCATTTTAATTAAAATTATCATTAAAAAAGAGCCTAATTTATTAAATAAGAGCCTAATTAAATTTAATTAAGTAGATAATTAAATTCATTTATTTACTCCAATTTAAGGCCCTATAACCCAGCAAAACATTCACGGGGAACTCGTGGGCCAGATGGGCTGGATTTGTCCAGGGCCAAATTTTAACCCCAGTCCAGTCCTGGATGCAACCCGGATAACTTATCGGCATGTGATTTGCAGGAGAGAGGAGACGATAGTTCCGGCAGTCAACTACTGGTGCCGATTAATCGGCAAAACCGATCAATCGGTTGACCTCTAGTTCATATATCAGCCACATCTTTTTTTATTATTTGGTTCAGGTTGGGTTATTGCACTGTTTTGGTTCAGTTCTGACAAAACCGTTATCTGGGCCACACTTTAGCTGTTGATTTGGGCCAGATCTGAGCCAAAAGATATTTGCTGACTGGGAGACTGAACATGTTAAATAGTTTTTTCAGTAGCATGAAAAAAAAACTGGTTATTCAAACTGGGAATAAATTGGTCTATAAAGAATGCAAGGAAAGAACACTGAAGCTGTCCATGACTTAATCTAATGTGAGTTATGCACTTTAGCATAAACTCCCTTTATTATAACAAAAACTATCTGCACTGCAAAATGAATCTCTAACTTAGCTACATATTTTCTGCACTTTGTTATTGTTGTTTTCTTCTCCTTATTAGGGGTGTGTTTAGAGTTTTGGGGGCCCTAAGCAAGTAGTCCTGGTCGGTCTTCCTTAGTAGAAAATGTGTTGTGTGGTTTGCGTGGTGCCTAAACACGCTACTGCTCCTTACTTGCATAAAGTTGAGCATTTCTTTCAGGCGCTCTCACTGCATTCCCCTGTCAATCCCACAACTCTCCGTGTGAGTGTGAAGCTCGGCTTGAACCGTGCTTCCATATAGAAATGCATCGAAAACGCCCGCAGCAGTGTTTCAAGGGCCCGAACGCTGTTTTGCGATCCAGACAATGAACTATATATCGGGTAACTAGACAACAGTATACTCTGATTTCACCTTTACCCGATATTTTTTATTAGTTTTATTTTAATTAGTGAAAAAGTCAAATAACTAACAAAAGCTCAGTCACTCACTGAACACATTTTAATATAGCCTACAGTGCTTTGCGATAGTATTCGTACTCCATTTTTTTAACATTTTATTATGTTGCTGCCGTATTTTAAACTACTTTAAATGACTTTTTCCACGTCAATCTACACTATATACACCATAATGGCAAAAAAAGTTTTGTAAACTTTGCAAATTTATTAAAAAATAAAAACTGAAACAATTACATTGCACAAGTATTCATACTCTTTTCTGGGACACTTGAAATTTAGCCCAGGAGCATTCCAGTATCGCTTGTAGATGTTACTACACTTCAAGTAACATCTACAGTATCGCTTGTAGATGTTACTACACTTACAGTGGATTTAACCATATCAGAGTCAGAACAGCAAACAAAAACAACAAAAATTTCCAATTGAGGGATTTTGGAAAGACACTGCAACACATACAACACAACAAACACCAAAAAACAAAGAAAAGAAAACTACAAGTCAAAAAAAAAAAAATAGAGGTAAAACCACGTCACGCTAAAAGGGGCTCTATCAACTAAGGGGCAAAAACCGCCCCTGGGTCAAGGGGGTCGAAAAATAGCTTGCAGTGATACTGCTAAATAGAAGTGTGTGGGGATAAGCAGATCTGTAAGTAAGGGGGGAGATCAACCACGTGACAACATGTAACAACCAATAAATACGTGCGTGGGTCCTAGAAGTTGGCCAGGAGTTGGCAGCGCTGTTAAAGGGAAAGAAAGGTCTTGGTTAGATTAATAGGATGACCAATGAGTGTGAGTGCCACTCTGTTGGAGCGTCCAAAATTATCATATGGGCTTAAAAGCACAGAAGGACAAACATCACTGCAACACTGACTCCACCCGATCGAGGGGTGGGGCTTTAAGGCAGTGTGGGCCAACTCAATCCTCGGGGGTGCCTCAGTGAGACACATGACGGGAGAACGGGCCTAAAATAACTCTCAGCCAAATACGTGAGAACAGATTGGTTGTATCTCCGGGGAAAAAGGGGCAGAAAAATGGCGGTAGTTGGTTGTTTAATAAATTTCAAACATACAGGGGGGGACTGTTTGCAAGCGGTCGCATAGCGATACAGGAGCTCAAATAAAGTGCAGAACGTGTGTAAGGGTGGATGCCGTCCAATGAACCACTAAAATAAAAATTCAGCCATCACATACTAAAGTCGGAGGCGCGCGTTGAGGAGAAAATGTCCTAGCCCATTATATCGTGGGGGGGGCGTGTAAGAATCCTGGTAGAGTACGGATATGTGATCAGATTTAAACATCTTACGTTAGTATCGATATAAAAAATGTGTGTATGCGTATTTGATAATATAAATAAGTGTAGCGAATCACAATGTTTGTGGGGCACAGAGAACACTACACTTATGAAGTGTGGAACAGAGCGTGGACTAAGGGGGTGAACATTAAATACACTCTGTGGAAACTCGTTGGTGACAGAGTCGTGACTAAACAAAGCTTGGTAAAGACCACAGGGTCGCATCACAATATCGGAGGCCTGGGTTTACTTCGCAGAGTGATGATATATAATTAATCTCACCGCACCAGTTAGCAAATCATACACCGTTATGTAATAATTATGAAGTGTCGGTAATCCTTTCAAAATAAAATGTGCTCATTTAACTACTATTAAACAACAATCGACGAAAACACCAATCATTCTTATGGCTGTGAGTCCTGCATTGTTAACATCATAATATATATTGACAGTCTTAGGCTGCTAGAATCGGGGACATCAGGTTATGACTATTTTAGAGTCTCTCCCCCACACACAAAAATGTATCAGAAGCTCGTCGGTTGGTATCACCCTTAGGTAGAATGGGGTGGCGGGAGGGTTCCTAAGGAAAAGAAAGGTGAAGGACAAATGTCACAAAAAGGAGTAGTGGGTAACTGATTAACTGCTTCTTGAATAAGGCAAACGAATGCAGAAATAAAAGAGGCAGTTGGAGACGAACCTTATACGTGAAAAACACATAATAAAGAACGGCGGAGGTTGTATCTTGCCTGAGAAAAAGTAATGTTAACATCTGTATACACGCAGGATTCCGTTGACCACACACAAATTACCATCTCTCAAAACTCTAGTCCAACGGGGGAGTGGCGGACTAAACAGTCATGTATGAAGAATGTCAAAACATCACCAGGCGGGAGCGACGCCAAGGACAGAGTTTAGACAGAAACATGAGAGAATCAAATTGACTCTGTAGTTTACTACGTGAGACACGGACACCAGATGCAGATGGGTGGGCTAACGAGACCGCATATAATGTACCAGTGAGAGAAAGCTGATGCAGACAGGCGGCCCACAAGTCACAGTAGCATAAATCAACCAGGAAAAACGGATTGAATACATGTACACATAGGACATCACAGAGGCCCGAGTAAAGTTGATAATCACCCAATTACACAAAAAGAAAGGAAAAGAGAAAAGAACGTCAAAATATTAGTCGGCACAGTGTACAAAGATACAACAGCAAAAAGTAGACATACGGGCACATGCGCTCACGGCAAAAGCACAGATAACGGGCAAGTTAACGCCGCAAACATTTTAGAACATGGTTAAATGTTGTTGTTTTCAGTCTCTCTTCAGTTCTCCTCTAGATTCTTGCCACGTGCATTTCCACAGGGCTTTCCACAAAATGTTCCTCACCAAACAGTTGAAGGGATTCCCAAGGAAACAGTGAGAGTGTGAAAAATAATTGAGCAAACAGGCATAACCATCATCAAATTTGCCATACACATCTCTATATCCAAGTGTTCTGACAGCTTATGTGAAGAACGGACAGCTGATAGATACCTAGTGTGAGGAAGGATTTTTCCAGATCTCCCTTCACCTCCTTTCGAATGCTCTCCTTAATGTCATATGGGCTGTATCTCTTGTACCTTTCAAACACTGAGAAAAATAGCTTTGGTTAGATTGTTGCATGAATAATAATGGCAATTGACTTCAAATACATCTCTGTTCATGTGTCACCTTTCTGCAAGTGTGGGACACTCCTCTCAGAGAAGATTGAAATCCAGGTGGTCACATCAGTTCCTTTTCGATTCACTCCAGCTTCATAAAGAGACTAAATATTTCCATATTTGACAAAGGATTACAAAGAAGTAAACATTTTGGCTATTCCAGCATTTCTAACATGAGTCATCTGAATGCACAGTTGTTTCATATACTATCATAATATTATTTTAATCATGCTGAATAAACATACTGTCAACTATGACTATGAATCAATTGAATTTCCTCAGTCAAAAGGGCTCTACTCACTCTTGCATCATTGTCGATCTTCTCATGGTCCTCCGTGTTACTCGGCTCATCTCTCTTGGCCTGTGGACATCAATGAAAAAGTTTGAGTACAGTGATACAGAATCTACAATATGCAAATTATGTTGGCGGTAAAGGAATTACCTGTTGCATATAAAGTGGAATTTGATCATAATTACCACAAATAACTGTTATATTTATCTATTATGTTACCTGTACAAGGGCCAGGAGCAGCTTTGCGAAATCACCAGATGTGTCTCCAGAAACATCTTTCTCCAACTCCTTCTTAAACACTGCAAAAAGAAAAAGAAAGGGATATGAATACTAGTGTAGGTGTGCGTTTTATGCCTTTTAATGGCCAGTGTCACTCACTTTCTCTGTAAACCTTCTTGATTTCCATTAGCTCTTCTTTATTGCGAGAGCAGACCATCTCAATAAGACTCTCCTCATCAGTGCCCAGACCCTGCAAAAAACAACATACTGTCACATGAATACAATGATATATGAATACACTACTGCTGAAAAGACTGGGGCCAGTAAGACTTTTGTTTTGTTTTGTTTTGAAGGAAATTAATGCTTTAATTGAGCAAGGATGCATTAAATTGATTTTAATTTAAAATAAATGCTGTTCTTTTGAACTTTCTATTCATCAAAAATACTGAAAAAAATGTATCATGGCTTCCACAAAAATATTCAGCAGCAGAATTGTTTTCTACTGCGACAAAGAATACATTTAAAGACTTGAGTAATGAGAAAAATGTAAAACATTAAATAGTAGTAAAACTGTTACTTTGAATTGTAACAATATTTCACAATATTACCATTTTTACTGTATTTTTGTTCAAATAAATGCCTTGGTGAGCATACGAGACCACGTTTTTGATCAGTAGTGTAGGTTCCTTTATTCATATTATTCATGCATTATTCAGATATTTTAAAATATGAACCAGAAGGAGTTTACTTTGGATACTTCAGCAGAGTAAGTAAAAGAGCAGTAAACAATCAGTTTTCATAAACAATCAAATACACCTTCATTGATGATTTCAGTTCAGAGGCGTCATACTGTGCTGTACTCTTCATCAACCCCAGAATCAGATGCTCCAAAGAGCCCGAGAGCGCCCCCTTCAGGGCACTTACCAAATCCTACAACACAAACAGTGTCAGGTTGATTGGAACTTTGGTACACACAAGATATAATATAAGTGGATTTTTCTACTCTTAATAATTCGTTTAAAGTTAAATGGATAAAAAACATTTTTAAACAACCCCACATCCTGTTGGAATTTTATTCCAAATCATATATTTAATTCTGCTGGAGGTTTACATTTTTTATTGCGCTCCAACTTTGACATCTCTAAAATACCTTTACATTTATCTTGTTTTCATAAACAGGCTTTAATAAGTTGGTCACTTATACATAATTATAATTTTTCACCACATAGCTACTTTATTTGGAATAATAAAAATATTAGATATAAAAATAAATCTCTTTTTTTTCACAATTGGTTTGATAAAAATATACTTTTAGTCACTTAAGAGAATATCGGACACGTATTTAGATGATCGTGGTGTCCTTTTTTACTTATGAACAATTTATGCAAGAATTTTCTTTTCCTGTCCCCCCAAGAGAATATGCCATTGTGTTTGGTGCAATTCCCAATTTTATTATAAGGCGGAGTCTCGTAAAGACAAAAATGGTGCGCCTAGAGGTTTCTAATCATGACTCTCCTACGCTCTTTTTGATACACTAACTTTATTTGTTTTGGACCAAATGTCTTCTTCAATCTGCCTGTGAAGTGCAACAAAGACAAACTAGAAAGGGCACATAAAAAAAGAGAAATGCGACTTTGGAGGTGTAAGATGAGGGATTCTACAGATTTCTTTACCTGCATTGTGAGTTTTTGGGAATACCATAGTTCCGTGATCATAAGAATGGGAAGAGTTTTGGGCTTCTTCAGCTCATACAGAAAACTCCTTCTTACTAATTAAATTTTGGTTGAAGTCTCATTATCCAAAACAGGTTATCCATAAAATGTTACTTCCTGAAATTAATTTACAAACTTCATAAATTTAACAATAGTATTTCCCCTCAATTGCTCCTTTTGATCTTCAACATGCGGACGAAGAACACAATCAATCTTTATTTGTGAACACTGTGATGCTTTATTCTAAGTGGTTCTGGGTTGAAGGCTTTTCCAATTTTGTTAAACAGATATTTATATCACAAAACTTTGCTATAACCGGCCAAAATTGTGTTATTTTTGGTTCGCGTCGATGTCGGAGTGCATATTTATACCTTCTTTCTCAGTGTAAATTTATTATTAATCTATTGTTATATCTTGCTAAATTTTACATTCACAAGTGTAAATATTCAAAGAAAACTCCCTACTTTTTTATTTTCATTTTGATGTGTATGTAAATTCTTTAAGAAACTCTAATAATTCTATTGCACGTAAGACTCTTTCAAGGTGTAAGTCTTAAAAGCTAGCATAGTATGCTTTGGAGTATTGCTTGTAACCCTTGTTGTCTTTTGTTCTTACTTGTCTTTGTAACTGTATTTGTTGTTCTTCTATTGCATAAAAAAAAAACCCAATAAAAACAACAAGATCTAATATTTGTAACGTTACGATATGCATTTTTTAATAGATATCCACATTGTGGGTGTTTATGGTGTATCCTTCTTGCCGTTTTTCATACGCCAAAGCATTTCGCTCCTTTGTGACAACTGCGTTTTTGTCAAAATTTCCAATGATTTTCTGCTCATCAATCCCTTAATGAATAAATGAAGGTGAGAGGACGAGGAGAAGATAGCGATTGAGAAGAAAGCCACAGAGCAATCATTGCATCCCGGTTAAACAAACATCCCCTGTTTAAGTGCAAGCGTGAAAGTCAAGCTCAGTTTAATTTGCTAAGCAAATCTAAAGACTGAAACAATATTTCATTGAACAATTATGAAATGCCCCTGTGCAGGCCGGTTCTTGACGGCTATAGAAGGGTTGGCTGGCAGATATTCTGGGTGGGTATTTTTAGTCATCGTATCATCATATAGTCTAGAAGATATTTATACTGCAGATATTGCTATATTAACTATATTATATGTACACTGAAAAAAAAGCTTTCATGGGCAGCCTAGAATATCATGCATTTTCACAACAAAACAAAAAGCCCTCTTTGTTCTCTTTCTCTGGATCATTGTTTCAACACTGGTGATTCTTTTCAACTAACTTTTTATTGATACCAAACAAGGCCGTAATCATGTCAAAAAAAAAAAGAAAAAAATAGAACATATGGGGGGGGACCATTGTTTTGAAGAAATATAAAACCTCTAGGGTCAGTGGTACTTATTTTAAAGAACGAAATAATTAAAGGTGATTTAAATGGATTTAGGGATTCAATTAAAAGAAAAAGAACAAAGACCAGAACAGTCCTCAGATATGTTTGTAAATAATCCATCTGAACTGAAAATAATTTTTTATATTAGGGATCCTGACCGACAGGTCATGGCAAAGACCCATTCATTTTCATTTTGTATTGTTGAAAAACGCAAAACCGAAAAATCTATTGTCATCATCAATTATGATTCGGCTATAATAAATCACGTAAATGACGAACCTAAATTTCTATGTCAAATGGCGTGCATAAAGCATTAAATGTAAAGCGTGCAACTTGTGAACGTATGTAATATACCTAGCACTGCATTTTTAGACCTTCATTATGCTCTTGCCCCGTCCTAAGATTGCAATGAATGGCACGATTACTTGATGATCGTTTTTTTTAGAAAATTTAAATTGCTCAGGTAATTTCAGTGGTAGGCTTTGATACATATTCATATAGTCTATTAAACTCCCCGTAATAGCATGCAAATATTTCTGCCTGTTTTCGCTCGTTGTCATGCCTCTGCTTTTCTGCGACAGACTGAAGCCGCGTGAATCGGCGCTGGCTTCGCAAATAAAAGAAAATGCCTGAGACAAAATTTTTCTGGTGTTATTTTTATTATTTGTGTGGGGGAGCAGATCCTCCAGCCTATATCCGTTAAATCTTCTCAAAATACTTCGCCTTCAGATTGGTTTTAATCACTAGCATAAAACAAAGGTTAACGACAATCTTTAATCTAAGTTGACATTGTGATTGGGGAACTATGCCGCAAAGATGAATCTATTTGGTGTCGTCCTCCAGCCCACACCCTCGCCGCTATACGGGGGAGGGGGGGTTGTCTGGAAGTCAAACAGGTAAGCAAACCTGCTGTGGACTCCTTTTTATGTTCCACTGGAAATATAATCTGTGGTGAAAAATAGAATTGATAGATTCCTATGCACATGTGAAGGGTTTATGGCACTATCCCTTACCTTTGGTTTTGATGGCTGTCTCGATTTTGGCTGCATCCTCCTCTGGGTTAAAACCATAAACTGGGACCACTGTCGGGCATTTCGGCTCTCTCTCCTGAACATATATCAAGAAATATAGATACTGAAATATAATAATATAAATAATATTCTGGATAGAATCAGAAAATTCATTTTGGCCAAAACAAACAATGAATCTTGATAGCCACTTCAACGTACAAAGAAGTGTATTTTGTTTGTTGAATTTGTGATAATACTACATTTTGTAACATTTCATGTTACAACTGTAATAACTTACCCCTCCATAACTCAATGTAAGTTTCGTCAAAATTTCAGACACTAAAGCCATTTTCCTGCAGAGGACAGAGAAGACATGTAATCATCCAAGGCGAACAACGAGCAGATAAAATTAAGCCACTGTAAAATACAACCTCACCCTTAGTTTCAAAGGTCTAAGTGATGGTTGTCATAGACACAGTGTTTAGTAGTACTGTGTAGATAAAGGCCCAGTTCAGCAGCATCACAGGCAATTATCTAAGTCAATAAGCGTTTTACTGCCCTTAAAGATGTCACTGAGAAAGTTATTTCTTATGTTATTAAAAAAGACTGAAAAACAGATTTTTGTTGTGCTATTATTCCTTAGCAGCACTACAGCGGTTCCCCTGCAGTGCTAACAGGAAATCATGGTTCTCGTAGTCTGCTTTACAATCTGAGAGATTTGTTGAAAGAGTTGCGCGACTTTGTTTCAGGCCACCCTCACCACACCCTGTACACATTCCACAGATCAGTGAACCTCTGACCATCTAACACACACACACACACACACACTTTTTTTTTTTTACTTAGCTATCTAAAAATGGGGCATTCCATAGCGAATTGTTTTACTGATATAGTCCTACCGCCCACTCAACACCAAGGCCCCTACCCCTTACAGGAAACTTTCTGCATTTTTTACAATAAAAACAAACTTTAGCATCAATTAAACACATAAATAATATTATTATAACCAGTTGTTACACAAAATGAGGACTGTTGCCCCACGAGTGGAATAAGGAAAAAGTAATGTTAATGTGGGTGAATTTTTGGCCAGTTTAGCTCACTTTGGGGTATCAAAGTGTGTCCCCAACTATGGTTAAGTAGGCACACGTCAGCACGAGAGAGAGGAAGAAAGGGAATACACACCACCAGCACACGACAGCCAGGCAGGACACACAGCAAGACCACTACAGCTCTTTCTGCAGATTACACTGGACTTGAAAACGAGAAGCAATACAAATGTGACAATGCTAGTCTTTTGAGAAGATTCACAATACTGTGGCAGTCCTGTCAATAGATTCAGTTTATGTTTCTTAGTCTAATCAATGGAGAATCACAACGGAGGACCGGAGTCTTACCTTAGATGCCGTGGAGTGTGAAAGTGTAGCTGTGGAGTTGTATCTCTCTGTTTATGGGATTCCCTATTAAATGCACTCAGCCAATGACTCACCGTCTCCTCCTATCAACCCACTCCTACACCCACTCAAGATGCAGACCCAAAAGTTGCTTATATAGTTATTAATTTACTAGGATACACATTCCTTACAAAAATGTACTATGGTAATCAGTTTGTGCCAAAATGTCATAGTTACTACAGTTAAGGTTACTACTGTAAACCATCACTGCCATCATAAACAAATAAATATATATAAAAAAATTCATATTACATTTATTTTGAAATTCCATATTAACTTAATATAAATTCATGTATCATATTTCTGGAAACATTTTGGAACACTGACAAATGAAAAATCGGAGAGAAATTTCTCAAGTTGTTCACATGTAAATCTCTTGAGGTCCAAATTGTTCATGTAAATCTCTTAAATTGAGTCATTTTGACTTTAGCATATTTTAAAATATGCACATGCAGTTTCTGAAATAAATAGTCTGTGTCATTATTAATATCGAAGGATTTGCCTATTGGGATTCAAAAACCCACATATTTGACACATACATCCATACAGTTTTCCTCATCTCTGAAGTCATGGTTGCAGGCCTTTGCATGAATTTCAGTTATTCAGCATGTACTGTATGTGTGTACAATATGTTTAAATTGCATGGAAAAACTGTCAGTTTGGACGCAAATGGCATTATAGTGAATGTTGAGAAATAAGAGGTGTGGGGTTACCTCACACCTCTTATTTCTCAACATTCACTATAATCTCATTTGCGTCCAAAATGGCATTATAGTGAATGTTGAGAAATAAGAGGTGTGAGGTAACCCCACCCACGACTGTTCTCAACAGAGAGGATATGAATTAAGACACACTTGTATATTTGGTGTGTAAAATAAAAGCAGCATAGCAAGAAAAGAAAAAAAAATCTATATTTTAAAATGAAACTATAACCGCCAATAAAAAAGAACATGCATCCTGAAACTAAAGTAGGTTATTAAAAAAATAAATAATTTGATAGACATTACCTGTTGGTACTCTTCCATCAGGTAAATATTCCACTAATCCCAGTTAAAGGGGTCATATGATGCGATTTCAATTTTTCCTTTCTCTTTGGAGTGTTACAAGCTCTTGGTGCATAAAGAAGATCTGTAAAGTTGCAAAGACTAAAGTCTCAAATCCAAAGAGATATTCTTTATAAAAGTTAAGAGTCAGCCACACCTACCTAAAACGCCTCGTTCTAACACGCCCCCACATGTCTACGTCACGATGTGGGAAGATTTGCATAACGCCGCCCAAATGTTCATGCAAAGAAAGAAGGTGTAACTTTTATTCTTGCTGTTGCCGCCGCTGCCATGTTGTGGAGTCGCTGTGAAAGCGAAACTACTTTGTTTGGCCCTCAAAAAGAGGACACAAATAGAAATCAGTGATTAAGTTGTATTTAAAACACTGTTCCAGAAAAGTTTAACCCAAATATCCAGATATGTGCAACACATTTTATGGAGGACTGTTTACTGAACCAGTAGCCTACAATGCGTCTGTGACACAAAGGCTGTTTCTATAAAGTTGGACAGTTCCAACTTTGCAAGGACAGTCTAGCGCTTCATGACTCACAGCCTGTAAGTACGTTTTCATATTTAAAAAATTTGCCACTGATGATTCAAACGTGAGTTTTGGGCAGTGTAGAGAAGGCTTGTTGTTTGCTGTTTCTCCAATCACAAATGCAGACATTTTTTTATGTTTGCGCAGCGCGATATGCAACGCAACGCGTAAAAAGACAGTATAAGTCATTATAATCAGTAATTATGTCCCCACTGGATGCAACAAATGCCTCATTTGTAATGGGTTTTATTGGTTTTGTTTTGTCCTGCTGGGAGACGGCATCACAGTATGTTAAGGGGCGTAACATTTCCGTCACACGCTTGAGGAATTCGGCCAATCACAACGCACTGGATAGCTGGCCAATCACAGCACACCTCGCTTTTTCAGACCGATGAGCTTTGAAAAATCACGGTGTTTCAGAAAGGTGGGGCATAGAGGAGAAACAATAATGTACAGCATGTGGAAAATAATGTGTTTTTTTAACCTTAAACCACATAAACACATTGCATTACACCAAACAATGTTCTTTTTAGCAACGTCATATGACCCCTTTAAACATTCCTCAATGTTTAATACATTCTGCAAACATATTAACTAACTAACTACATGACAATAACAGAAATGACAATGCACCATGTAGTTTAATTGATCATACAAGCATTGAGAATGAAAACACTCAATGATTCATACCATTATTTTAAAAAGTAAATTCATTAAACATTAAACATCTAACTTGCTATTAAAAATGTAGGGGATAAAACCACCATCAAGTCTTTCTCTGATGTAAGTATTGCGGATTACAGATTAGTTGTCAAAAGAGTGAGTTAAACAGAGTTATACATCTTTAGCAGGCTCAACATGTTCATTTGGATCTAGATTGCATTAAACTACTTCAGACATGGAGTATGTATGTATGTACACTGTATGTGCAGTATTGGGAGAACGAGAGTGGTTTAGAGATTCAAAGGAAGAATGTTTGTTAAAGGTGGAGAAGTATTCCTCAATCAACAATTTCTGCCAATGTCTGACTGTGCTCTCAGTCATAGCAGCAGTGATAACAGTGGGCTGGGTTTTATAGCGAGAGCAGACAGTACACTGGCATCTACACACACACACACAAAACCTTCTGCATGTGTTTCGATTATAAAAAAACTAATTCTGTATGATTTATATGCTTGTTTCCTCATGGGGTCCTAAAAAATGTCCCCACAAGGTAAAAATGTACTGGTATTGCAGTGAATCTGTTACAGTTACTCAGAATAGATGTACAGTAAAAGTCCATCTTGCTAGGGGTCATGTGTTTCCTTAGCAGTGTTCTAGATTTGCATCCATGGCAACGTATGAGCAATACCATAATGAGCTGATTCATCCCATCCACATAAATAAAGGTCAGTCTGTCTGAACCTTGATAGCAAATACCACCATTACTCGATATTTGCATTTTAATCTGCGTTTCTATTAACTATCAAATAGTATCTATTATTACAACACTTTAGATCGGAAGTAGACCATTTCAGTTGACTCGGATTCAATACAGCTTAAACAAAACAATTTTTTTTTTCTGTGCCTATATAAGGCCCGTTTCTATGAAAATACTGTAGTCACTATATACTCATAAGTTTTTTAAGTTTACAAACATTTCAGGAAGTAGAATCATTTGATTTTCTGGATATCACTTCAGTAAAAATCGCTTTGTGATTTCAGACATTTCCAGAAAACCAGTCTTAAGTCGCTGGTGTATATTTGTAGCAATAGCCAAAATTATCGATTTTTCTTTTATGCCAAAAATCATTAGGATATTAAGTAAAGATCATGTTCCATGAAGGTATTTTGTAAATGTCCTACTGTAAATATATCAAAACTTAATTTTTGATTGGTAATATGCATTGCTAAAGACTAAATTCTGACAATTTTAAAGCCAATTTTCTGATTTTTTTTCACCCTCAAATTCCAGATATTCAAATCGTTGTATTTCAGCCAAATATTGTCCTATCCTAACAAACCATACATCAATGGAAAGCTTATTTATTCAGCTTTGAGATGATGTATAAATCTCAGTTTTGAAAAATTGACACTTAAGACTGGTTTTGTGGTCCATGGTCACATATGTTTTTTAATAAAAACAACAGTTGTTTAGGGGACAAATTAAAACAAGAAATATGTCAGTTCTTATTTTACCCATTTTTTAACATTTATATTTTTAGAGAAAGGTCGATTATGTTCATTTAACTTTATGTCATCAAAATTGCTGAAGCTGCCAATAGAATTAATGAACCAACTGGCCATAGAACAGAGAGCAAGAGAAAAATGACAACTGTAATTTTCATCACAAGCTGTGGGATTTGTTTTTTTATTGTCATCAGCACGTTCAACACACTATTTGTCAATGTGTGACATGCGCCTTTAATAAAAGTAATTTAGGGGATTAAACCTCTAAATACAAAAATCACACCATTAGATGAAAACTGTATTTCAAAGAAAACAATACTTTTGTATTTTTGTACAGGTATATATATACAAAACAAAGGCAAAATACCTCAAAATGAACAAATAGGAAGAAACAGACTATTTCTACAGATCTACTGGAGAACTAGTTGAAGAGTGCTTGTGGATAGAATCAAAAGAAGACCACTGGTTAATCTGTTTAAAATTAAGGATGGAAAACTATACATAGGAAAAACCCAAGTCTTCTAAACAAAAGGACGTTTTTCTTCAGCACAAACGATTAGCATTACTCACAAATTAGCATATTATGGTGTGTATATCAAGGGTGTGAGGGGGGGTGTACAAAAAGTCAAAGTCATGGAGGGGGACAACTATAAAAGGGAGCAAAAGAAAGGGACGGGGGTGTGTTAGGGTCGGTGGTAACCTGTGTGGTTAATACTCTCAAACAACGCTCGTCATTAGTAAACCGAAGAGACTTTGTGTGAGCTGACTAGTAGGTCTTGGCCGACCAAACCAGTGAAAGGCAGAGAAAACAGCAGTGGGCCCGCATTAGGAATGGGGGCAGGGAAAGTACATACAAAATGGAACACAAGTAGCGGTCAACCGCGATAGGCGACGAGCGACAATGAACACAACCGTGAACGTCGCTCGATCAGACAGGCGTGAGTAAGCCCCCGTCGGAACCGGATCTAGGGTTAGAACAGGGTATTGAATGAGATGTAACATTCTAACCATGTAAGGCCAAAGACTGCGTGACAGCACCAAACAGAGAGCCACCACAAACAGTGAGTGAATCCAAAAAAGGTCACAAGAAATCCAGCCCAAGCGGCTCTAAAAAAGAAGAAGGGAACACAGAGGGGGCGACCAAACCAACAAGGGCAAAACAAAAACACACGACAAAGTTCTGCATTTAAAGCATTTTCATGCAATTTTCATTTTCAAAACATGATTATGCCATTATTATTGCTTTCTGCTCAGTATTATTTTGAATAATTCTTCATTTACACACCTGACCCTGATGCTCGAAGAAGACAATTTCACAAATTTTTTTTTAAACAACCTTTACTATATCGCCGTCTCCTTGCAGTTTCTGACACGTTCACTCTCCTCCTCAACTATAAAACAGTAGTTTCCCTGAGCAGTCCCAAAATACCCTTTTAATGAGGTCAGATATTTGATGGATTGTCTTTCACGGAACAAGAATACTACAGGTAAAGCAGTGCCAGCCCTTACAAAAAACATTAAACAGAGATGTCAGATCGGAACATCTTTACTAAGGTTATTGCTTGTACTTGTATGTACGCCATGTGCTAAATGCATTCAATTTGGTTCAAATGCGTGTGTTGAAGGGGCACAGAAAAGTTGACACAAGATCCAACATCTTTTCAAAAATAAGCCTGTGTACACAGCTGCAAATTAAAGAAAGAAAAAAATAAGCGACCATTTTTATTCTCTTCCCTGATGAGCTAGGTGCAAAAAACGTCTAGACGCATCTCAAAAAGGGTCAGTTAGGAACAACGCCAACAACCTCCATCCCCATGACATTTAATAGAAACTGCTAGATCCCCTGGAATGTCAACACATGCCCCTCATCTGTCAATCATCTCGCCACTCAGCTCACTTTGACAGAAATCTAACTACAGAATCACTATGGCACAACAGGGCATCACACCACCATCTAGACAACGCGAGCTGGCTTTGAAAGACAGAGATTTAACAAAACATTTAACGTATTTCAGATCTCACAGATCTAAAATAACAGCATGTTCCTTCAGGCTTTAAATTGAAATCGTTTATTGCTGGGAAAAACACAAAGTGCTACCTTTCGTTAGGTTCTATACATCATACATTGGATGATTTAACTAACCATATAACAAGTATATATGCAAGTGTTTGAGCTCACTGCCTCCGAACATGCCATTTGATCCTAAAAGTTTCAGTATGATAGTGATTCAGGTCTCATAGTTTGAGTCCCATGTCATGCCTTGTCCACGGTCTTCTCCTGGGGCTGGGGCAGTGGTTTTGCCAAATGATGTCCCTGCTGAATTTGTGTATACTGGAAGAGGTCAGTAAAGGGCAGTGCTGTGATGTTAGCACCAACGTGGGCTGTTCATTGTGGCACCGGAGAGGAAAGACGGGGATTTCAGCTCCAGATGTTCATTTCCTGTCTTCGTCTACACCCAGCCAGACACCTCGTTACTGTTTATGGCCAGTAGAGGGCGCTGCTGGGGCGGTTAAATGCAGTGGGCGTTTCCACGGAGATCTCATGCAGTCAGAACAGGAGGCTGAAAGATAAAGCCGTGGTATGGAGGAACGCTCTGATGCATATTACAAGACATCACCAGTTTTTTTTTTTTTCCCTTGCATCTCAAGTTTCCTCTTCATCAGACCGCCAGCCTTCTGGTGCACGACCAATGGGGCAAGTTCAAAGTGTAGCTGGACTCTGAGAAGAGCTTTGTGAGAATGAAGTGTACGTGAACTGAGGCTGAAGTGAGCTTAGAGTTCTTGTCAGCATGTTAGTATCATCTCTCCCTCTCCATCTCTATTTTCTGAATCTGTGCAGTATTAGGATAAGTCTCTATCAGGCCTCCTGAGGCAGAACCTGCTCAAAGTCTGAGCCGAACAGCTCCTTATAGAGCGGAGGGAAGCGTGTGTGGACCGTTTCTGGGTAAAGAGCTCTGAATGTGCTCAGTTTCTCCATATGACGACGGCATAACATCCGAACAGTGGACACTTTACAGACAAGCTACAAAAGGAGGCAGGGCGGGGGGGCAGAGCAGAGCATCACAATTGGTTATTATTGACCAGATAAGACTGTTCTCAAGAGAATTTTGACTTGGAAAACAGTGATCAGATGAGTGAATATAACTAGTATCCATAAATGGAGCTGCAATCATGGGTTTATGTACCTTTGCGAGAATTCCCTCATCTCTCTGGTTCTTCTGCAAGAGGTTCTGGAGGGCAATCTTGATCTTCTGCTGGAGTTTCTCCACTCTGGTCTTCTCCTGCAGCCAGGAACGATCTACAGACACAAAGAGTTCAGCACCTACGCAGGTTCAGTAGGGTTGGGCAAAATGTGGATGAATTGAAATTAATAATTGAATTGGTCACACCCCACAGGAATTGGAATGAGAGGAAGAATTATTTACTGAATTGCAATTCAAAGAAATTCAACACTAGTAAAGCATTCTGGGAAATGAACTGTTCTTTCACCCTGGTCCACACATTATTACATATTATGAAATATACAAAAGTTTGGGGTTGGTAAGATTTTTAAATGTTTTTGAAAGTCTCTCTAATGCTCACCATCTCCTTTTATTTGCAGGAAAGCGTGAATACAGTAATACTGTGAAATATTATTAACAATTTAAAATTTCTATTTTTATACATTTTAAATGTAATTTATTCCTGTAATTTATTAATTTAATCATTCTAATATACTGATTTGGTGCTAAAGAAACAGTTCTTATTATAAATGTTGAAAACAGTTGTGCTGCTTAAACATTGTTTATCATTTTTTCAAAATTCATGATAAATAGAAAAAGAACAGTAATTATTAGATTTTTTTTTATTGTTACAATTAAAAAAACTTCTATAACATTCAAATTCAAATTGCAATTCTGAATTAAGTTTGCTACTTCAATTCAAATTCAGGAAATCAATTGGAATTTAAAAGGCATTTTTGATTTAATTATGAAAGGTGCACAACCCTGATATTCAGAGATTGTACAATTAAAGCCTCTGCAAAATTGATGCAACTTCAACTCCTATCAATGAATCTGACATTGTCCTTATTTTTCTTCCCTCACCTGCAGACATCAGCACGTATGCTGAAAACAGGCCAATCTCATCTTCACTGAGCTGTAGAGAGGTCAGGCTCTTCGCAAACTCAAACACAGAGCTGATAAGATCATCACAGCCTAGAAAAGCATAAAAAACAGTGGTTAATGCTTTCCATTTCCATTTGCTGTTGCCTTTTCCTTTAAAAGAGGAATCCAGCTATTAATGCGCACCCAATGCTTTGAAGACTTCCGGCCCAGCATATTTGCTGTCAAAAAAGACAGTGTTGTTCTGGGAGTTATATGCCCGGCACATCCTCACGAACACAACTTCTAAGGAACCTGAGGAGCAGAAAAACACGCTCATTATTCAGTGGCTCTGCCACAGTTTGTCACTACACTGATGCTGTTATGTGAACCTGGATATGTTTAGAGGTTTATCTGAGGTGTACCTGCTTTGAGCAGCACGATCTGATCATTCTGACACAGCTCCATGAATCCATCAATGCGCTTGGCAAACTCAACCACATACTGCACAGCTTCAGTGACTTTAACCGCACACAGCTGCCACATGTCCTCCTGAGACTAGATGGTGCAGAGAGAGGGGCTGTTAGTACACACACATGATTATTCCCCTCAGGGATCGGTCAAGTGCATCCATCCATCTTTCTGTCCATCCATTTACATACAACAACAACGAGAAATGTGGGGAAAACAAATGAACTAATTAGTACAAACTCTTTTCATGCTTTATCAACGCACTCATAATACATAGCGTACAATGTTTTTATTCACTTCCAACTGTAAAATCTAGTGGTGGTTGCGAAACTAATTTGAGACATTGAGATGATTTGTCTCATCTGACCACTCGAGATGGTAATACACAGACCCAAACAGACATAACCAAACACCTTCTTTTGGTATGCGTCCAGGTCGGTCTGTAACACTGTCTGCCAGTTGCTGGGCTGTAGCTCTTCTCGAAGATACTGGCACGTCTCCATGTGAGACTTGCAGATGTTCTCTGACAGATGTTCTGTGTTAGAAACACACAAATAGAGTCAAACAGCTGGAGCTGACACACATTCTTGGGTTTGTGAAATGCACATCAGACATATTGAAGCTGTATATTATTGCCACATATTTTCTAAAACAAAACCATTGAGACTCATTTTAGTCAAAAAGAAAAAAAAAAGGTCCTGTGCTAGTCTTTGACTGGTCTGTTTTAATGAAGCACTTCTTACTAATGACATGTTAAATGGGCCATGGAGGTGAATTCACAAACCCCTGCCGTTTCAAACCCCACAGCTGTCAATCATGCCCATAATGGCTGCATCCCGTATAATTATGTAGGGCGGCACTATGTAATTTCATTTGATAATATTTTCTTTCTTTGTAATTACGTGCCAAATGATGCCAATATAACTAATAGCTCATCTATGATAAAAACAGTACAAATATTCTGTCTTTGATATCATCTATGATGTATTCCATGCAATCTTCCATAATAATAACAAATATAATAAATTATAAAATGAAAAAATAAAACCATAAAAAAAATCATTAAAATAGAAAGTAAAATATAATTTATATTAATATATATTTTTGCATGTGCTTAGTACTTTATAATTGTTACCTAGGTCATTGTCAGGAGGTGAAGAGTCTCCGTTGCTATAGCAACAATATTGATCTAAGCCAGAGTCCGGGCTGAGGTCGCACACTGGTTCTAGTTTAATGCCATCCATGTCTAGACCTGACTGGTCTGGAGAGGGCTGAACGTCCACATAAAATCTACCAATCGCTGAATCCGCTTTTCCCTCCTCCGGGGTCTGACCGTTCACATATCCACTGAGGTCATCGGGGAGTTCTGTGACACCATTGGTGGACAGGGCGTAAGAGGGCGTGAGTGGCTCCGCCTCTCCAGGAGGTTGAGGTTCCCGCCCCTTCTCTGTCTCATCACCCACTTTCTCCTCCTGCTGCTGTTGACGGTGTTTCTGAACCTCTGCGAACAGACTGTCCCTCTGCTTCTTAGACATCCGGCCGAACTTCACAGCTATGAGTGAATGCACACAAACAAGATGAAAGCTGTTGGTTTATCATTAATGACATTAATATCATACTATACGTTTCAAAGTATTGGTAACACTTTACAGTAAGGTCCCTTTACACTGTAAAAATGATTTTTCGAATCTGTAAATTAAGAATATTGGAGCATGTTCTACTAAAATTACTATTTCAGTTTTTTCCAGAGTAGTTAACTTTTGTTAATGCATTAACTCAGTTTCCCCACCTTTTTTTAGTCGCGGCACCCTTTGGAAATTTTAACAAACTTGTGGCACCCTACAAAATTAATTTTGTCACAATATTTGAATTTCTAACTTCGATATGATAATTTGAAAAGTATAGATATTCGGTACAACACGGAAGAACTGCAGAATATAATGTCATACAGATATTTTTAATATTATATAAAAAAAATTTCCATCATGGTGGCAATCAGTAGGCTAATTTCTAATGAGACCAGTTTATATGACAGATTTTAATGTAGGCTTATGTACATATGTAAACATTATTTCATTACCATTATAACTAGCTATCTCACAAACTTTTTTTAAATTTTATAGTGGGGTAATTTTGGTGCAGTAGCACGAGTTAGCTTGATTTCAAACTTTGAATTGAATAAAAAATGAGAAGTAAGCATTCGGTAATAAAATAAGAACAAATAAAGAATTTAATAATGATAGCACAAATAAAAAAATAACGACAGGCCTTCGAATTAAGTAAATTGCTTTTTAGTTTTTCAGGTATGTCTAACAGTAGGGTTAAGATATTTACATTTTTTTTTACCAATTATCCAAATAATGTTAGTCCTAGAAAGCTATTATTATCAAAACACGCGAGCATAACATAGTGGTTAGCAGATCAATGAATGAGAGGGAAGCGTTACCAGAGTTGTCCATATACCACACCATGTTACAACACTGTAGGGCTATTGCAGACAGAAACAATTCTGTACTACATCGATGTTTCCTGTCGGCTCAATTTTTGAGTGGACTTTGCTGTTCCGATGAGCATGAACGATACATGAGTGGAGCGACTGAGCGGAGCGCACACGCATAGAGCGGGATAACACTCAGAGCGTTACACCACGTGAAAGTGAATCCTGAGCGGCGAACTAATTTTTGGCAGCCGAAATTTCGGTGCATCTCTAATTTTTCGACATCAGAAATGGATATTATATACTAGATGCTTTTTTGCACATTTTAGCAATTTAAAAATATTAAAACGATAATAGTATCTTTTTAATACCGGGGCACCCCGTTGAACACTGCATTAACTAATATTAACTAACAATGAGGAATATATTTGTTACAGCATTTATTAATCACATCTTAATGTTAGTTAGTAAAAATAGAACTGCTTATTTGTTAGTTCCATTTAACATTTTATGTTAGGTTCATTTAATGATATTATCAAATACAACTTCTGATTGTATTGAAAGTTTTTAAAAGATTAAAGTTGTTTTTTTAGATTAAAGGGGCCATATGACGCGATTTCAATTTTCCTTTCTCTTTGGAGTGTTACAGCTCTTGGTGCATAAAGAAGATCTGTAAATTTGCAAAGACTAAAGCCTCAAATCCAAAGAGTATTCTTTATACAAGTTAAGAGTCAACCATTCCCCCCCTACCTACGTCACGATGTGGGAAAATTTGCATAACGCCGCCCAAATGTTCACACAAAGAAAGAAGGTGTAACTTTTATTCTCGCTGTAGTATTGCCGCCGCCGCCATGTCGTGAAGGCGCTGTGTGTTTCGTTGTGAAAGCGAAACTACTTTCAAATGCCTCGTTTATAATGGGTTTTAATATTTTTGAATCATCGCTCCGGCCGGACACGGCATCACAGTATGGTGAGGGGCGTAACATTTCCGGTATTGGTATTCGGCCAATCACAATGCACTGGATAGCATGCCAATCAGAGCACACCTCGCTTTTCAGACCAATGAGCTTTGTAAAAATCGACACGTTTCAGAAAGGCGGGGCATAGAGGAGAAAC
The DNA here is from genome assembly GCA_018155175.1 of Sinocyclocheilus anophthalmus. Classification (NCBI taxonomy): domain Eukaryota; kingdom Metazoa; phylum Chordata; class Actinopteri; order Cypriniformes; family Cyprinidae; genus Sinocyclocheilus; species Sinocyclocheilus anophthalmus. The sequence goes on along the minus strand of JADLZN010002324.1, from coordinate 946,905 downwards.
AATAATGTACATTATGTGGAAAATAATGTGTTTTTTTTTTTTCCCTTAAACCGCATAAACCCATTCCATTACACCAAATACACAAAATATTTTTTTTAGCAACTCATATGACCCCTTTAATAAATGCATTAGAAGTATTTTTCTTTGTTAGTTCCTGTTAACTAATGTTAACAAATGGAAACTTATTGTAAAGTGTTACCAAAGTATCAAACCCGTTTGTTCATGGAATGAGTAACAAGGTTAACAAGAAAGAAGCCAATATCTTTATAAAGGGCTGAACCATTCATCTCTTAAAGCACTGCAAAAGACATACATGAAATGAATTACAAAATATTCTAATAAATGCAATAACATTAGCATGTGCCATTGCTTAATAGCATCGAATCTAATGGTAGGAGAAAACTTTCTATGGAGAAAATGAATGGGATTTATACATTTAAAACCCTACTCTCACATTATACATCTGAGGAGAGTCAGATATACCAGCAGCCACATGCACATCACTCAGACTGCTGTGAGAGTTGAGAGCCTACCATCTCTTGACATGCCCACTGCTAAGCATTTCTGCAGGCGACAGTGCTGGCAGCGGTTTCTGCTGGTACGGTCGATCAGACAGCTCTTCTGCCGAGGACATGAATATGACACAGTGCCCTGCTGACTCCTCCTGAAGAAACCCTGAGAGAGAGAACACAACAATAGGTCACCTCTAGCTTGCATCTTTGAAGTTTGCATTGCAGCATGTTTCAGAATGATTTATTACCTCTTTAATTACTACAGTAACTAAATAACACATCTTTCACTATTACTGTGGACAGTTGCATATTTCCATGCAAACAAGGGACTTTTAAAGAAATATGTCATGAAATGCGCATTTTTATGCCTCTCTTTCCAGTCCAGTGGTGCGTTATGGGAGCTCCAAATGAACTCATACGCATGAAGTATGCACGAAGTGTAAATGCCTCTAGAGCACTCTGGTGAGCGCGTGCACCTTCTGTGGTGGTTCGCGCCACACTCAGACAAAAGTATAAATAAGGCTTTGATGTGCATTGTGAACGCAAAGCACTCAAATTTTATTTTACTTTTTGTGTGTGTGTAAATGAGAAAAACATTGGCCATTACAACATGACTGAAAGTGAAAAATTTCGGACAGAATTATATTTTACTATTTGTAACTGAAATATTAATAATCTACACTATCATTCAAAAGTTCAGGGTTGGGGATTTTTTATTCCTGTATTGGCCAAGCTGAATTTTCAGCAGCCATTAATACAGTCTTCAGTGTCACATGATCCTCAGAAATCATTCTAATAGGCTGATTTTGGTTCGCAGAAATTGTCCTTCCTTACGATCTATGTTTAAAACATTTAATCAGTTTAATATTTTTGTGGAAACCGAGATTATCTTTCATGATTGTTTGATGAAATTTTTATTTTTTTTTAACAACTGCATTTGTTTGAATTAGAAATCTTTGGTAACATTCTATATGTCTTTACAGTTACATTTGACAAATTTAATGCATCCTTGCGAAATAAAAATATTTTTAAAAAAAAACTCCAACTGACACCCAACTTTTTGATTGCAGCGTATATTAAAAATGCTGCTCATGATATGACAGGCCTAATTATACATTTTAACAAACTGATTGATGCATGTCCATCTTACTGACAGACATAACTACGAGATGTGGTGTGTGTGTGTGTGTTTTTTGTCGTCTTACCTTGCATCCCTCACAGGTGATAACACCATAATGAATCCCTGATGATTTATCTCCGCAGATTTTACAGGGAATACTCTCAATCTGAGCTACAAAGAGACAGAAACACACTTTCAGTAAAAAATCACAAGTGTCTTTGCTACAATACTTTCTCCTATGTCAGCTTAACATGCAAAGACAGCTTTAAATAAGACATTTTTTTAGTAATTTTCCTCCAGAACACTGTGATGCTTTTAACATTTCTCTGTTTGTTTGAGCGGTCCAACATAGCAACACTGGCTCAACCAATGGCATGAGTTTAGGCCTGTTGGTCCAAACAACCAAAATCGGGCAGTGTGCTTGGGAAACTTGTTTGGAAAAAGTTACAATTCTATTTATTGCTGCAGAAAAGACTAAACGAAGGTCTTTGAATATAGACGAAGTATTATCAATCTCAAATCAACAGGACACATTGATAAAAACACTGTTTGACAAAGCACATCTGTTTTTGCCTTTTGAAAACACTCTTTTCTTCCTTTAAACTGATCAGCGGAGACCATAATCACAGACTAATTCCACAGCTCCTGACCTTTGAGTTTGCTAATGCAGCGAGAACAAGGCCTGATGTTTGTTGTGCAGAGTGTAACCTCAGGCTTTAGCTAGCACAACAACGGTAAAAAAATTTTTTTCAAAATGAATCGAGGCAGCACCACATAAAACACTCCATTTATTCAAGCAGAAAAAATGGCTATGACTGTTGAAATCACCCACGGGACTGACATCATCTGCAAGTACAATCTGCTCTTCTAACATCCAACATTCATTTGGGTAACTACAGTATGTATGACAATGCCATCCCCCCTCAAGCCACGAGCTCGCTTCACGACAGCGCTGTGGTGCATTTCGGTAAATATCAAAGCCAAAATGCACTCCTAGTTGGAGATGGCTTTTGCGTGCACTGGATTGTGTGCCGTAGTCGTGCATGAGCCCCTCAGCGGCTCGGCTGCGGTTGGTTGTGGAAGAGCACGCAGAGATGGTGTGCGAGGCTGTTGAGAGGGGTGCTGGGGGAACAGAGCAGGAGGAGAAATCCATTTAGAGAAGAGCGATGCAGTCGTTCCGGCAGCCCTGAGGCACATACAGTACAGGATAAAAAAGTAAAACGCATCTCATCACCATCAGAGCGCTCTCTTTTCTTTCAGTCACAAACGCTCATTCGGTCGTATGTTTTTTTTCAACTGCGGACTCTATTTGCAAAGGCATCAGAGCAGTTTGAGAATGACTATTTTCTCATGATTACAGAAAGGGCTAATCCTCTTTGGTACTGCATGCCGTATTCATTAAGGGCATCCTCACTCTCTCTCTCATTAGATATGTAAAACCAATCGGCAGTAATTAGTTACTCCGAAGCACAAGACGCTAATCTGGTCTGAATTATGGATTAATACATCAAAGGCACATTCTCCCAGAGCTGCCGCTGAAGTCTTGCAGCAGTGGTTACCACTGTTCAGCTATGGTGCAAGAGCATGGCTTGCTATTTTAGACTACAGAAAAGGAGCATTCATGAGGGCCATATAAAAATGAGGATTGTGAACACATGAATTCTGCACAATACAAGGGCTTGTGTGAAGAGTTTGAAATATTCTTAGTGACCGATTAGTCTGATGACCATTTTTGAGATTAGCACTTGAACCATGAACATGCAGTAGGAGAAAATGCCTTGTACATCTCAACTCAAAAAGCAAAAATTCATACACCCATAAAAAATTTAATTTTATAACATAGATTATTAAATTACATACATACATCACATCACACCACCACACAACACCAGATTGTATTTTATAACCTATTATATTATTAAATAATACTGCATAATACCACGCATTATAAAGAATATTCTAGTCATATTTTCTTAAATATGTTTTTTAAATGGCATATATTCTAATCTATAAGTTGTTTTAATATAATATAATACTTTACTATTTACATATACACTAATATATAGTAACTGCATTTTGTAATATATATATATATCTATAATATATATATATATATATTATATATGTATATATATATATTATTATACAACACACACCAATTAAACAATTTATTTTATAAAATTATATTATTAAATATCACAACTGCATACATGAAGACTATTCTATTCATAATTTCTAAAAGATAATTTTTTTTTAAAAATGCATATATTCTAATATTATTATGTTATGTACAGATAATAATTTACCATTATATACAGTATATATATACAGTGGGGAAAAAAAGTTTAGTCAGCCACCAATTGTGCAAGTTCTCCCACGTAAAAAGATGAGAGAGCCTGTCATTTTTCAACATAGGTATACCTCAACTAGGAGAGACAAAAAGAGAAAAAAAAATCCAGAAAAACACATTGTAGAATTTTTAAAGAATTTATTTGCAAATTATGGTGTAAAATAAGTATTTGGTCAATTACAAAATTTCATCTCAATACTTTGTTAAATACCCTTTGTTGGCAATGACAGAGGTCCAACGTTTTCTGTAAGTCTTCACAAGGTTTTCACACACTGATGGGTATTTTGGCCCATTCCTCCATGCATATCTCCTCTAGAGCAGTAATGTTTTGGGGCTGTCGCTGGTCAACACGGATTTTCAACTCCCTCCAATGATTTTCTATGGGTTTGAGATCTGGAGACTGGCTAGGCCACTCCAGGACCTTGAAAGGCTTCTTACGAAGCCACTCCTTCGTTGTCCGGGCGGTGTGTTTGGGATCATTGTCATGCTGAAAGACCAGCCACGTTTCATCTTCAATGCCCTGCTGATGGAAGGAGGTTTTCACTCACAATCTCACGATACATGGCCCCATTCAATCTTTCGTTTACACGGATCAGTCGTCCTGGTCCCTTTGCAGAAAAACAGCCCCAAAGCATGATGTTTCCACCCCCATGCTTCACAGTAGGTATGGTGTTCTTTGGATGCAACTCAGCATTCTTTCTCCTCAAGTTGCGTTTTTACCAAAAAGTTATATTTTGGTTTCATCTGTCCATATGACATTCTCCCAATCCTCTTTTGGATCATCCAAATGCTCTCTAGCAAAACTTCAGACGGGCCTGGACATGTACTGGCTTAAGCGGGGGACACGTCTGGCACTGCAGGATTTGAGTCCCTGCGGCACAGTGTGTTACTGATGGTAGCCTTTGTTACTTTGGTCCCAGCTCTCTGCAGGTCATTCACTAGGTCCCCCCGTGTGGTTCTGGGATTTTTGCTCACAGTTCTTGTGATCATTTTGACCCCACGGGGTGAGATCTTGCGTGGATCCCCAGATCGAGGTAGATTATCAGTGGTCTTGTATGTCTTCCATTTTTCTAATAATTGCTCCCACAGTTGATTCTTCACACCAAGCTGCTTACCTATTGCAGTTTCAGTCTTCCCAGCCTGGTGCAGGTGTACAATTTTGTTTCTGGTGTCCTTTTGACAGCTCTTTGGTCTTGGCCATGTGGAGTTTGGAGTGTGACTGTTTGAGGTTTGGACAGGTGTCTTTTATACTGATAACAAGTTCAAACAGATGCCTTTAATACAGGTAACGAGTGGAGGACAGAGGAGCCTCTTAAAGAAGAAGTTACAGGTCTGTGAGAGCCAGAAATCTTGCTTGTTTGTAGGTGACTAAATACTTATTTTCCACCATAATTTGCGTATAAATTCTTTAAAAATCCTACAATGGTGATTTTCTGGATTTATTTTTCTCATTTTGTCTCTCATAGTTTAGGTATACCTATGATGAAAATTACAGGCCTCTCTCATCTTTTTAAGTGGGAACTTGCACAATTGGTGGCTGACTAATACTTTTTTGCCCCACTGTATATAATATATATATCCCCACACACACACACACCACACACCACACACACACACACACACAAACACTTACACTACGAAAGTTATTATACTCGCATTACTTACAAATTATACACTATATATATAATACCAAGCTATATTTTAAGCTTATATATGGTATATTTTAATATTATATATATGGTTTAATGTATATTATATATAGGCCTACTATACTGAATAGCACAATCTGTCAACAGCCACATCTCTACATACAATATGGGAGACTGAAAAACCCTTACCAGTCCACCACTAGATTTTAATCATTTCTGAATCACTTTCACAGACAAGCACCTACAAGCCAACCAATATTTTACATGTGTGTACCATAATCCACAAACACAGACTCTCACACACAGAAGACTCTCTTCTTCTTCTGTTTGCAAGTGTCGCTTCCTCCTCATGAGATGTTGTGGTTTAACATGTTTGGTTTCTCTCCCGGTGTGAAAGTGCTGATGTGCTGTCTAAATAGGAAACATAAAACACAGCACCCAACTAAAGTCAAAGCCTGCAGATACACACACAGACACAGACGCGTACGTGTGTTCCCTCCCCCTTCTCTCCCACCCTTTGGGATTTCTGTAATCTGTTGACAACACTGACTCACATCGGGTTGAGAAACTCTTCATCATAACAAAGGAGAAAAGAACATTCTGGTGCATATTAGCCTTAAACTGAGCCATCATCAAGCATAAAAGTTTTTTGCGAACACCTAGACATTATTTCATTTTATTCAAATTTAATTTTCTAATGAGCTAATTCTAATTCATTCATTATCTGTAATTAGGGTGAAAAGTACTTTAAAAAAAGTGCAAATGATCTGCTCCAAGAACAACCTGAATGGCGACCAAGCCCTTTAAATTCTACATAATTAACATTCATGGTTAACCCTAATAAGACACTAAATTAACCCACTGTGTTCTACGCGTCCGTGAGTTTCGGTTGTTCCCATCTCAGCATGTCAGCTCTGCGTGAACCTCTTCAACTTATTAACCTTTGGTCAAGATGTCAGCAGGTCAGCCAAGAAAAAGCAGTACTTTCACAACAACCTCTAGCTTTGTTCTTAGACAAAAAAATGGCTGATGAACGAACGTTTTTAGCTGAGCTGAAAACAGTGTAGGAGGACACATCTGAAGTACTGAAATAATCTCTAATCTCTCTGAAAGAGAAAAAGCAGCGGCAGCTTGCACAGATGTTCCACTGCCCTATACCTTATCACTAATAGATAATGACAGCTGCCAGCAAGACTTTGCATTGCCTGTGTGTGTGTGTGTGTGTATGCCGTGGTGATTCAGAATGGGGGGTGGGGGGATTAAGTAAAACACAGCCGTTGGTGGAATAAACAGCCAGGCGCTCCTATGGCAGTCCACCCCTGCCTGCCATAAATAGGTCAGTGGAACAACATTCCGCAATCATCCAGCATGGCAACATTCCCATGCCATTCCAAACAGCCAACATGGCCGCCCTTGTATGAGCTGTCAGAAAGACGCCATCGTATCACATCACATCACATCACACACTTACTGACTTATTAATTATGCTCACGGCAGTTTCAGACTGACTGAGATGTTCCCTCAAACACACACTAATGCGCATTACTACAAATCACAAAAGATCTAATATTCACTTTGCAATTCAAAATCGTAGAAAACATGTAAATGAACATGCAAAACAGCACATCAGACAGTCCAAGAGATGTTTTGAAGGCAAAACAGCCACATTATACATGCAAGAGACATTAACAACTCAAAACATTAAAGAAACATTAACACAAGAGCTCAGAGACATTTCTCTCATGTGCATTCACTCATTTTCACGGCTATCCCGACTTCCCTCACCTACCTTTCATGGCTGTGATCATTAAGTACATCCTGAGGCTCTGTGGCCATGTAGAGGACTGTCAATATCCTCGCCTCAATAGCATACACAGGCTGGGACGTAAGCGTTGTGCTGCTGTGCCTCCCTCTGCCTCGCGCCTCTACCGCATGAGAATCCATGTGACCGTGAAATAAGGACTAAAACCCTTTCTTCCCGCCCCCTCAACCCATGAATGACAGCTTTGTCATCCAATGGGTGATTAGTTAGTGAGTTTTTAAGTTGACTATGTGGTTTAAAGGGTTAGTGTTGGTTCTAACCTCTCACTACTCTGCAACGTGTTTTCATGATACTATACTGTATGCAGGAAGTTGTCTGCAGGTAAGGCTTCACAGTGTCAGCAAACTGAAACACTTTCTCTTCCTCCATGAGTGTTTCATGGTGACACACAGGGCATTGGTTGCCCTGTCGCCCACACCATCTGTAATAATTGATTCTTTGCTGATTTGTCATCACTATTATTACTTAGCACATTATATATTACTAAGGATCTAGAAATTAACTAAATGCATATACAATGTGATGAATAAATATTTTGAGGTACACACTGGAGGTATTTTGTGGTTCTTTTGAAATTTACATAATTTATTATTTACCCAGGCTTGTGTTAATTTCACTAATTACTTTGTAATGTAAAACAGACTAATAATTATTATAAATTCTAAATGTATTTTTAATTTTTTAAATAAATGTATGAATTTTATCTGTATATTTTATATGTTAATTTAATTTCATGTACATAAGATGTATATAATATAATATATATATATTAAGGGTGTATAGCTTCAATTTAAATTTAATAAATGAATTTATTCAGGCTTGCTGTTGATGTTACTAACTTCTGTAAATTAACTTACAGTGCATGATGTTTAATCAACAATGTAGCTAACCTTAATAACATATATACAGAATTTTCATACATTCTTGGAAATGCAATTATAAATTTCATGGTACATCTTTTTAAATATAACCGAATAATATGATTCATCAATCAACTAAGAATGTAAATAAACATGTTATCATAAACATTAAAGATATCATAAACAGATTATTAATATATTAGTATTTCTATATTCCTAGCCTATAAGAATATAATATATATATATATATATATACACAGTGGGGAAAAAAAATATTTAGTCAGCCACCAATTGTGCAAGTTCTCCACTTAAAAAGATGAGAGAGGCCTGTATTTTCATCATAGGTATACCTCAACTATGACACAACTATGAGACAAAATGAGAAAAAAAATCCAGTAAATCACATTGTAGGATTTTTAAAGAGTTTATTTGCAAATTATGGTGGAAAGTAAGTATTTGGTCAATTACAAAATTTCTTCTCAATACTTTGTTTTATACCCTTTGTTGGCAATGACAGAGGTCAAAAGTTTTCTGTAAGTCTTCACAAGGTTTTCATACACTGTTGCTGGTATTTTGGCCCATCCCTCCATGCAGATCTCCTCTAGAGCAGTAATGTTTTGGGGCTGTCGCTGGGCAACATGGATTTTCAACTCCCTCCAAAGATTTCTATGGGGTTGAGATCTGGAGACTGGCTAGCCACTCCAGGACCTTGAAATGCTTCTTACGAAGCCATTCCTTCGTTGCCCGGGCGGTGTGTTTTGGGATCATTGTCATGCTGAAAGACCCGGCCACGTTTCATCTTCAATGCCCTTGCTGATGGAAGGAGTTTTTCACTCAAAATCTCACGATACATGCCCCATTCATTCTTTCGTTTACACGGATCAGTCTTCCTGGTCCCTTTGCAGAAAAACAGCCCCAAGCATGATGTTTCCACCCCCATGCTTCACAGTAGGTATGGTGTTTTTTGGATGCAACTCAGCATTCTTTCTCCAAACACGACAAGTTGAGTTTTTTCCAAAATTCTATTTTGGTTCATCTGACCATATGACATTCTCCCAATCCTCTTCTGGATCATCCAAATGCTCTCTATCAAACTTCAGGATGGTCTGGACATGTACTGGCTATCAGGGGGACACGTCTGGCACTGCAGGATTTTAGTCCCTGGCGGCACAGTGTGTTACTGATGGCAGCCTTTGTTACTTTGGTCCCAGCTCTCTTCAGGGGGTCATTCCCTAGGTCCCCCCGTGTGGTTCTGGGATTTTCGCTCACAGTTCTTGTGATCATTTTGACCCCACGGGTGAGATCTTGCGTGGAGCCCCAGATCGAGGGAGATTATCAGTGGTCTTGTATGTCTTCCATTTTCTAATAATTGCTCCCACAGTTGATTTCTTCACACCAAGCTGCTTACCTATTGCAGATTCAGTTTTCCCAGCCTGGTGCAGGTCTACAATTTGTTTCTGGTGTCCTTTGACAGCTCTTTGGTCCCTTGTCTTTGGTCTTGGCCATTGTGGAGTTTGGAGTGTGACTGTTTGAACAGGTTGTTGTGGACAGGTGTCTTTTATACTGATAACAAGTTCAAACAGATGCCATTAATAAAGGTAACGAGTGGAGGACAGAGGAGCCTCTTAAAGAAGTAAGTTACAGGTCTGTGAGAGCCAGAATCTTGCTTGTTTGTAGGTGACCAAATACTTATTTTACCGAGGAATTTACCAATTAATTCTTTAAAAATCCTACAATGTAATTTTCTGGATTTTTTTTTCTCATTTTGTCTCTCATAGTTGAGGTATACCTATGATGAAATTACAGGCCTCACTCATCTTTTTAAGTGGGAGAACTTGCACAATTGGTGGCGACTACATACTTTTTGGCCCCATGTAATATAGACCACAACACGCACACACATTCTCACACACACACACACGCACACAATTATCAGCATTATACCAGTCATAGATATCATTATCTGCATTAGCTACTGAAAAAAAAGCCCATATTGACTGACCACTAGTTAAAATCATTGTTTTTTTTTTTATCCCCACATAATACAGTCATATATAGTAAAGTCATCAGCAGCACAGCAGTGATTTTAAATTGCATGTGTTTGCCTACAGGGCATATTTGAAATTCTACCCATATGTGTGCATGTAGCCTTACACAGGTCTGGCTGAATCTGAGGAGAACGGGGCCATCTGAATGCTAATGATCTGGCCAGAACCCAGCACAGCACACAACACCCTCTCCAATCCACCATGGCCAAAAGGTCTGCTCAAACAAGAAGCCACACAGCTAACTGAACCAAGTATCGTGCAAAACCATCTCTGCGGTTGTGAAAATCACTATTATGCAACACAGAAGCTCTAGGTAAGAACCTGCTGGCTAACCTGGCAACATGTTTCAAAGATGTGAACTTAAAGGGACAGTTCATTTACTCAAACTCCAAACTAAAGTTGTATGCTGTATATTTCTTCTGCCGACAACACAAAACATTAGAGATTGTTTATTTATTTATCATAGTTTAATAATGTTTTCACCCCCAGCCAATCACCTCACAGACCATAGTTTGAGAACCACTGCTCTAAACACAAGCCTCTCAATCTTCTAGAAACATCTCCCACATGCTGTCCAACTGAGGACTGAATAGTTGAAATAGAGATGCTGGAGCTGCTTCTGCAGATCTCATGTTTCACGGGTATGACAGCAGTGTGAGGATGGGATTCTGTTGTGCGAGACACTCTCACAGAAAAATCCATCCCTCTGCAATCCTGAACACATCACTCACTGGGCTGGGTTTAACTTCAGCAGGACAGACATGCTAATACATGCTCCTAGTCCCAGCTGCTGCTTGTTTGCTGGGTGTCTCCAACACAAACATCAAGACTCGCATACAAACGCCCACAGTGACACCAAATTCTCTTTTAAGAACGACTAAATCAAATCTGAATGCAATATGAAACTAAGCGCTGAAATAACAGTGAATACAGTATACTCTTTCTAGTTTAAACTGTTTTCACACCCTTTATAAGTATAACACTTTCCTTCCAGTACATTCAAGTACACAAGGGACATCTCATCCAGTAAAGGAGATTTCACATCATTTAATGCACAAACAGGAAGTATCTGTTGGTAAACCACAGAAGCATCCCGTTAGTGAGCAGTTATTTTCTTGAGCAGCTCCTCTCACCTTGACCAACATTTTTCTGTCATGTTGGCAAAACTTTTCAGCATGAAACCAGTATATAAGAAATGGCTCTCTTCTGTTTCCATAAACACCTACATTTATGAAGGGCATGTAGAGCACATCAATTAACAAACAAAGAACTACACTGTATTTAGAGTGGAATACGTATTCAAAAACCATGTAAATCAAACTTTTTCAGTATATGTTTCATGAAAATATAAGAGTATAGTACATACTGTATATATATAATCTATATATTACCCCACCCACACACAATATACATGTGGAGTATAAGAGCCAATTTTCTATTTATGACAATGACAGCAATAAAAAAAATAATTATAAATTATGTAGAATAACAAATTGTATTTTTATATATACATATATGTATATTCATGTGTATGCATGTATGTACAGTATCTCACAGAAGTGAGAACACCCCTCACATTTTTGTAAATATTATATCTTTTCATGTGACAACACTGCAGAAATCACACTTTGCTACAATGTAAAGTAGTGAATGTACATCTTGTATAACAGTGTAAATTTGCTGTTCCCTCAAAATAACTCAACACACAGCCATTAATGTCTAAACCGCTGGCCACAAAAGTGAGTACACCCCTAAGTGAAAAAACCGTCTCCTCTTAAAAACAGTCTCCTCCTCTCTTTAATTACTTTTGTAACAGCTTCCCTGATCATTTGGTCTAATGTGCAAATAGAGTGTTACATAAAGATCTGTGGCCACAGGAATGCACTCTTACATGAAGACTATACTTACATGTGTGTGTTTTCTTTGCTGAGGACACATCTGAAAAAGACAAGAAATAAAATTAATTTTAAACGGGGCTTGTGATAGAGTTCATACAGCCTTGCCCCTGATTGTAAAGCAGTGAGATTTTTTATTTTTAAGAATAGACTCACATTTTGCTTAAAAACATATGGAAAGAGAGCCCAGGCTTAAATTGATTAGGATATCGAATTGGATATAATACAAATGGTGTGTTGTGATAAAGCATATAGGCCTAATATCAGTGGTTTTGTTTTTAGCAATTAACTGTGTCTACCATTCTTTTTGTATTTTCTGGTTTAATTTTATTTGGCATTGGCAACATTGTATCTGTTGGAGCTTTTCCCCCCTTTTTACACTGTGAAATCCAACCTCGTCTGACATTTCACACCTCTGCTTCATGAGGAATAAAAATAATTCAAATACCAGAAATCATTTAGCCTGGAAAAGCATAATGAAAAATGATAATGAAAAAAATTATGCCCACATGTGTTTTTTTATATGCCAACATATTGCTAAACATGAAAATAATGAAGAATAATGTACATGTTTTTTTTAATCACATACAGTAGCAGTGAACTGAAGGCACTCTGTAATCCCAAGCCATCACAGGCCCTGGCTTAGGCTTTTCCATTCAGGGCAACTCAGGCCAGCTCAGTCAATCACCATTAATCCATCCACTCCCTTTAATCAGGGCTATTGTACTACAGCCAGCTCTATTGTGATGTAAAGTGTCCATCTGAGAGAAATACAATCTTTCATGACTACTGATACTGTCGAAATGAGATACAAGTGGTAAATGGCAACTGCCAATCAACAAAGCATTAACCAGTGATTTGTGTTAAATGAATTTCCATCTGCTTGTAAATTAGACTCAGTAATAAAAGAGTTCATGTCCAACTCACAGCACGAGGCAAATGAGACACAACCAACAACTAACTGAACATTTTTCATGAAAGACCTAATAAGGTGGTAAATTATGGGAACTTTCAGATGTTAGACTTAGGAATTCATTTCATCATGGACGTGATAGTGATATTATTGAAAATCTCAAGCAGCTGTATTAAAATGTGTACTGTACTTTTTAAATGACTGAGGGATCTTAAGAAGGAGCTTATAATTGCTTGATGCTTAAACCAGAATATTCAATAAACTGATGATGAGAAGAGCTTTTCATCTTATTTTCAGCTGGACCAGAACAAATGTTCTGGCTTCAGGCTTTTGAGGACATTCATTTTTCCTCTCCAGCTGAAAATCAGAATGATGAAAAGAGAGAATCTGACTGCAAACCTTTATTTATCCATCCATCTATTTATGAAACGAAACAGGTGTGAAAAAAAAAAAAGATCCCGCTTTGTCTTGTTCCCATCTTCACAATGCTAAGAAAGAAGCGGCTTCAGATCTGATGATGCTCAGCAGTGGAATGCCAGCGAATCTCCTGTCATTGTTCTTTCCACCCATTTCTAATTGGTTTAACTCCTCGGTCTCAGTCCCAAACAGCCTCCCCCCTGAGTCTCTTTGTTTCTGTCTGTTCACATTGAAATTTCCCTGTAATTCTCCTTCCATGCTCCAAAGAACAGAGAGCATATGGATGTGCATGGAAAAAAATGGCTGAGGCTTGAGAGGATTAGACCGCAATAACAATGAAACATTATAGAAAGCAAATGTCAGACGGACGGCTCGTATCCAGTAAAATGCACTTGCGGTGAGATTATTTGCCATCCAAATTGTTGGGTTAAAAAGATTCAAATTAATCATCTGAATCATCCATCGACACCACCCCAACACCGTCTGGTCAGACATCCTTGTGGGGACTCTCCTTAGGCGTAATGGTTTTTCTACTGTACCAACCGTATATTCTATTGCCCTACACCAACCCTACCCCTCACAGGAAACTTTCTGCATTTTTAGATTTTCAAAAAACTTAATTCTGTATGATTTATAAGCTTTTGTACCCATGGGGACCACAATTTAGGTCCCCACCGTGACACGAGTCCCCGTGAGTCTGTGTGTAGTCAGGTTCAAGTCCCCACCAGGATATATAAACCAGTACACCCACACACACACACACACACAAACCTACAATAATTATATATCACTCACTGCATAATTATCATACTACACTGTAACACCTACACAATAAACAGACTGAGAGCACATGAACCACTGGGTTTCAAAATGTGTGTCAGTTGGCGGGATCCAGGGTGCATACTGGGTTATTAAATTTTTTAGGTTGGCTTTTAGGGGAGAACATGTGTGCTTTCAATCTTTTCGAGAGATTAGTCAGAGCTGAATGACACAGAAACTGCCTCAGGATTGAGGTAAAACTACTCATTTGGTGATTTTCTCAATCCTGTTTTAACCGGCCGCTGAGAGGACCAGCATCATCCAATAATGTGCCAAATAAACCTTGTTTAATATTTTTAATAGATCGTTCACTTATCAATTTTACTTTTAACAATTAATAAGTGTAACCGCCCGATGATGATTGTGTTATGGATGTTGTAGTGAAAAAAACAGATGACCTCTTCAGCTCAAAGCCTGGGGGTCTGATGACTTAATTCACTGATTTTATCAAAGCTAAACACAACATGGATGTGTACGTATGTGATTTTGAGTTATGCAGAGCTGAATGGGTTCATGCAAGGTTGGTTGAGTTCATTCCCACACACCGAATAGTTTTGAGGCTCTGCTCATATGAGAGCTAATAGGTTGTCAAAGTCAGTTGGTGTCAGAAACCTAAGGAAAGTTTTGACACAGTGAATCTGTAAAGCAACTGAAGAGCATATGACTCGTGGCTAGAGTTGCACTTTCCTTTGAAACAGATATCATTTTTCAGGTGAGCTGACCATGTTGGGGGATGTGAGCCCATAAATATTTGAGTTTTTAACTTGGAAACACTTAGGAATCTGATATGTTTTATTCATTGTTCAGGCTTAATGTTTAATCAGGTTGGGGCAGTATTCTCACCATGTTTATGATGTTCCTATCAGAAGTGCAAAGATTTTATGAAAATAGCTTTTTTTTTAACGAAGAAGTCCTGATGATGTGGAGTCTTTTGTTTGATATGACTGATGAAGTATTTATAGCGCTCAAAGCCCAAAATCCATGATAAGAAGGATCTTCAAATCAAAAACATGTTCCACAAAGATTCATTCCCTGAACAAACAACACAAATCCAAAACCTTCTCCCTCATTCGCCGAAAAAGTATACATCTCTACAACCTAAGGGATTACCGAGAATGAATGAAATAAATGGACAAAATGTGTATAAATGAAGAACATTATAAAATTTCAATTACGGTATATATTATAAAATATACAATAGTAAAACTGTAAATATTGCTAAAATTTTATAATATACTTATAAAAGACAGTATTTTAAATGTCATTTATTATTGTGACGCAAAGTGAATTTCAGCAGTATTAATCCAGTCACATTGTCACATGATCCTCAGAAACTTTTCTTGTTATTGTTACTTTTGAAAATAGTGTGCTGATTATATTTTGTAAAAAACCAGAACATTGTTTCAGGAATTCTTGATGAACGAAAGTTTCAAAGAACAGCATTTTTTGACATGCTACACTTGACATGCTATAGAGATGCCACCGATTGCATTTTCTGGGCCGAATTCTGATTTCCATTTTTTTTTTTTTTGTTTTAGTGTGATCTGCGATACTGTTTTTGCCGATTCCGATTTCTTTCTAAGAACTATAATTGACAGCAATATACAAACAAAAATCTACTTTTCTTCAACGCAAAGTTTTATTTAAAAAAAAAATACAAGTAAAAAGTCAGTAATAAAATAAAAACAAAACAAAAATTGCAAACAACAGCACAAATAAAAGCAATAGAATAAAGAGAGCTATGAAACTAAGTTTTTCAGTTAAGAAGTGTTATTTCAGGTAGGAAATACTACAGAATTAAAATAATACAGCGGTGTTATTTTACATTTGATTACTTTAATTTTTGTAGTCTTCATTGTAAAAATTAAATACAGATTAATGTTTACCATTAAAGTTATAAAACGTATTCTGTCAAGAGCAGAAAATTATTTTCTTTGTCTTTGTTCTTTGATTAACATGACAGACAACAGCAGGAATATTGGACAGCGGTCCCTTTAAAAGTTTATCCACGGACCCAATATACTGTTACACAACGTGCGTTCTCTTTCTCAACTATTTAACGTTCCAAAAAAATGACTGTGTTTAATGGCAAGTTCACACTGCACGATTTTCAAACTCATCGGATCGCCGTTGTTTTCACACTGCGGGACTATCTGGGGTAGCATTCAGTTGTTGCTGTGTTCACACTGCACGATGGTTCAGCGACAGGAGGTTACACACTGCATGACTTTACAATAGGAAGAATCGCCGACAGCTCTGTCTGGTGCACGGTTGCCAGGTTTTCGCTACAAAACCCGGGGGGGGGGCCCCAATTACTACTCAAAACTGGCCTGAAAATAGCCCAATTGCTTTCGAGGGGGGTCCCCCAGTAAAAATCGCATTGGGGGGTAAAATACAATTTTTTTTGGCTGGGTTTTCCTGGTACAATTCACATTCCAGGGACTAAATATTACCTTCTGGCGGAGCGCGGATTTGGCAACACTGGTCCGCAAAAAACTACATTTCATATAACTCCTCCCCCGAACTTCCCGCTGCCCTGTATCATGCTCTCTCATGGGCTGTAGGTCATCGCCGATGTGTTTTTTCAGTCAGAACTCATTGCACACAGCGCGATTGTTAATCGCAATTCCCTCAGATCGCGTCTTTGATAATTCACACTGCGTGATTGTCACTCGATCGCGTGAACGAGCACCGATTTGCCTACGATTTCGGGTATTTGTCGGCGATTTCACAAAACCTGTCGGCGAGTGAAAAATCGGACTAAAATCGTTGCAGGTGTGAACTCGGCAAAACTGGATACTCGCCAAGACGGTCATTTTGACATAGTTTTGTATGTATTTGACCGTTTTAGCGCAGTTAGCCACTCATTTTTTTTGTATTTGTGGCTCACAATCTGTTTGAGACTAATCATGGTTTGTGCGCTCCACTAATATAGATCAGTGGTGGTGAGCGAGCGTTTGGTCTAAGCGCGAAACCTGCGGGAATAACTAAAATAATGCGCAATACAAGCAGATATTTAACCAGAGCGAATGAGACGTGTGTAAGAGAGAGAAGGGGTTGTCAGAGAGATGAGAGTGAGAATGTGTGGCTGACGTTATTGCCTGTGCTGCTGGTAACAAAACGGATCAGCTCGGAATCGTTAAGAAGTGAGACTGACTGGCCGATCACAGATCCGGGCCGATCATAAGGAAAATCGGCCGATTCCGATCCCGGCCGAGCTGATCGGGTGGCCATGCTAAAGGCTACATTAATAAAAACACATCTAAAACTTTTTTTAAACAAACCATTGTTGTTTAATTATTAATTATACGCATTAGTAGAGTAGTTTTTATGAGGTTGTTTTTATTGAAAAAAGAATCGCCTGTGAAACACCACATTATAGTAAGCATGTCTAAATTCTTCTATTATGGGAAAACTAAAAATAATCAACACCCAGCCCGCACACCCACCAAGAGCGGTAAGGAAAACTTGCGCTGCCACACTGTCTAATTATCAATGTTTTTTGCAAGAAGATAAATTAAAAGGGTATCTCAAAAAAAATAAAAAAAACACACAAAAAAATATATTATTCAGTCCAACACTGTGTGTATTCCAGGGGTCAAAGGGTTCAGACGGACGCACATGCTCATAGGACTTGCTTTTCTTACACATGGTTTCTAGACCACGAGTTAAAGCTGGAATGCAGGCCATAATGTTGTTACAACTCCACTCCTCTCTGTCTTGCACTCTGTTTGACTCTTTCAGTCCTCTTTAAACTCTTAACTATGTTAGCATCAGCAACTGTCAGTTACACTGATGACAGGTATTCTCTGCATGAAGATCACACTGATATTCATGACAGGCTCTAGCACTGGCTGTACACACTCCCTGGGGTTCAAACATACTGATAAACCCCTGAATTCATTAACGTCAAGCAAAAATGAAATATTAAAAAACAGAAATGTTATAAAACGGATAGTTCAGACTCTGGATTTTGATTGGATGAGCTGCGTTGGAAGCCATTGTTAAAACCAGATAAACCTTTAACTGTGACCACAGACTATGTTAATGTGCCAAGTTTCTACTTTGTTTGGCAACTGTAAACAGCAGCTAAGTTAATGTACTTCATTACTTGGCAGAAAAATTATTAGACAACTGATATCAATGAATGCAATTAACTATTATTTATAGTTTAATTTATAATTAGAAATGATTATTTATATATCAAATTAGAAAAGTTGTGGATTTGTACTACCACGTGCACACTTACAATGTAAGGACCTCAGACTGTGACTAAACTGGTTACAAATGTGACAAAAAATTGCATCCATAAATTAAAAGTTGCAACTGGCAATCATTGATAGATGATGTTCATCAGACATCATCTCATTACAGTGAATAGTCTGCATTTTCTACACGCAATAATAATAATTTTTTCACTACATCTGTTATGTGATAAATAAACAAAAGACTTGGGATATGAACTAATCATTAACATTTCTCGTTTTATCTTTGGCTGCATTCTAAAGATTTCCTATTTTGGAATATAATGAAAGATTGAGTATGTGAACATGTACATGGAAGTTTTTGCTATTGAAATTATAATATTTTAACTCTGTTCAAATGGATGAACAAAATGATCTAAAGATTAGTTAATTCTGATGAAACAAGATTGAGCTAGAGAGTCAGTAAAATGACCCTACCATCACTACTATGCAACAACAAACACAGCATGAGTTGATTCGCGAACTTATTGCATGGTTTTAATTTAAGTCAGTCCAAAATATATATTTTTTAACCGAAACTCAAGCTCATGGTGAGTTAGCGGTTTACATCTAACACACTCAGTCATTCACAAACTGGTCCAGCTGGGGCTCAACACTTCGCTGTGCAACTGGCTGTTGGACTTCCTGACTGGAAGACCTCAGGCAGTACGGGTCAGCAGCAACACATCCAGCACCATCACACTGAACACTGGGGCCCCCCAAGGATGTGTGCTGAGCCCCCTCCTCTTCAATCTGCTGACCCACGACTGCACACCGTCACGCAACTCCAACCTCCTTATTAAGTTTACGGATGACACGTCTGTAGTGGGTCTCATTAGCAACAGAGATGAGACAAACTACAGGAGCGAGGTGAGCCGCCTGGCCGGGTGGTGCAGTGACAACAATCTCTCTCTGAATGTGGAGAAGACGAAGGAGATTGTTGTTGACTTCAGGAGAGTGCGCACTCAGCATGCTCCTCTGACCGTCAATGGTGTGACTATGGAGAGGGTGAGCAGCACCAAGTTCCTGGGTGTGCACATCACAGAGGATCTCTCCTGGACTGACAACACCGCAGCACTGGCCAAGAAAGCACAGCAGTGTCTCTACTTCCTCCGCAAACTGAGAAGAGCCAGAGCCCCGGCCCCCATCATGTGCACCTTCTACAGAGGCACCATCGAGAGCATACTGACCAGCTGCATCACTGTGTGGTAAGGCGCCTGCAACACGTCCTGCCGCAAGACACTTCAACACATAGTGAGAGCAGCTGAGAAGATCGTTGGTGCCTCTCTCCCCTCCCTTCAGGACATCTAAAAAACCCGTCTCACCCGCAAAGCCCTCTGCATTGCAGGTGATCCCACCCACCCGACACACAGCTTCTTCAGTCTGCTGCCAACAGGGAGGAGACTGCGGAGTCTCCAGGCCAGGACCAGCAGACAGCTTCATCCATCAGCCTGTCAGGAAGCTGAACTCCCTCCCGACCTTGCCCCCCCTCCCCTTTTGCCCCACGCACCACTGAACTCTGACCCTCTGATGGGCTCTCCCACTCCCCCCCTCCCAAATACACTCACACTGTCACTTTAATCAGTCTGAAAGAAGCTCTTTTGCATACAATAACTTTTTTTGCACTACATCACTATTCTGCACGGTTGTTTAATTAAGGGGTGCACTCTATCCTCCATATGCCTTGTGCTTTATATATTTTTTTACATTTTACCTTATTTGTATAGTTGTATTTTGTGTTTAATCTGTATCTATCTGTATTTATGTTTTACTGTTAGTGTTATCTGTATGCACCCAAGGGTCTGAGAGTAACGCAATTTCAATTCTCTGTGTGTATGTGCTGTACATGTGGAAGAATTGACAATAAAGCAGACTTGACTTGACTTGACTGATTCGTTCGCAACTGAGCTCAAAAATGACTCCCTCACTGAATCGTGAGTCACCTTCCTGCTATGTTCATATTTTTCGTTTGTATGATGTATATTACGGGTTTGTGAGAATAACATCAGCCTTTTTACTGACTGGCTGTAATATGGTAATGCGTAACTGAAAATATATATTCACAATCACAACTCACAGTTTTGTTGTAATCAATTTTCTGGAGCCCTGAACTATCATACGTAACTAAACCAATAGAGTTTATGTCAACACAGCAACCTCTGTTGTACAACCCATTTAGCAGATGTTGTGGTCTTCTTTATACTGACATTATCTTTATTTGAGCTACAGACAATCAGTGCTGAATTAAAGCCATAACGTGACGGTCCAGAGGAAATGGAGAATGGCAAGCATCAGTCAGTGAAATGGCAGGTAGAGTTTCACATCATATTTAATAGCCTCTTCAGTCCATTTCTCTCTCTTTCACATCCTTCACACCACTCTTTCTTTTGTATTTTTCCATGAGTCTATTTCTGGCTGACAAGCTTACAAGAGATGATGATCGCATTTACGTAACAGGCACACACGAGCACACACACAGACACACCCACAGAGATCCAGACAGAACTTACATGAACACTCCCACTGTGCATTACAGCACAGCACTGAGATTATGCCAAATTGGGTTAGTAGAGCAGTACTGGGTTACACAAAACAACAAACACACACTGAGGAGGTACGAGAGGTGAGGAGAAGACAAGGAGGAAGATAAAGGGAGGGGAACGAGTGGTCATGAAGTGGACTGCCAACACCAGCTCAGTTCTTTGCTTATGACCAGCTTTGCATGTTAATCTCTACAAGTAAAAAGCATGTTGATGTGCCCCTGCCGGGCGTAACGAGGGGGCTATCGGCTTTTACTGTGGAGAGGAAAATAACGGCTATGCACCAAAGGGAGGGAGAGAGCGAGAGATCACATAAAGAGATCATGGAGAGTGTGCGTTAGCAGCAGGATAACAGAGCTTAAACCTCCAAAGGGATTAATAAAATCTGGTTTCCAGGGACTCTGGGATATGTGAATTTAAAGGTTTAACTATGCACAACAGCCAGAGAACTGAAAAATATTTTTCAGTGTTTTTTTTAGTAGCACGTTTGTCATAAAATTCAAAAGATAAAGTGGGGTTCAAGAGTCTAATACCTCTTGTGAAAATGCTTCTATTTGTATTTGTCTATATAACGGTTTCCACACAAATATTAAGCAGCACAAATGTTTTCAACATTGATAATAAGAAGAAATGTTTCTGGAGTGCCATATCAGCATGACTAATGACTGCTACTATTTAAAATTATTATTATTTTTTTTCAATATATTATATATTATATATATATATATATATATATATATCTATATAATATATATTCATTATTTAGAAAATAAAAAATATTTTAAAAACAGCATTATTTTTTTTAAATGTATTAAATTAATCAAAATATTTTTCAGAAATCCTTAGCATAATTTGTTCCTTTTCTGCTTTAATGAGAGTGCCACTTAACTCCACAGGTTTTTGATCAAATAAATAAATAAAAAAAGTATAAAAAATGATCATGTTCTCCAGCATGACTTGAAAAATATCCAAAAGTATCTTGAATGCTTAAATGGAAGCAAGAAATTGAAACTGACCGTCTTTGTGCAAAGGAGTTCACATGATAGATGTCACAGCTTTGATTAATTTTGACTTACAAAGCAGAATAAGAAAGAAAATATTATTAATTTTAGGTCATAGGGTTTCATAATGTAAATATTTACAATCCTCAAACATCCTGTTTATATCTTGAATCCCATATTTTCAGCATAGTCTCAGACTTTTGGCCCCCACTTTTGTATAAACTACAACTAGGAGCAAATTCTGTTCTGTCAATAATCTGTTCATAAAACCATTTGCTACAGATGCATAGTGAGCAGACGGCAGTATAAATTCTTACATAATATATTGCTTTTATGAATCACCCACGAGATGTCACTCTCAACTGCACTAAAAGATCACATGATCACATTTCACAGCATGAGAAAAAGATCATGATGTCAGCTTTACGAAGACTACCGCCCCCTCATGGCACAGAAAATAATGCATATAATCAAGATCAAATCCATTAACTACTGAACCTCCTTCAGCATCATTATAAATAAACAAGCAAATAAAATGGGAAAACATCAGCATTTAAAATCTGTCAAATCTGCATGTTTCTTTCTTATTGAAAATGTCTCCTGTCGATAAAGTATTTCTTACATGCAAAAAAATGAGAGCACAGAAGGAGAGGCGGAAATAGTAGAAGCAGCTATGAGAGCTAGAGAGAGAGAGAGAATAAAATGCACTTTGAATGTAGACTTTATATAATCCCAATCACTAAGGATTAGCTTCATTTTACATAAGCCCACGGCTCGGCTCTCTCCTCCCTCCCATCCGGATGCTGCATCTGTCAAATTACTCATTTCAGCCAACTGCAGGTTTTCCCTATAACAAACCCCACTGATCTACTCTCTCGCTTAAAAAAAAAAAAACATCGATGTGTATTGATGCATATTTTTATATTACTAATAGCACCCACACAGTGACACTTGTGAAATACCAGGTAAATAACCAGAGTTTGCCATTTCCCCCACTTGAAGGGAAGTGGTGTGACTGAGAGCAGCTAATGATTCTGAGGTCCACAACAGATTTACAGCCGGCCATAACATTACAATTCAAGCAGACACCTAACAGTGTCAAGTCAAGTCACCTTTATTTATATAGTGATTTATACAATACAGACATGTGTCAGACATGAGGATGAAGCATTTTTAAGAGCTGTTCTGCTCAATCAAACTCGGAAGATGTTTATTTGACAAACTAGTTGTTGAAGGTGGAAGCATATGTGTTTATAAGTGCAACGAGAGAGCTGGTCGATTCAGTCCTACTGCTGCGGTGTTTAACAGGATGGAGGATGAGTTTAATGGAAAAATGTAATGGCTTTATTGACGTCATCCCTGCTTTAAAATTCCACATCGGTCTTACTCTGGATGCAGATTTCCCCGGGCCGCAGTCATGTCTGCCTGCTTCTTACGGCTCCGCTCACTCTCACGATCTCGAATTCATCAAAGATTGCTCATCAGCACAAACCCCTCTGCCTTTAATCTAATCCACAACACTACTGCATTCACATAGGGGAGACACTTTCTTTCAGATGTTATCTCATGGTCCGCTCTCACTTTTCATTTATTAACAAAGGCAAATGAAAAGCCTGACAATGCCAAAGACACCTGATGAAATGAGAGATTCGCACACACAACGCCTAGTTTTAACTGAGGCGCTGGTTGGGACAACTGGTTTGCCCTGTTTGGATGTGGCTAGCGTCACGCCTAAAACTTACTTTGTGTAATGTACACAGATGTACCATGCTCTATTTTCACTCACATTTTCAACTAAGCTGCAGAATAAGAGCAGATTAGAAGAATACGAGGGAGAAGTGAAAAATGGAGGCTACACTTTTATACAGCAAGGACGCATTAAATTGTTTATAAAAGTGGCAAAGACCTTTACATTGTTATAAATAAATGCTGTTCTTTTTCTATTCATCAAAGAATCACCGCATAAAATATTAAGCAGCACAACTTTGTTTCTTAAGCACCACATCAGCCTGTTGAAAATTCAGCTTTGCGTCACAGGAATAAATGACATAAAATTTTTTTCATAAAAGTCATTTTAATTTGTAATAATATTTCAAAATATTACTTTTTTACTGGTAAGACTTCATGAACATAAGACACTTCTTTAAAAAACAAAAAACAAAAAAAACAAAAAATCTATACAGATTCCAAATATTTGAACAGTAGTTTTTTTTTTCTATAAGTGGCTTTGTATGTTGATTTCAAACATGTAGTTTACTTAGAATATTTACATATTTATTTTTGTTTTGAAAAATCAGTTTGTTCTAGCTCTTATATAAAAATGTATTAAATATCAAAAAGTTGAATTGTGTTATCAAGTTTATTTGATAAAGGTTTATAAGTGTCTGGTCCAGGACAAGACATTTTTGTAATCACCTTCCAGAAATAAAAAATGAGTTTGGTTAATTGTTTCTAAATTATATAATTGTATACTATTCTATTTATTTAGAGCTTCCCAAGTGAGTGACCACTTACCCCATATACAGTAGTGTGACAACATACCCTACAGAACGTGCTTTCAATAAACTATCATTTTTCTGGACAATAACAAAACAAGAACACGAGAACAGAACATACTGAACATTCATCAAAAGCTGAACTAGTACTTCTCTATGGTCACTGTGGTTACAGTATAACTTCAACAAGAATGTCTGTGGTAACAACCCAGAGGATGTATATAAGCCCTATGAGATTTATATGAGATTTATGAAGTTGCATTGCTTGTTCAGTAAATATTCCTGACACTGCCTGACACGTTTAGTTGATTAAGATAAGACGGCCCATTTTGAAAGGTCTAATTGCAAAGTCCTTTTACAACTGACAACAGAGTAAATTACAACACTGATCACAAGAAAAAAAGAATCCCAGTTTAATGAAATAACAGATGTTCTCTCGCTGTACTGTACCTCGGCTACAGCGCATCACATACCAGCTCATTTGCAGATGTGCTGTGTCAGAGAAGCTGAATCACCTGCCTTAACCAGTGGGAAAACTGTTACTGAAGACAAATAGCCTGGCCTTAATCCAGCATGGATTGGCCAGGCTATTTAGCCTTAATGAATGAGATGTTTACTCTTACAGGGCAGAGACCAACTGGCCTATTCAGTATGCAGAGGGAAAAAAAAAGACATGTTCACTTGAATAAGACTGCATGTGTAATTATTCAAAAAGATCAGATTATCAATGCTAACAACTGACTGAGTGTGTAAGTGTGTGTGGTTATCCCTGTCGATTCCGAGCTGGTCTGTTTTGATGTCATAGCTACACTCACATCCACATGTAAACGTGTCGTTGGCGTGGAAGTTCTTCACTGTGAATGAAGACACAAAGATCGCGATTTGTAATATGTGTTGGGCCAAAATAAACCATGGGGGAACCAAAGGGCTCGATTAACGCTTGTCTGGGACAAGTAGATTTTTTTAAAGGGGCAAGTGAGAGAGAATTTTATTTGCCTGACCGGACAAGAAGCCTGATTAAAACATCAATAACAATAGTAACTAGGGAAGCAGTGAAACTTGGCCTCCAAAAATGTTTGCAGAGAATGATTGTGATTTTCTTGCATTCAGTGTAAACGGTGACTGCTTCATGTCATGTCAGATGAGGCTCGTGAGTGAGCGAGAAATCAAATGTGACCCTGGACCACAAAACCAGTCATAAGGGTCAATTTTTCAAAATTGAGATTTATACATCATCTGAAAGCTGAAGTATACATCTCCATTGATTTATACAGCTAAATTTCCATTGATGTATGGTTTGTTAGGATAGGACCATATTTGGCAGAGATACAACTATTTGAAAATCTGGAATCTGAGGGTGCAAAAAAATCAAAATATTGACAAAATCGCCTTTAAAGTTGTCCAAATTAAGTTCTTAGCAATGCATATTACTAATCATAAATTAGGTTTTAATATATATACAGTAGGAAATTTACAAAATATCTTCATGAAACATGATCTTTACTTAATATCCTAATGATTTTTGGCATAAAAGAAAAATCAATAATTTTGACCCATACAATGTATTTTTAGCTATTGCTACAAATATACCCCAGCGACTTAAGACTGGTTTTGTGCTCCAGGGTCACAAATGAGCGCAACAGCACACACAAAGTAACTCACAGAAAGTTATAGAAACATACTGCGGCAGAAAAAAAAGATATTTATAATATATGGTATAGGCAAGCAACATAGCACGACCAAGATGTTTCCCCGACACTGTTTTTGTAGTTCAATAAACAAGAAGTTAAAATTAAGTGATTTATATTTTAGACAATATTGTCAGTGATCAGAAGGTGCTCCTAACTTTTTTAAATTAGGAGCACAGGTGCTCATTCTCCCTATTTATTAAACACAGGGGGCCATCAATGATGCTTACATTATCACATGTGCAGATTCCTACTTCTCTTTAATTTGGCCAGAATTGCACAGGTAATTATCTAATTATCTCCAAGCAGAGATCCTGTTGAATAAATGTGTTTATACCCCACATAATGGATGTTGTTCATTTACCTGTAATGTGCCTGTCTCGATACCCAAGAAAACATATGGTTAATAGGAAACATGAAATAAGTTTAATGTTGATATAGATTATAAAGGTTTTTATAACTAAATACATCTGAAAGGTCATCTAAAATCCAAGCTAGAGAGAGTCCCCCCCCAGTGAATTTTGGCCATTTCCACCACTGTATTCATTAACAAGAGGGCCAAAAAGAAAAAAAAACTTTTAAGGCATGTGAGATTATTTTATAATGAAAAACTATCTACAGATAATGCTTTAATATGGTTTAATATTTAGTCACTATATGAAACATCAGTGTGTCTATAGCTTTTAATGTTTTTGTCATGAGAAATATTTCCACCTATAGCAGAATTCAGATAAAATACAGCTAAGCCTGAAATAAAAACAGAAGTCATCTTAAAAAGATCAAGTGTTATTATATTTTATAGAACAATGACTTCTCTGGTGAAACTGTACATCCATCAAAATGATGGATAGTCTGATTTTAAAACTGAAATTGTGAAACAGGCTGGATTTGGCCTGTGGGCCGTCACTCCAATAGACCTGCTATACAGTATATACTGCACATTATTCTCATACTAGCACTAAGCTAGTATTGTATTCTGAACACAGACTAAATGTTGAGTGGCTCAAACAGTAGAGCTTGGAGCTAGCAACACCAAGGTCATGGGTTCAATTCCCAGGGATAAAATGTATTTAATGTTTGTCACTTTGGACAAAAGCATCTGTGAAACCCATTAAGTGCTGCCCTTGTGCAGGTATCACAGGCCACATTAAAGGAAAACCGGACGCATCCTCACTCACTTCTCTGTGCTGAATTAACAATGTGCTGTTTGAGATTATGGTTTGTCTGCCAGCTGCTCTGACATCATTCAACAAAAGTGTAACTTTCTGCCAATGCCACGAATCATGCATCCATCCAGGAATGTGTGTGTGTGTGTGTGTGTGTGTGTGTGCGTATTCCCCCAGCTGCACAAAACAAAGGAAGATGTTTTGTCCAGCTTGCCTGACATGACACTCTGACAACTGATACAGAGATTATCGCACTGTTTAGACTGGAACGCAGCTCACTGGAAAATAGGATTCAACACAAAACATCTTCTCTTGGAAGGTCAGTGTGCGTACTGACAATTTATCAAATTAAAGAGAGATTAGATGCTTCGACTAAACTCATGCACTAAAGCTTCTGTCCCAAGAATGTTGTGAACATCATCAGCGATGATGAAATAATCACTCAAAGAAACGTTTCTGCAGAGAAAAGAACTTGGCTGGTTGTTTGGCTGACCAACTATTTGATTGAGAAGTCTTAAGAAAGCCCTGTATAAACCAGTTCACTTGGCGGCTATATTTGCAACACCTCTGAGCAGCTATTTCAGGCATCCAAGACCACCTCCCATCTACTTGATTGGGGACATACCAAAATTGCAACATAAAAAAGCTTGGCAACCCCACATTTAAAAAAACGTATTTCTGACATGACCTTTTCCATAAATATTGTTTCTATGCTCAAATAGCATTAAAAGTGTATATTTCAAGTTGGGACTGTACACGCTCATTGGCTGCACAAAGCGTGCATCTCAGGTCACTGGCAGTTTCTATGGGAACTGGAGTTTCTAATGGCAGCTGCAGTAATGCGATGACTTTACCAACTGGTGATTGTCTCTTTTATTAAGTTAGAAGGCAGGACCTATTCTGCACATTGGACTTTCTCCAATTCATAGTAATATAAGTGAACTATCTGAAAATGCTATGCCAAAACTGTCAAGTCAAGTAAAGTCACCTTTATTGTTATAGCCATAGCATTTCATAAAACAGAGGTTGCTTCAAGGTAAAGAGGTAGCTTTACAGTAGTGAACAGGAAAGTAACAGAATCAATGATGCAAACTTCAAAAATAAGCTAAATCCTAATTTCCACTAAAAAGCAGCTGTAGCAAGACAATAGTGTCATTATTCAGCTCCGATTCAGTTTAGTTCAATAACTGTGTAATGTTCATTCGCTATAATTAGTTCTTGTGAGGGACCCTTACTAAAATATATACACAGCATAATTTTTGATGTACAAAGAAGATCATTTGATCCAAGTGTGCTTACATTTTTTCACATTTATAAATAAAAATAATTCAATAATTGGCTTTTATGTCTTCATGATTGTACTACAGAAATTTAATAAAATATTCTCTGGAAAATATTTTCCTTTTAAATGATCAGTATATTTTTTCTACACACTATTAGTGGTAGATGTATAAACCCGAAAAGAAACATTCTGAATTGCATTTTATTCCTTTTATTCTATTAAATAGTACTAGGGCTGCCAGTAGAACAAAATGATTTCAATTAATTTCATGATTTTTGACTTTACATGGTCTTTAGAAATCAGGACCCCAGTTTGAAAACCTCTGAGCTAGTCAGCCTCACTAACCAATTAGCTCCACTCCTATGGAGCACAAACTTCAACTTTTTGACCTACTAATCAAATCACCCGATTGCACAATATATATACCAGAATGATTCACGAAGAACCTGCGAGGTGAAGCTGCTCTAAATGTAAACAATCTAGTAGCTTTCTGGTACATGCTGCAGGGGAAACATGAGGCCATGCGATGGGACCCGATCCACGGTTACAGCCCAGCGGGGAGTACACAGAGTACAGTGCAGAGTATTCAGATAAACTCAACCAGAACGCTTGCCCCCCATTCTTCTGGAATCTGATTGAGCAAGAAGGTAAAAACAGCACACAAAAAAAAAACATTCCTGAGATTGTCATCTTAAACTACATGTTTCTCTCTGACTTAGTATAAATGGTTTACAAGGCGAGTCATTTTCAGCAGGTATGGAGATATTTCACTTTGCTGTAAACAGGTAAGACAGCAAATCTTTAATTTTGTATTTGGCATTTCTAACAAAATACAAAACCTTGGAAAGAAATGGAAGCTTTACATAACAAATGGACAATTTCCTTGAACTACTGACTTTGGTAAATGAGTGTAAAGTGAGATTCCGAACATCAGAGTGTATCGTGTAATCAAATATTCCACCAGATGGACAACGCACTTCTGCTCTACCTAAAAGCAGCAGTTAATGATTCGTATCTACCTGAGACCTTGCCTTCATATCAACAGCTCCTCAACAACCACATTTATAATCACTTCAGTGTTCTGTACTTTTGAACTGTCTAAATCCACAGCAATTCCCTTCTCAGGTTACCATCAGGCCTGGTAGCAAAAGTCTATTAGCCTAGAGTGAGTGAAGATCCTACATAACTCTCGGTTTGATGCGAACACCTCTCACCAAACGTCATGCTATGGCCATTTTGCAACTGCTTTGGAGGGTGTGTAAAATACTTTGCCTGGCAGCATTAGATGGGGAGCACCTGTAGCCAATTATGCCTGTCACCACTGCAAAAAACCCTCCATCATAGTACAAAAACCTAGGCTAGAGTGTTTGCTCTCTTTCTGTGATTATGTTTCATAGTGTATGTTCATTTTTCTGTGTCTCCACAATTCCAGACAGGACTTCGGTTCTAAAACACTGGTTGCATCGACTCTGGAAACTCTGCTTATTCCCCTCACTTGTGTTGAAGGCACCATGCCGTTTCTTACATATTCATTCCACTGGAAACACATATCCCAAAACACACACATCCTCATTCAGTCCTATTTGATTTAAAAATCAAGCCTTTTAATAGCAGTCACCAGATGCCAACTTTTCAATGGAAAGGTTTCCATGATCAATACCTAAACAGCAAGGTGGCCAATATATTCATATGTGCACAAAACCGCTGAAAATATTGCTTATTGTTTCTGCCTTGTCATAATTATCATAATTATTAGATGACAACCTGGGACGTACTCAGAGCTCATGTCCTCAGACTCACAATTATGAGTTTCTATGGCAACACTATTAACACCAAAATTATTCTGTCATTTGATTAATCAATAGACAAAACCACATATAAACATAT
The DNA here is from genome assembly GCA_018155175.1 of Sinocyclocheilus anophthalmus. Lineage (NCBI taxonomy): Eukaryota > Metazoa > Chordata > Actinopteri > Cypriniformes > Cyprinidae > Sinocyclocheilus > Sinocyclocheilus anophthalmus. The sequence continues at coordinate 916,197 of JADLZN010002324.1, read as the reverse complement.
GTAAATATTATTCTTGCATTATTAAGACACTACCAATAGTCAATTATACTGTGGAAAATATTAAATAGAAATTTTACAAATTAACTGCTTTACTACATTTTGCTGCTGAAGCAGCTGCCATTTTGAGTGTTTCCGAATGACACTGCAGCGGTCAAGTGGTACAAATCAGAAAAGTTGCAATTAAGTTCTACTAGTGTGTGAACCCTTTTTATTCCAGAATTCCAGAATGATGTGAACACACCTTAATATTACTCAGATATTAGATATATACACGGATATTAGACAACGTGTTGCTCTCCATTTTGTCTGCTTGGGCATATCTAACACACCTCTTTCCTCATTTATTTTTTTGCATTAGAGCTCTGAGTCAGGCACAATCTTGCGGCCCACTGCACAATAGCCTCAAGTGGACATAAGATGCTCTGCGATGGCCTTGCACATTTTTAGCTGAGTGCTAGTGTGTCCACCCTGAGGTCCACCACCTCCACTGGGATGAAGAATTTGTGGAAACAGAGTTATGTAACTAACATCAGTTTGGGTAGGTAGTCCCTGCACTTGTGTAAAATATGGAGCTTTTAGAGAGACTGCTGAGAGGAAGAGTCTCAGCTGCTGAGGCTCCTAAGACTCCTTAAAGGGATAGTTCTCCTAAAAATGACAAACACAAAATAAACTATTTTGACAAATGCTGAAGAAAGTAAGTCATACAGGTTTAGAACGACATGACATAATGAGTACATGAGGACAGAATTTCCATTGTTTGGGCCTGGGTGTTGTGGAGGAATAATATCAGATAATTGTAAAGTTGCGATGTGACAAATATTTTCTTCCATATTGTGATGTACAGTGGGTACGGAAAGTATTCAGACCCCCTTAAATTTTTCACTCTTTGTTATATTGCAGCCATTTGCTAAAATCATAAGTTAATTTTTTTCCTCATTAATGTAAACACAGCACCCCATATTGACAGAAAAAACACAGAATTGTTGACATTTTTGTATATTTATTAAAAAAGAAAAACTGAAATTCACATGGTCCTAAGTATTCAGACCCATTTGCTGTGACACTCATATATTTAACCTCAGGTGCTGTCCATTTCTTCTGATGATCCTTGAGATGGTTCTACACCGTCATTTGAGTCCAGCTGTGTTTGATTATACTGACTGGACTTGATTAGGAAAGCCACACACGTCTATATAAGACCTTACAGCTCACAATGCATGTCAGAGCAAATGAGAATCATGAGGTCAAAGGACTGCCTGAAGAGCTCAGAGACAGAATTTGGGCAAGGCACAGATCTGGCCAAGGTTACAAAACAATTCTGCTGCACTTAAGGTTTCTAAGAGCACAGTGGCCTCCATAATCCGTAAATGGAAGACGTTTGGGACAACCAGAACCCTTCCTAGAGCTGGCCACCCGGCCAAACTGAGCTATCGGGGGAGAGAGCCTTGGTGAGAGAGGTAAAGAAAAACCCAAAGATCACTGTGGCTGAGCTCAGAGATGCCAGATGCAGTCGGGAGATGGGAGTAAGTTGTAGAAAGGCAACCATCACTGCAGCCCTCCACCAGTCGGGGCTTTATGGCAGATTGGCCCGACGGAAGCCTCTCCTCAGTGATACATGAAAGCCCGCATGGAGTTTGTTAAAAAACACCTGAAGGACTCCTAGATGGTGAGAAATAAGATTATCTGGTTTGATGAGACCAAGATAGAACTTTTTGACCTTAATTCTAAGCGGTATGTGTGGAAAAAAACAGGCACTGCTCATCACCTGTCAAATACAATCCCAACAGTGAAGCATGGTGGTGGCAACATAATGCTGTGGGGGTGTTTTTCAGCTGCTGGGACAGGACGACTGGTTGCAATCGAGGGGAAGATGAATGCGGGGGGCCCCAAAAAAAAGTACAGGGTTATCCTGGATGAAAACCTTCTCCAGAGTGCTCAGGACCTCAGACTGGGCAAAAGGTTTACCTTCCAACAAGACAATAACCCCAAGCACACAGCTAAAATAACGAAGGAACAACTCTGTGACTGTTCTTGAATGGCCCAGCCAAAGCCCTGACTTAAACCCAATTGAGCACCTCTGGAGAGACCTAAAAAGGCTGTCCACCAACGTTTACCATCCAACAGACAGAACTGGAGAGGATCGGCAAGGAGGAATGGCAGAGGACCCCCAAACCCAGGTGTGAAAAACTTGTTGCATCTTTCCCAAAAATACTCATGGCTGTATTAGATCAAAAGGGTGCTTCTACTAAATACTGAGCAAAGGGTCTGAATACTTAGGACCATGTGATATTTCAGTTTTTTCTTTTTTAATAAATCTGCAAAAAATGTCAATAATTCTGTGTTTTTTTGTCAATATGGGTTGCTGTGTGTACATTAATGAGGGAAAAATTTTTTTTAAATTATTTTAGCAAATGGCTGCAATATAACAAAGAGTGAAAAATTTAAGGGGGTCTGAATACTTTCCGTACCCACTGTACATTTAAACAGATTATTAAAAAAGAAAAAATGTAGGGTGGGGACTTAGTTCGACCCATCGTTTGTTGATAGGATGAAGGCAAATATGAATGCGAGCTTGAGAAAAAAAACAACAACAAATGAAACACATCATGGATTAATCATTCACAAGTTCAACCAGATGACTTCAGAACATAGGGTGAATATTAATTCCATGCTGACTTTATTGGTCTTCATGTTTCATACTAACACCCTCACATAAAATCAGACATATTTAACTCACATGGATCAAAGCCAGCGAACAGTTTTTATGTATTTACTAAGGAGACATGGATTCATGTGGATTTTTTTCAAAATAAACTTAACCTAAATGATTCCTTTCGGCTATTATGTAAACATCAGCCAGTGTAAAAAATGCTTCTCGTGCGCACTTTTGAAATTACTCTTTAATACTGAGCGACTCATTTGGCCAATCCTCAGGGAAAGTTATCTTAACTAAGCAGGAGAGTATGAGAATATAGGTTAACGGGTTAGGAGTAACTCTTTTTCCGAGTCCAACTGAAACTCCTCGAGCGGCCGGATCCATAAACGTAGCCTATCTGCCTCCGTCCTCTGGTTATGTAACAGGGACACTAGACAGTGTGTCCGCGAAGAGAAAACGGTACAACTGTGTCAAAATACAGGGAAAATATCGCCCTGCTTTAATAACCGCAGTATGACATGAACCCCAATTTGTTTACACGAGCGGTAAAGACGTGAAAATACCCCTTCATATCCTCTCCTGTGTGTGACTTAACCTCTTACATAACAGCGCTCCACACACACACAGCGCAACGCCTGCCAGACACACGGGCGGCGTCTCAATACCGAATAAGCTGCCTATTTAGACAGCATCTGAAGGCTACATGGTTGCATGTGGTGCCCAAGTATGCTGCATAGGTAGGCAGCTCAACTAGGTTTTGAGACAGCCGCAGACATGACTGCCAAAGCCAAGCGGACCCGAAATCTGCTCTCGACTAAACTCAACTATGATAGTCTACCGAGTGACACATTAACCGACATTTCTTTGACTTACAACCCCAAATCAGAGATACAAAAGGGGTGTGGCAGTCCCCTGTAAAACAAACGGCTTTGTGCTCATTTAAACACCATGAAATCACCACTCTGCTATGCAAATGTTGTCATGTCTGTGCTTATAGTGCCCTAACATACGTTGCATTTAAGTCTGTGTATTATTAGTAGTAGCCTACTGAAACACGGACACGTTGGCCACAGCGCTGTCTATCGACTACAAACACAATGATAGCAGAAGATAAAGCTGACACAGTCGTGAAAAACGACAGCACTTCTTCATTAACTACTAAACAGCATGCGAGTAATAGATCAGAAATGACAGGTAGCCAGTGGAATGTTTGTGCTCGCCGACTAATGTGTATATTAGCAGTTCATTTGCACTAAGCGTGCATGTGCTAGCTTGATTTCCACCAGGCCTCCATATGGGTAAAATAACATGATGTTTAATCTATTTAATCAATTGTAAATTCAGCGCTAATATGAAACAGCTCACATTGCAAGGTCTTAAGTTCAAGATTAGGCTAAAATTTGATCTCCGTGAACTTGATTAAGCTGGAAAATAATTCACAAGCAAGTTTTGGTTCTTTTCTTCGAGCCTTACCCTTGTTGGTACTTGAGCAACTCTGCCGCCGAACTGGTGCTGGTTTGTCGGTTTCAGCCTTGCTGTCCAGTTTTACCGGGCTGTCCTCCACCGAAGCGCTCTTGCGCGGCGCCGTGACGGGCTCTGGCGCAGACTCCATGTTCATCTGCGGGTTTCAGCTACTATTACAATGGGATCGCTTTGTAGAACAACTCGGATTCGCTTTACATCGTCTTTTGGTGCGGATTGCACTTGAGCGTGTGACAGATCTGTTAGTGTTCATGGGAGCGGGTGTGGCTCTTCTGTCCACAGACAGCGCTGTTGAGCGCGAGACACGGTCACACCAAACACATACACTGACATGCTCGAAACATTCCAGTGAAGCCATATGTGGCACATTTCGCTTAAGATTTATTAACATGAGTGTTTATTGTAGTTGCTTGCTTCATAATTTTGTTAGTTGCAGCCATGATTCAGATAATGTAAATGTAGCCTGATTTAGAACCTAAACGTAATTTGCATCTAAATAAGCCACAATAAAATTTATTTTGTACATCTCTTAAGATTTGGTATAAAAGTAAAAATGCTAATTGATATTCATTCAAATAAATAAAAAACTATCGTATTTAAAATCTGCTTTATTTGTTAACATTTACTGCAATTAAACTTAAACGGCTTAATGAGTCGGCGAGTTGTGAATTTTTAATCACTGCGATTCCTACCTAACCGTACCAATTCAGTTATATTCGTAAACGAATCGTTTAGACTGACACATAAAGTCAAACATAGACTGGATCATAATAAAACATTAATTTAGTTAACCAGTTCAACCGGTTCATTAATAGATCCGACTCAACAGAACAATTTGTTCATCGGTGCATTTAAAAAATCTTTGGCAGGTATAACTGCTCACATGGACAATAAATGGGAAAGGCGCGTCGTTATATAATTTTTTGAGAATATTAATTTAACAATTCCTCTGCGTTGTCAAGTCCTTTATCCCAAGATGCAGAATGTTATTAATAAATGCTCGTATTTTCTCAGTGACTCAAATGTTGTCTCGCCTAGACTCTTTCCCTCACTCACACCAGAGTGTACACACACAACACACACACACACACAGCATGCTTGACATGTGATGAGCGAACATGCTGCTGACGTACTTCCGCTAAACACCGTTCCAGAGCTTGCAAGAATCGAGGTGCAATGTGTGAACTTCATGTTGTCGTGTATTAAGAAGTTTATCTTATTCTTATAGCTAGAATCACAATATAAGTAAGAGAAACACCAGATTTATGACGAGACCAAAACATTTATTAGGTATACTGCTGCTGACCTTCTTTTCAAGTTTTTAAGAGTATTTTTTAATTGACAATTGCAACATTTACAGACGCCATTTTCCTACCAGATCAAACTATATTATTTTGCTAGATTATCATGATCTATATATATATATATATATATATATATATATATATTTAAATACGTAATTATGAGAATAACCATTACTCTATTAGTAATGTACAATATAGCTTTAGTTAGAAAATTAATTAGATAAAAATGTCTTGGCAAATATATGTAATGTTTTGTTCTCAATGGTCTATATCCTTTTGGTCTATATCCTTTTATAGATCCTCTGGTCTATATCCTTTTAAATCGATACTATAAAGGACAGTTATTTGTACAAAACATAATCCACATCTCTCAACTTTGTTCATTATTTTTAGCCAATTTGATTCTCTAATTTTTTAATCAAAATGCAATTCTATAGTTTTCATTGTGGCATGAACCTATGATAGTTTTCACAATAGAGTTCAGTCATGAGACTGATCTTAGATACTGCAGTTTTACTGTGCTGCATTGATGTATGAGGTATGTATGTTTGCATTGGATTAGTGGAGATTATTTATGACATTTGGTGTCTTTAGCTGTTACAGCTGTCTATACACAGTGGCATTGACCTGTGGGTGTATGTCTGGTCGACTGATGCATAGGAAATAAGAGGACTTGGAAATACCCAGCACTGGGGCATGGGATAACCAACCTCTCCTTTCCTGCCTACACCAGGCCAATAGGGGTCACTTGCACACATGACAGGGAGCCAGATATTAGCACATGGAGGAGGATTACTTTCACTGTACATCATTGTGTTCCCTGAGATACGGGAACGAGTACTGCATCTGCTTAGACGCTATGGGAAAAAGTAATTTTTTCTCCGATACTGAAGCTTTTTTTATTTAACGCAGTGAAACTGCACGGCCATTGATTCGTGCAGTGCTTAAAAAACGAACCTATAGCTTGGCAGTGGAGCTGCACGAGCCTATGGCGACGAAGCCAGCCAAAACTCGCCATAATTTGGCTATATAAGCGGGCGCTCGCCACAGGATTCTCAGGTTTACTTCAACTGAAGCGATGACTGAGTCGTGCAGCTACATAGCACGGCAAGCAACGCAGTACTCATTCCCGTATCTCAGGGAACCAAGGTTACGTCAGTAACCGAGTACGTTCCCTTTCGATACTTCACTCGTACTGCGTCTGCTTAAGACGCATATGGGAACATTGTCCAATCACGCCGTGCTAATTTTTAGGGACGACGTAAGGTATAACTTCCATAAGCAACCAATGCCTATAGAGAAGTCAACAATAACCCAAGGCTAAGACGGGCTGAGCTTTCTAGGTCACACCCGGCCTGGTTAATCGTTCCAGAGTATCCTCGTAACTTCGACACCCACGGGTCGAGAGCTAACAGGTGAACAATGCCAAAGAACTTGTGCGTGGTACAGCCAAGGGCTCGCTGCCATATCTGTGAACCGACAGCCGCATGTCATTTCAAGCGGAAAAGACCCCGTCCTGCAAGGCCGGGACTTCCAGGTTAAAAAACCTTGTGAATGTGGACGGTGAGGCCCAGCCGGCTGCCTCACAAATATCCATAATGGACACACAACTGGACCATGCCCACGACGAGGCGATGCCTCTAGTTGAGTGGGCCCGTACTCCAATGGGGCATTGGAGGACCAAGGAAGAGTATGCTAGCGAGATGGCGTCTACTATCCATCTAGAGAGTCTTTGCTTCGTAATCGGAAGCCCTTTGGTGCGGTTACCGAAGCTGACAAAGAGTTGTTCCGATCGCCTATAGGGGGCGGAATGCTCAGTATAGGTTCTCAACGCTCTGACGGGGCAGAGCAGAGATAGCTCTCTGTCCTCTTCAGTTGGAGGAAGCGCGGAGAGCGTAATGACCTGTGCTCTGAACGGAGTGGAGAGCACCTTAAGTACGTAACCGTGCCTTGGTTTCAGGACAACTTTAGAGTCATTAGACCGAATTCCAGGCAGGCAGGGCTTATAGAGAGTGCCTGCAGGTCCCCTATTCGCTTTACTGATGACAGTGCTAGAAGCAGAGCAGTCTTCAGCGACAGTGACCGAATGTTGGTAGACTGTAGCAGTTGAAAAGCGGGGCCCTTCAGGGCCCTCAGCACAGTGGGCAGGTCCCATGAAGGGACGGTAGGGGGACGAGGCGGATTCAGCCTCCTTGCACCCCTCAGGAAGCGGATGACCGCACTATTTCTGCCCACCGATTGACCCTCAATAGGGACATGAGAGGCCGCTATAGCCGCCACATAGACTTTGAGCATGGATGGGGAGCGACCCTTATCCAGCAGCTCTTGTAGAAATGACAACACCTCTGCCAATTCGGAAGTATGAGGGTCTTTGCTGTGGTTTAGACACCAGGCGGAGAAAAAAGACCACTTTAAGGCATAGAGAGCTCTAGCCTCCGAAATTGTGTTTAAGACTCGCTCTGGGAGGTACGAAGGCTCCCGTCGAGCAGCCAGAGGTGCAGGGCCCATAGGTCGGGCCGAGGATGCCATAATGTCCTGTTCGCTTGAGAGAGGAGATCCTGTCTCAGTGGAACAGGCCAAGGGGCCGCTATCAGTAGCTGAGTCAGCTCTGATAGCCACAGCTGGTTCATCCAAAGGGGGGCTACCAGGAGAACCCTGTGTTCTTGTTCCCTCACTCGCCTGATTACCTATGGGATCAGAGCGATCGGGGGGAAAACATAGAGAAGGAGATTGGGCCAATCATGGGCCAACGCGTCCTTGGTCTTTGAAAAATAAATTTGGCAGTGAGAGCTTATGAGGCAAAGAGGTCTACCTCGGCCTCGCCAAAGATCTCCCAGATCTTCTGAACCGTCTGCGGATGGAGCGTCCACTCCCCTGAGGGGACATTGCTCCTTGATAATATGTCCGCTCCCCGGTTAAATTTGCCTGGTATATGCGCTGCCTTTAGCAAGCGCAGGTTGGGTTGAGCCCACTTTAAGAAGCGCTCTACCAACATGAAGAGGCGCTTTGAAGAGAGGCCTCCCTGGCGATTTATGTAGGACACAACTGACATGTTGTCCGATCGGATTAGCACATGGTGCCCTTTCAGGACTGGCAGGAAGAACTGACAGGCTCGACATACTGCTAGCATTTCTAGGCAGTTGATGTGGAAGCCTTTTTCCACCTTCGACCAGTGGCCGAAGGTCGGTATGACCTCGCACAGCGCCCCCCAACCTGAGTTGGAGGCGTTTGTCGTGACAACTGTCCTTCTGTGAACCATCCCCATGGCCACGCCCTGTTCCATCCAGCGGGATTTCTTCCAGGGGGTCAGGGCCGATACACAGGCATGACTCACCCTGATATGCAGGCATCCGTGACCCTACGCATGGGATGGAACCCGTGGTTTCAAACAGTGCTGAAGGGGGCGCATAAGCAGCAGACCCAACTGTAGCACTGGAGATGCTGCTGCCATGAGGCCCAGCATTCTTTGAAACGCTTTGAGAGGGCGAGCGGTATCGATCTTGAAGGAGGTCGCCAGCCTCCGTATGGCCAGAGCTTGTTCTGGTGTGACTACAGCTTTCATTTGGGCTGAGTGGAAGATTGTTCCCAGGAACGAAATTCGCTGGCTGGGAAGCAATGAGCTCTTGGCAAAATTGACCCTGAGTCCCAGGCACTCCAGGTGGCTGAGGAGGAGAGCTCTGTGAAATATTAATTCTGCTTCCAACTGGGCCAGGACAAGCCAGTCGTCAAGGTAATTGATAATACAGATTACCATCTGTCTCAGAGGGGAGAGAGCCGCATCCATGCACTTCGTAAAGGTGCGGGGGGCCAGGGACAGCCCGAAGGGAAGGACCATATATTGATAAGCCACACCCTCGAAGGCGAATCTCAAGAATGGCCTGTGACGAGGGGCTATCTGGATGTGAAAGTATGCATCCTTCGGGTCCAGAAAAAATAACCAGTTTCCCGAGCGAATTTGTGCGAGGATCTGTTTCAGTGTAATCATCCTGAACGACCTCTTCATGAGGGCGCGATTCAGGTGTCTGAGATCGAGGATGGGTTGGAGGCCACCATCTCAATTGGGTACGAGGAAGTAACGGCTGTAAAAGCCTGACTCGCTCTGATTTTGGGGAACTGTTTCCACGGCTCCTTTTGCCAGCAAATTCATCACCTCAGAGCGCAGGACATGGGCGTCCTTGCTTTGCACTGAGGTGGGGACCACGCCGCTGAAGCGCGGGGGTCTTCGAGCGAATTGGAGTGAATATCCTCGCTTTATTATCCCCATAACCCATCTCGACACTCCGGGGATGGCCTGCCAGGCCTCGGCCCGCGTGACGAGGGGTTGAATTAACTCGGGTGACTGGCCAAACGGGGGCAGAACACTTACGAGTAATGGAAGAGGAAGTTTGCCCTGTCAAAGAGCTGCGTGGAGAGTGATGCAAGCGGGGGCCTTGCCGGCTTTAATCACTCAAGCCTGATTGATCATACCCGCGAGTTTGCCATTTCTGCCTCCGAGTAACTGGGAGGAGAGAAACACCAGAGTAGGGGAGGCGGGGCTTAGCGACGCACACACAAATGCGAAGCTGCCTGCGTTTTGCTTTGATCTGCCTGGGAGGATTAAGCTGCTCGTTATACGAGGGGCACCGATCCTCATGTGTAAACACACTGGCAGATTAAGCACGCATGATGCGTGTAGAGGATTGCTCAAGTCTGATCGTTCAACCCGCGAGCTTGTCGTTGCTTCCTCCAAGGTAGCTGGGAGGAGAGAAACATGAGCGCGGGGAGGCGGGGCCGCCTTCCGCGAACGAACGGGGGCAGACTGCTTTTGTGGTAAAAAGCGGGCCGTGTCTGTGAGCACAGCCATAGTGACACACACAAAAATTTGAAGCTGTCAGCGGCAGCATCTACTCCGATCTACTTTGAAGGATAAAGCCGCTCGATGTAAAGAGGGGCACTAATCCTTTTGTGTGAGACACGGATCGAAGCGCAGCGGGGAAAGCGAGGACGCAGGCTCTGTGTCGGCGTGAGATCGCTCAGACCCAGTTGCTTAGTTCCCAGGCTTCGCCGTTTATCTTTCCGTGGCTTGCTGAGAGAGGAGAAACGGGAGAGCAGGGCTGACTTCAATGAAGGCGGTCCGCGAGTGGAGAAGAGCGAGACTCATGCTCGAGTGAGCTTCTGTTCAGTAAGCGCGTAGCTCACTGCCCTTCGGCGGCAGATATGAGTTTGCAACTGGGGGCGAGCGAGCAGCGGGTACAAGTGCAGGCATGCGATCGCTTAGACCCGGTTGCTTAGCTCCCTGACTCCGATGTTTCTCTCTCTGAGGCTCACTGAGAGAGGAGAAAACAGGAGGGCGGGGCTGTCTCCAGTGGAGGCGGACCACGAGTGGAGAAGAGCGAGACTCATGCTCGAGTGAGCATTTTTTCTCAGTGAGAGCACAGTCTCTACGTGGGGTCTGCCCAGACAGATGACTTACTCATTGCTCTTTTGCATCGTGCAAGTTTCCCTGCACGTGCCACACTCGCAGAGCAACATTTGCAACAACGTCGCTAGAATTTGCTCTTTTAGGGCTTACCTCTTAGAAATAAGCTCTTTTAGGCTCACCGGATGGCGGCAGGGGAAACGGACCGGAACTGCTGCGTCGCTGTAGCGGCGGAGAAGCAGGTCAGCTGTGCTGAGAGGTCCCGATTCCAGCTGCGAAGGCATGTCAACGGCGAGCAGGCTTCAGGATCAGCGTTCTCCCGGCGAGGAGCATAGGTCGTCGATGAAGGAGAAGAAATCTGAGAATCCTGTGGCGAGCACCTGCTTATATAGCCAGATGCCCCGCCCATTCTGGCGGGCTTTGTTGCCATAGGCTCGTGCAGCTCCGAAAAGGCTTTTTTCCCATGTGCGTCTTAAGCAGACGCAGTACGAATGAAGTATCGAAAGGGAACTGTGGAATACGGTGCAATCTTTTCTTGCCATATAAACAGGCACCCTTTAATAATTTTTTGGTTACTTCCAAAACAAACAAGTAACCATGAGAGGTAAAGCTAAGCTCGTATCATAGTCTCCACCTCAAATAGCAGGTGTGGTCTGTCAATTAAATTTTTTTACTACATAGTCATAGTACGCTATGAGAGAACAAAACATTGTAGTGTTATAATTTTTAAGAAGCTGAGAGCAACTTTGTGTATTATATGTGTCACTGTTGAGCAAAACCTGTGGAAGGATGATCTAGAACACAAAATGCTGTATACAAGTTTTTGTCTTTCTTTTATGACAGGATTTGTAATCAAGATAAGTGAGCTAAACTGGACAAGCCTCATACATTACAGTTGTATATTGAAGTGATGTATTTTTATAGCAAGTGCAAAATAATAATAATTAACAAAACAATCTCTTTTCCATATTTGATTTCTCCCATCATCAAGACCTCAAGCAAAACACAAGGCGAAGTGCTTAAACATCCAAAAAAAAAAAATTTGTTTTAACTCCAAAAATTCAGAGACACATTCAAAACTTCTTTGAGTTTAACTAATAGATTTGCTAAAATATATTTCTATACATAATTGATACTTTGAATGCTAGGCAGTATATTAAACGGAGATGATGTGGGCATGTGTTTACATGGTTTGTCTGGCTAATTTAAATGTTGCCCATTTTGACGAAGCGCTGTGATTTCTGCCGTGCCATCTGATATTGCCTGCGTGCAAACTGGGCACTGTCAATTCCTTCTCGCAGTCTCTGTGGAGTGTGAAGCAAAAGAGGTCAAAGAGGCCACCGATTGTTCTTGACATAAAATGAAAATCAGTCATTTTGATAGCAATGTACTTTTACTCAGTATAAAGGCATGTGAGCATGAAAGAGATAAAACTAGTGCAACCTGTGCAAAGAGCTTAATCACAACTTGGCATCTGTGAAACAGCAAGCTAAATGTACTGTAAAATGCCCAGTGTCATATTTAACACTGGGCATTGACATTTTGCTTGCTAGTTTCACATTGATGAAATTTAATTAATTATAGGAATAGTTTACACAAAAATAGATATGAGCTGAAAATTTACTCACCCTCAGGCCACCCAAGATCTGATTTGATCTCTTGAAAACAGATCAGGAAAAAAATTACCATTACATCATTTGCTCACCAGTGGATCCTTTGCAGTGGATGGGTGCCATCAGCATGAGTGTCAATAAATCTTATAAAAACATAACAATAATCCACAAGTGTTTATAGCTGTTTGAACTTCATTCTGACGGCACCCATTTACTGCAGAGGATCCAGTGGTGAGCAAGTGATGTAATACTACATTTATCCAAATCTGTTCTGATTAAGAAACAAACTAATCTACATCTTGGATGGCCTAAGGGTGAATGCATTTTCAGCAAATTTTCAATAGTGAACTATTCCTTCAAAAGCTAAATAATTTTCAAGCAGCAGTTTTAATTTATAATCCACACACACACACACAAAACCCACGTCTGTGATTTTTACCTCAGCCATGTCAGCATGTCTCATGTGTATCACTTTCACTAGCATCTGTCCATCCTTCTTAATGAGGTTTAATTTGTTCTGTTCCTGCACCAACATTCAGATGTTTGTAAAGCAATGCTAATTAGTTAATCATGACTTTATCAGTATGTTTTAAATTATACACTTATCACTGTGCTGTTAGGAAGCATGTAAAAGGAAGCCATTTATGTACCCGGTAATATATCTTCAAATCTCCTCCTTCTTTGCTTGGAGGCCTTTGAAAGTTCTCAAATTGACATTCCCATTCTTTATTGAAATGTCCAATCACATCGATCTCCTTCACACACATCACTCTCCTGCATGATAAATAAACCAACACACAGCAAGAACATATGGAAAAGAGAAAACTGGCAAAATGCCACTGTTTCATTATTTTTCTGTTGTTGGAATACCTGTTGGTGATAATGATGTTTGTTTTTTTGCACCCTGGGTACTCATAGTGTTCTCTGAATATCTCTCCATCCAACTGTTTAATCTCAGACCTCTGAAAAACATACATGCTCATACAGCACAATACACCAAATACTGTAGAGACTGCGCCCGAATATTTTTCAGCAATAATGATCTGAATCAAAACAAACTAAAAAAAAAAAAAAAAAAACACCACACCATACATAGAAAATTCAAATCAGAAAATGCATCCAAAATGCATAAAACTGATCATGGCAAAGAGGAGTATTGATTTATTCCAGATTATTTGGGTCAAAACACAGGCCACAAGCAAACTCTTCAATTAATACAATTACAACACAGTAAAGCCACATTAAAACAAACAATAACATGACAATTATGAACCACATGTCTTATATAAGATATAGTGTATAAAGTATATAGGAAAATACATCTGACATTAATTCCAACATGCACTGTAAAATGCCCATTTAGTGCATATAAATACGTTTGCATATATTAATATGCATTTGTATGTATTGACAATGATTGAGAATAATGTTTACATTATATTTTTAATAAATACATTTTATGTAGACTGTAATATTGTTAACATACTTTATATTCATGGAAATGTATTTGCAGACATAAATTCAAAGAAACTAAAATGAAGTTTAGAAAAATAGATGAACTTTGGAAGTTCCACATCCTATTTCTAACAAATCGAATAATTGTTTAAATATTAATAATGAAAATATATTATTGTTTGCCAGTGTGGCTCTAAAGTCTTAAAATTACCTTGTTTTTGTGAATTTCAAATAATATATTTGGGGGAAAATATGATATTGACTAATGAGTTTATGTTTGGATATATTTGCCATTAACTGATACAAAATAAAAGTATATACTGATATAAAACTGATATAATAAAAATGTCTGTGGTATAATGCCGAAATTATTTTTGGCAAAATTAATGGAGACCAATAAGAAAAAAAAACATTTTCTAGATAAGAAAAGTAGCACAGCCATAAAGGTGCACAAGACAGACAACTTCAGATGCAGACTTAGGATAATATATAATTTTCTAAACACAATCATGTAACATTCTATTGTAGGTGGACCAGGCTAGACTGAGTCTAGTACTGGATATCCAGTTTGGTTCATTTAAGTGCTACAATATCTCTGTGTTCTCAAATGTTTTCAGTAACACCTTTAAAGGAACACTCCACTATTTTTAAAAAATAGGCTCATTTCCAACTCCCCTAGAGTTAAACAGTTGAGTTTTACCGTTTTCGAATCCATTCAGCCGATCTCCGTCTGGCGGTAGCACTTTTAGCTGTAGCTTAGCATAGATCATTGAATCTGATTAGACTGTTAGCATCTCGCTCAAAAATGTCCAAAGTGTTTCTATATTTTTCCTATTTAAAACTTGACTCTTCTGTAGTTACATCGTGTACTAAGACTGACGGAAAATGAAAAGTTGTGGTTTTCTAGACCGATATAGCTAGGAACTATACTCTCATTCCGGCGTAATAATCAAGGAACTTTAATGCCGTACCATGGGTGCAGCAGGCGCAATGATATTACGCAGTGCCTGAAAATAGGCTAACTTCCGTCAGCATAACCAACATGACCACCTGCTTGCACAGGGAGCGTGCTGGGGACTATTTTCAGGTGCTGCGGGAGATCGGCTGAATGGATTCGAAAACGGTAAAACTCAACTGTTTAACTCTAGGAAAGCTGGAAAATGAGCCTATTCTCAAAAATAGTGGAGTGTTCCTTTAAGGTAATAGTCCCAATGCCATCTCCCACTCCCAATTTACATTTCCTCAGGCTGCATTTGGGAAAGGACAGAAAAGAGAGAAAAATGAAAAATTAAATGAGTAGGCAAACAAGAATTAATTTCTTCACAGCATGGCAGGAGTCAGCTCAACTTTGGAGTTTAAGGTCAGTTTTAATGAAGAATACAGCTGGAATTTTAACAAGGGGATTTGGAATTTGGTTGCGTTTAACTCCTCAGTTGAATAATCACATCACAATAAGACAATTGTTTTGTTTTGTTTCCTGAAAATGGTATATTTAAATATGCACTAATTAACAAAAATTTCCAGAACAGAAATCTGAACATTAGATAAAGCCAGGTTCAAAGTTCTTGTTTTATTTTTGTTGATATTACAGAGTTTAAAACGTTTTTACAGAGGGGATTTTAGAGAGAATCTTTTTTTTATAATTCCATAAATCAGAAAGTGCTGTTAACATTCAGGAAAAAAAAATCAACACATTTTTAGGAATAAAATGTTACATAAATCAGGATGATATATATGTACAAATCCCTCTGTAAAAACCTTCCGAATATAAATAGGAATAAAACTGGAAAGTTTGGTGCATGTAAGTCCTACTGAAGTGGAGCTTTCTGGCTCAGCGCATGAGGAATAGTCTGAAATGCGACAATGCTATGGAAGCAAAATAGTCCAAAATCTTGAAATTGACCAGTTCATGAAAAAAACAATGGTTTTGCCTTAATTTGTCAAACTGACTCCAATCCTTCAAAACAATTTGGCTGTTAGTAGTTAGTAGTTGTAAATTAAAACGGAGGGTTATGCTGATTAAAATCCTTCCCATCGGGGTCTAGTAGCCTGGTCAGTGGGGTTGACAGGTGACCTCACCTGAAAGAGGTCATAGCCCTCCGACCCATGGTGGTTGTAGGGCCGTATGATGCCGTCCTCTTGTATGAGACGCACTGGCCTTAATTTAGTCACCTCTTCAGTTGATTCCACCACTCTGCAAATCAAGTCAGCAACAGCATGTTATATAACTCTCACAAAGGCTGTTTATTCATCTGAAATGCGTGGGCAATGGGTGAGTCATTCTTAACAACAGGTAGTGAACAGAATCTACTCGATTAAATTTCATCTGAGCATGCCCGAACAGCCTTGAACAAATGCAATTCATCTCAAAGAGTCATTTCAAAATCATCAACCTACAAAGTTTCTTTGTGCTATTGCATGCAGTGTCTGATTCCTTAAGCCCTCTCTCACCTTTGGTTACTTCTACAGTGCGAGCATGGAAAAGCAATATGATTAGTTCATACAGACAGAGCTGGTCGATTCAAGTGTATAAGATGGAGAGCAGAACGAATGGTGATGATTGAGCGCATATGCTAGAGAATCACTGGAGGGGTTGGTGGGGCATCACTGTTCCAGCTTGTCGTGAAAGGTTTGGCATGAAAAAGCCAGGGGTGGGAACACCACAGATTGACCAACTAATTTTTCCAGGGTGCAATTAAAGGCATGGGTGCACAATGTGATTGGTTAGCCTGGTCATCGACTGCCTTTGAAATCATAATGCTTCTTTTGCTATTGCTCAGAGAGCGTCTGGTCACACTAGGCAGTGCTGTATCATAGAGTCCAGTGCATCAGCAGTGCAGTGAGCTCATGCAGTGGACTTGGTCTGACAAGCAGAGCAGTCGGAAAGAGGGACATTATCCAAAGTTCAGCCAAAATTATACTCATTTACACATCCTCATGTTGTTCCAAATCTGTACGACATTCTTCCTTCTGTGGAACACAAAAGATGAGTTTGTCCATATAATGAAACTCAATAGATGCTTTTCACATTAGGTCAGTCATTGTGGGTGTCAACAGCAGAAGTCGTCATAGTTTGGTAAATTTCTAAAACAGCGGCAAACTGACACAACAACAAATATAATTTTTGAATTTCTATTTGCTCCAATAGCTAAAGTAAAAAAAAACTATGTATGATAGCGTTTCTCTGACTTTATAAAAGAAGAAAAAAATATGAAGAGACTGATTACATTGGTCAGATTTGTGTGTATGTGTTTTTTCTGTTTATGTTTGTCTTTTGATATAGATCTTTGAGGCTGAAATAAAGTGAAATGAAAAAATATATACTCTTTGCTAGATTTATGATGTTAAAGGTGCAATATGTAAATTTGTTTTATTAAAATATCCCAAAACCACTAGAACAGTGTTATGTATTTTGCTGACTTGTGTACTTACATTATCCCAAATGTTTCAAAGAATGTTTAAATCCAGAGAAATAAGCAATTTTAACTAGTGACACGGACCGTGTCCATAGTGTCATTGTGTTGCCTGCCAATGACGTCATACACCCTCGATTTCCGGTTTTGTTTTGTAGAAAACATGGAAACACCAAAGATGTTTTAATATGTTGTACGTTTTATTAGACCGGTGACGACCGCACAGAGTAGCATTATAACAGAACTTTCAAACGTATCTAAAACAGCGCTGCTTTACCCCACATACGCACGACCAGAAGGAGCGGAAGCAGTCGACTGTGGCATAATAAAAGCTGAGCTGCTTTCGAGCCGTGTGTCACTCTCGTCTCTCATTAGCAATTGCTTCAGCAGCCTCGTTTCGCTTCAACGGCTTTCTGCCTCACTCTGCTTCATACTACGATGTTAATAAATCTTTAATACATTAGCTCATCCACGAACATGATTTCTGCCCGAGTCCCGTCGGATTGCATCGGCTGTGGGGATGAAGACCACAACTCCCATGATTCCACACTCAGTCACGGTGTCATCAAACTAGGCCTTTGTGTCTTGTGTTTAGTGATACGCGACCTCTAGCGGCGAAAACGTACATATTGTACCTTTAATAATTGTGGAAACTCGTCACCACTTACAAACTTGTCTGTAAAAAGGGTCCATGGACAAAAAGACAAACATTTTAAAAATAACTTATTTTATGTTCCACAGAAGAATGAATTTCATACAGGTTTGAAATTACATAAGGGTGAGTAAATGGTGACCATTTTTATTTGTTTGAACTATTCCTTTAACTGTGATTATAAGGACATTACATACCATTTGAGCCTTTGGTTTAAAGGGGTCATATGATGCGATTTCAATTTTTCCTTCTCTTTGGCGGTTACAAGCTCTGGTGCATAAAGAAGATCTGTAAAGACTAAAGTCTAAAATCCAAATAGATATTCTTTATAAAAATTAAGAGTCAACCACGCCTACCAAAATCGGCTCGTTCTAACACGCCACCATATACCTACGTCACTATGTGGGAAGATTTGCATAACGTCGCCCAAATGTTCACGCAAAGAAAGAAGGCGTAACTTTTATTCTCGCTGTAATATTGTTGTTGCCGCCGCCATGTCGTGAAGGCGCTGTGTGTTTCGTTGTGAAAGTGAAACTACTTTGGTCTTCCAAAAGAGGACGATATCTGCTTCGTCATGCCTGGAACTGATCCATGCTGGTTGCTGAGGAAACACAACAACTTTGCACTGTGGATTGCCGGATCGGCTTTCAACGTGGACGAAGCAGAGTCCAGCCCAGAGTCATCACATGTGGTTGCCGCAAGCCAACTTCGTCGAATCCGCCGGCCGCGCCGTTCTCAAGCCCGCCGCCTCTGCTCACTCTAGCCCTCCAGCCGTTCCTCACTCTAGCCCCCGGCCTCTGCTCACACTAGGCCGCCGTGTGTGACACTGTGTTTCGTTGTGAAAGCGAAACTACTTTGTTTGGCTTTCCAAAAATGGACACGACTAGAAATCAGTGGTTAAGTTGTATTTACAACACTGTTCCAGAACACTTTAACCCGCTTGAGGTATTCGGCCAATCATAATGCACTGGATAGCTGGCCAATCACAGCACACCGATGAGCTTTGTACAACGCGCGCGTTCAGAAAGGCGGGGCATAGAGGTGAAACAATAATGTACAGTTTGTTGAAAATAATGTGTTTTTTTAACCTTAAACCGCATAAACAGATTTCATTACACCAAATACACAAAATAATGTTCTTTTTAGCAACATCATATGACCCCTTTACAGGACCATTTCCCTTGAACATAGTTACAAGTGAGTATATGTGCTTATCTGTACTTTCGCTTCTCTCTATGCTCCTCTGCTCCTGTCTGTGCTGCTTTGCTCATCAGACTTTCCATTGGCCCCATAATGCACCAGTGAAAGGGGTGTGGAGATCAGAAGCAAATGTAACAATGATGGGAAAATAGGCACATGTTAATTACTCCAGTTATAAGGGGATTCTTGAACTGCAGATTATGGCAGAATGCTCTGCACTACAGCTCACATCATTTGCTTCCCATGATGCAATGCTTACCTTTCAACCATTCATACCCTGTAGAGTAAAAATTCTTTCATGCTGCAAAATTCACTTTTTTTTGGACCCAGGAAACAAGCAATCCCCACAGTGAATGCAGAGGGATCATTCACCGTCATGTCTTTGGGTAACATAGGCACATACATTCACACTTCAGTCATTCAGTCCTTCATACGCACATTTGTACACATATACACTCATGAGCTTCCAAATACTCACTGAACTAAAAAGAACAAACACATCCAGGAATTAACTTATGAAAAACATGAAAGAAAGAGTCACAAAATTAGTTGACACAGGAAAACAAAAGCAACACTATGTGAGAAAAAAACAAAAAAAAACAAAGACAAAAGAGACACAAATTAGGACACTGACACTCAGCTGACAGCCGACAGTATATTAGAAAATTGCCACAGGAAATTTGTAACTAAATATTCAATATTTTTCTTGTCCTTTCAGAATGGATATCATTAATCTAATCTTCTTTTTCAAAATGGGTATGTAAAGTGCACATCAGTGCTTACATAATATGATACATCAATCTATCTCTTCCCTAGTAGGAATGACAAGATTTCCACTCTGCAAAAATGACTAAATGTGGGCCCTCCTAAAACCGCTTGTGGTATTATTATGACCACATATGAGTTTTTGGGTTAAAAATATTGCTTAAACAAAAATAATTTGAAAGTAAGAACTATGCTTTTAAATGTTTGGGGTCGATAAGATCTCTTATGCTCAACAAGGCAGCATTTATTTGACCAGAAATAGAGTAAAAACTGTAATATTGTGAAATATTAAAAATAGCTATCTCTCTATTTTATTATATTTTAAATATATTTAATATGTGTTTGCTGAATAAGAGTATACGTTTAAAAAAAACCTTACTAACCCAAAACTTTTGAGCGGTGGTGTATGTACATGGCTGTCCGAATGTGTCAGTGTTTGTATGTGTGGATGTAGATATAATATTCATGTGCATCTGTGTCTCACCTTTGAATGCCCTGAAAAGTACTGCTTGCCATGTCTATGATGCCCCCTGTAGGTCTGGCCACCACTCCAACCAGGCCTTTCCCAATGCCCTTGAAGAAGCCTGCAGCCCCCTCTTTCTTCGCCCCTAACCCCATGACAATATATTATGCATCATATTTGTGCATTTTCAATTCCCAATAATTTTTGGCATCACTGAATACAAAAAAGATCAAATTCATTCAAGTGAGTGTTGCATGAGCAGTAAACCGCCATACCTTCCACCGGTTTGGTCACAATTCCTGTTACTCCACCAACCACACCCTGAAGGAGAACAGAGAAATGACAGAAGTCAAATCATGCTAAATACAATGCAATGGTATTATCTAAAATGCACAAAATAGAAAGGCAAATGCTTTGATGTCGTCTTGGATGCTTTTTTATTTGTATAGGAACTTGTGTTTAGTACCTTGAGGAAACCCTTTCCTCCTTTAGCCAGACTCTCTCCAAAGTCTTTAGTTGGTCTGTTCATCTCCTCCCTCCGTTTCTGCTGATACTCTTTGTCCATAGTGATGGCAGCCAAGCCTTTTCCTACAGTGCCTGTTATACGAGACACCATCCCAGCTGCGCCCCCTAGGAAGATAATGTCGAAAATAACCATGTGCATTAAGGATCCTCTGTGAGTATATGTGGGTTTAAGAGAGAAAAGCAGGGAGTCTTACCCACTGTGTGGCCCAGTAAACTTCGAACACCGATAACAAGACCTTCTGCAAATTCTTCAGGTCCTTGAACAGCCCCCTACACACACAAACAAATGTTATCAATCTAAAGTAGACCACACAAATCATAACTTGATAACCTTGTAAAACATGACACGTGAAAGAACAGTCAGAAATGTAGAAGTTTTTTTTTTTTATCGAACTGTAGAACCACGAGACAGAAAGCTAAAAATATATAAATATAAAGTTAAGAAATAAATACTATATATATATATTATATATAGATTATATATATATAAATTTTATAGACATTTTGAATAATCATACAGCAGGCTGCATATATTAAATTAAATTAAAATTTTAATTTAACGATTAAATGATTTGATGGTCATTTTAGTAGCCATAATACATCATTACATGCATTATATTGATATTTAAAATATTCCTCAAATACCGGCACTGTAAAAAATGACCGTGAATTTAACGGTAAAAGACTGTAAAAATGATACAGTAAAAACCTGTTAAATGGTTAACGGTAAATTCCCCTACTATATACGGTGAAAAACTGTATTGGACATTTACATGTGGAGACATTAATTTTACGGTAGTATACTGTTTTTGGAAGTGAAAAAGACTGTATACTTTACAGTGAATAACCGTAAATTGACATTACCAGAATTCCCTTCATTACATTTCAAATTTTATGTTTTTTTCTTGAAATAACTGTTTCTTCTTAGTTTTTTCTTATCAGTTTGTATATTAGGGTTGTGTGTTACAACTAATGTTGTTAAATTAATGTTTATTACATTATTTCAGTTTCATGTGTGTTACCATGATGGTGTTTAGTGTTTATATGAATGACACTGTGCACCTTCTATATATGTTATTATTTAAAAGCTGCTTGTGATGGGCTTTGGTTCATAATGGGCGGCAGATAAAAGCACTTGCCGATATTTAACGCGCATCTTGTCTGAAAGCCGGTTCTTTAACTACACAGAGCCGTTGTTCACTGACGAGCTGTGCCAAAAATCGTGCGAATATGAACGTGGTTTGGCGCAGCTCGTCAGTGAACAACGACTCTGTGTAGTTAATGCTGCTCAATGTGAAAGCCCGCAGGTGATGGAGATTTACCGCTGATTACAAAACCGGCTTTCTGACAAGATGCGCGTTAGATATCGCATGCGATTTATTGTGCAGCCCTAGTTCTAATGTGACTTCCATCACCACCTGCAATCTGGGGGGTCAGTATTATAAAGGTACAAAACAGATTTCAGTACTGCAATAGGTTGGTATATTAACATTATATCAGTTAATGAAATTACAGTATTTAACTGTAAATTTAAGTTAAAACCGTAAAACCTAAAATGTTGCTACCGTATTTTTTACGGTAAAAATCCGGCAACCACAGCTGCCGGTTTTTTACCATAAATTATACAGAATTTTTTTTACAGTGTGTGAATGACACTGTGCACCTTTTATATATGTTATTATTTAAAAGCTGCTTGTGATGGGCTTTGGTCCATCATGTGACTTTCTCATCACCACCTGCATTTGGTGGTTATCAGTATTACAAAGGTACAAAACAGATTTCAGTACTTCAATAGGTTGGTATATTAACATTATATCAGTTAATGAAAGTACGGTATTAACTATAAATTTACAGAAATTTTTTTACAGTGTGTGGTATCATATTTGACACTCTTTTCTATGTGGATGGGCTGATCTAGGTTACTCAAAGCTGTACTCATATCTGGCATTTGAAATTTAACACACTCACATTTGTAGTGAATTAAACGATGAGGCCTGAACAGATAGATAAATGAACAGCATGTGTCAGACCTGGATGGGCTCATAGAAGAAAGCCTCCACTCCTTCTGATAAGCCTCGGATCAGCCCGAATGGATTTCCAAGAACATCCAGACCCAAAACCAGCACGTACATCTGCGTTAGGAACTACGAGGAGAGAAAGAGACTCTGAACGTCCTTCTGATACAGTGATTTAAATTGAAAATGTAAGCGTGTTGGAGAGCGTTTGCTCATGGAATGAACTCTGACATTGCATGAGTGTGTATTTAGATCACCCACTTGCTCAGAGTAGTGTCTGATCACTGCCCACATCAGTTTCTCTCGTCGGTAGAACTGATATTTCACCTCAAAGTAAGCCAGTCTGAAACAAAGAGTGAGACAAAAAGACGTCAGTCGATGCCCATGTGAAAGTCATTATTAGGGTGCATGCACAGCTCAAAGTCTTACTTGAAAATCAGATCATCTACATCAGTGAGTGTGGCACCAATGCTTTTGAGCAGGAGGTTGACGGACTGGATGGCGACCATATCACCCTGCTCAGATTCATCTCCACTGGAGCCCAGAGACAGACTCAGGTGCAGCTATAGGAACACACACATAGTTTCCTAGGTCAATCATAAACAATTACATGTCATTTTACAGTTTGATGAGGCTAACTGTCAAGGAAATCCTTTTGCAATTTATCAATCATTTGACATTATTAAAAAATAATAAATGCATTTAAGATTTCTATTATAAATAAATCTGGTTCTTTTGAACTTTCTATTAAGTCAAAGAATCAAAGATCACAGTTTTCACAAAAATATCAATAATAAAAACGGTTTTCAGCACGTACAATAATAAGAAATGAAATAAGAAATTTCTGAAGGATCACGTGACAATGAAGATTGGAGTAATGGCTGCTGAAAATTCAGCTTTGCCATCATTTAAAATATATTAACACAGAAAATAGTTATTTTAATTCAATGTTATTCAATATCTCAATATTACTGTTTTTCTGTATATTTGACAAATAAATGCAACCTTGTTGAGACTTCTTTCAAAAACATTACAACACTGAATGGTAGTGTATGTAACTGTCCTGCCATGATATTGCATGTGGAAAACTGAAACTAGGGAGCAGGTCTTATCTGAGATTTCAGATTTCTGTGACAAGTGACCCTGAAGAGAACATGTGCTGTGTTTTGGAGTGGACAGCGGTGCTGGCTCATTACTTTAATAGGAGAGATGTGGAAATGCTCAAAGAAGCTCAGGCCTGAGTTGTCTGTCATGGAGCTCTCCATCAGCTGAGCCTGCAGCGCCTCCATATCCTTCTCTATCAGCTTATTCTGAAGCAGAGAGAAACACATACTGACATCTCCAGTCCCCTCTTCATTCACATTGCATAAAGCCACACGAGATTACAACACAAAAACAAAAGTAAGTAATTATGGAGGAAGTGTTTGCCACTGCAATCATTATGGATTATTTTATGAGTAAAAATATGTGACAACAACACGTGTCAGAAAAAAGCAGTAGTTACCCTCTCTTTACTATCCTGGGAGTCGGTAGCTGGGGTAAACAAGGCGAGGATTGCTCCCAAGAAGCCCTGATCGATCTTCACTGCCATCTCCTGCACTAATGCCATAAAGTACCTACACAAAAACAAACAATGCAAGTCAAAGGCTGGATCTACTAGTTCTTTATTCTACTCTATTCCCCAAATTAAAACAATAGTCATCAAAAATAAAAGTAATCAAAACTATAAAATAACAAATAGAATTATTGGACTTGTGTAGTGCCTATATATATATATGTATATATATATAGATAGATATATACAATTTTTTTTTTACAGTACCATTCAAAGGTTTTGGGGTTGACAAGATTTAAAAATGTTTCTGAAAGGCATCTATTACGCTCACCAAGGCTGCATGTGTTTAATCTATAATATAGTAAAAACAGTAATATTGTGAAATACTATTACAAATAATAAAGAACTGTGGAACTGACACTTTTTCAGCTTCTTTGATGAACACAAAGTTGTGTTTGAAATGTAATGTTTTGTAATAATGTCTTTCCTGTCACTTTTGATTAATTTAAAGCATTCTTGCTGAATAAAAGTATTAATTCCTTAAAAAAAAAACTTACTGATCCCAAACTTTTAAACAATGTGTATAGTAAGTAAATAAGAGAAACATTGGTCTGATACTGTACATTTAGCAAAGATTTAGATTAGATTTAGATTTGCTGAGTGTAATTCAGAATTTAAATTAGTACAAGTAGTAGAAAATGTAATCACTGTGCCATCACTTACTTAAACTGCATGACTTGGCTGTGCTCATTAAACCTTGTGATGATGCTAACGTCGATAAACGGCTTCGGCTCTAAAGATAAAAGGTAAGATATGGTGTGTTAATGTCCACTCACTATAAATGTGCACTCAGAAGCGAATTAGCATAGATGAAGCATTCATATGCTAACTGGTGCTTGTACCTGAGTCTTGAACAATAGATTTTGGAAGAGGAACAGGATGAAACACAGTAGGAAATATAGCTCCCGGCAGCTGATTATCCACCTGGAACAAATAAATGGTGCACATAATAACTGAACAAATGCCAAAAATGACGGAAGTGTGATATTCAACAGGTACATTGTGTGTGGGTGTTACCTGTAGCCAATAGAGCTGTGCACGTAAACTCCTCTGGTGAGGCGACTGTTTCAACTCAATATGAATGCCAGGCAGGAAGTTTCTCCTGATAGTGCAGGAAAATGGTTGTCTCATCAACATGGGCAATCTTCCAAAGTTCACCTGTTTTAATAAAGACAAAAAAGAGAATACAATAATGTCTAAGCATCATAATTATCTTACTAATCAAACTTTATTTCAATAAAATAATTTATTACCTCTAGGCCAGTTTCTAGTCTAGTCCAGCCTGGTTCACTCTTGCTGTTGATATGGTCCTGGTAGGCTTTCTCCAACAGTCCAATGTTCTTATGGTTAAAGGACTTCCAGCGGTTCTTTGGTCTCATCTCCCAAACCACACCAGAACTTAAAAACACAATTCAATCATTCTTAATCATCACAATCATAATCATTGCACAAGAGTGGCATTTATGTTCCCCTTTAAAAGTCCATAATCGTTATGAATTATTCATTTTACAGTTGCTGCGTGTGGGTTTAGTTACCTGGTGATGCCAATGTATGCTATCTCCTGCCTGATGTCATTGTTGATGAGTGACAGGCCCAGGTTCCTTAATGAGATGTTGACTTCTTGCTGGAACTGCTCCAGCTCCTCTGCCTGCCGTGCTTTTGAGACTATGCCAACATCCTCAGTGAAGATCAGCACCCGCTGTCGGCCATCCAGGAAAGACACCCAGTGTATCTGAACTAAGCTGCTGTAAGCAAACTGCCCGCACTCGTCCTAAAGAAAACAACATGGGAATGACATGACCAGTAATGTTAGCAGATCATTAGATTCACTAACACAGGATTTCTCTCTAACCTTTACAAGGTCCAGTTCTCCGCTGTGGTCTTGACAGCTCCAGCAAAGCTTCCGCACCCCTGCTGGATCATCCCATGCAAAACGCTGAGCTTCACCTGGTCTAAGTGCCCAAGACTCCTCACAGCCTCTGCACAAGCACAGAGACACAGACAAGAGACAGGAAATATATTCACACACACTCCAAAACACTGAGAGGATGATCTTAAGATGTCAAAAGTACCATTATTTTGCTACCACAGTTGATAAAAATGAGCATTTGTGCCTGATAATCATGCAGCTGTGCATATGAATGGTCAAAGGCACTTTGTTTGTCCTGTCGATTGGCTTGTCTTAAGTGAATGCATGAAAACAGCCAGGTTAAAAAGTGTCAAAATACTGTACTGAATCTGCGCATTAGACTATTTAAATTTGGCCAAACTTTTATAATTATATATATAAAATATATATAATTGAAAGTGTAATTTATTCCTGTGATGGCAAAGCTGAATTTTTAGTACCAGGCAGTTATATAGTGTATAATCTTCAGAAATAATTCAATGTGCTCAGGAAAACATTTCTTTATGATCAATGTTGATGCAAAACAGTTTCACATGTTTGTGGAAACAGTGATATATTTTTTTTCAGGATTATTTGATGAATAAAAAAATTAAAAAAATCAAACAAACATAATTTATTTATATTCCTAGTAAAAATTTTTTTTTTTTTTTAATTTTATAAATGTAATGCCCTGCTTGCATAAATAATACTAAATGTATTAATTAATAATCTTAAAAAAATCACACTGACCCCAAACTTTTGAACTGTAATGTATTTTATTTGTTATTATTTATTTATTTTGTTTGGAATTTCTTTCTTTTGTCTTTATTTTACTACTGACTTAATAAACAATGCAATGTACTCTTCAAGTATTTATCATGTAAGTAAACATTGTTCTCATGTAATTATTTACACTATTATTTAATGTAAATAAAACAATGTTTCACAATGAATTAGTTTTTGCTATGGTATCAAAACTAGTAAAGAGATTGGTGAAATTGAGTTATTGATACTACTGAATCCTGGGTATCGTGACAACCACACAAATGTTTTTCATAGACTTTCTAATCAGACATATTCAGACTTTTCATTCATCTGTTCTATGAAGTAAAATACTGAAGCGGTACTGACCTCTGTCTGAAGTTGACAGTGGCTGCGGGTGTGTGATTCACAACCAATGCAGGTGCAGCTCCATCATAGTAATCAGTGAAGCTGATGACAGTGGAGTGGTCTGCGATATTCACATCCACTATCACGCCACCATACTGATGGGAACCAAGATTAGAATTAAGTGATCAATATGGTTTAATAAAGTATATTTAGCATCATGTTTACAGGCAGATCATGTTCACCTGTTCCATGCGCAGCAGAGTTCCGTTGTCCTGCTTGTTGAAGAAGAACGATTTGGAGCTAGATTCAGATCCCACAACCCGTACACACAGCTTCCCTGTGCTGGCCTCAGGCCAAAAAGGCAAACACTGTAACACACACAATCATACGGTAAACACACATATGGTGTAGGAATACTTCTGCCTTTAATAAAAGATGAATTCAGCACTGACCTCTGTGGAGGAGATGTAGTGCCATTTGCAGCTGAAACCATTGTTGTTTTGCACCTCTCCAACCTCCAGCTCAAACGAGGACTTATTGACTAGCGTGTAGAAAGGACTCATGGTAACAATCCGTGTCAGATTAAAGCTGCTCATCTGGATGCTAACCCCAACCTGGACATCAAAACAGATTTCCAACAAGTTAATTTTCTATTTTTACATCTGGAATACCTTTGCTGCCATCTAACATTTACTTAAAAGTAAATCTTGAAAAACACTAATTAGTAAAATGTAATCTTTAACAAATCTCAGAATTAATGTCCACTTTTCATACCATATATTATATGGTTGTAATGTTCACATTACACATTACTGAATTCATCAGTAGCACTTAGATATTTTAGTTTTTTGTGTAATATATTGTATATTTCTAATCGGCCGTACCTGAAAATAGTCTTATCAGTATCGGACAGAATTTTACCATCAGTGCATCTCTGCTCTTATTTCATTAAATGTTCAAAGTATTTACCAAGTAGTCCCCGCTTGTGTGGGGACAACGGACACATCCATAGCTGCCAACGGTGTCCAGCGAGAAGCCATTGGACCATGAGCTGGTGGACACACAGAGCTGCAACTAAAAGGAAGAGCAGCATGTAAATTATGAAGTACTACCAGAATATTTCGTGCCAAAATCTACGGGTAAAACATGGCTTTCTGAACATTACAGCCCAACAGACATTAAGGTTCATGTTGACATTCATGATCTGATTATTCTAGATATTTGGCTAATATAGCTGTACAGGTATATCCATCAAACACTGCCAAAGAGCCCAATCCAACCTTATTCTTGTTGAAGAAATTCTTCTTTCTGAAGGAGAACAGAATGACGTCTCTGAAGTTAGATGGGTGTTTCACACATGTATCCTCTGCACGATACTGCAGCACGCGGGACGTCTTATTGATGATCCAGTACGGACTGTAAACAAAGAGGACCATTTTGCCGCTCACTCGAGACACATGCACACACAGGTCCACTGTCAGTCCTTCTGGTGTGTCGCAGGTGAAGCAGATGGAGAAGAACTCAGGCATTTCTCTGCTAATCCTCATATGTCCAGTCCAGTTGCGACCTTGGTACTTGATCAAAACAAGCTCCATTATTTCACCGCCAACATTCGAATTCAGCACATCCGCCGCACTGCCCTCCTGAAGCTCGTAGAAGTCAGCAGAACCCTGTGAGAGATGTGATGTGGTTTTAATAAACGACTGCTGGCTAATATTACATTGATATCAATTCATACTGATTTTGTGATCAATACAAATGTGACGTACACAAAAGTTTGGCTTAAGATTTTTTTGAATAAAATTTATACTTTCATTCAGCAAGGATGCATTATATTTTTTCAAAGTAACAGTAAAGATATTTATAATGTTACAAAAGATTTTTATCTAAAAAATTAGGTTCTGTTGAACTTTCTATTCAGCAAAGAATTGTAAAAAAATGTATGTATATATATATATATATCACAGTGTCCACAATAATGTTAAGCAGCGATGTATTTGGTGAGCAAATTAATAGAATGATTTCTGAAGAATTATGACACTGAAGACTTGAGTAATGGCTGCTGAAAATTCAGCTTTGCCATCACAGGAAAAAATTACATTTTAAAATAGAAATAATATTTCACCATATTACTGTTTTTACTGTATTTTTGATTAAATTGATGCAGCCTTCCTTCAAAAACATAAAAAAATCATGCAAACCCCCAACATGTGTATGCCAAATGTGCTGACGCATTTGTGTAAAACTGCAATATTCTGCACCTCCAGCAGGTAACGTATTGAGTAAGGTAGCAGGTTTTTGAGAGTGACAGCTGGGTGCAGGTGGATGACGTAAGCAGGGTCCCAGTCCCCTTCCCCATGGCTGCCAATGTGGCTGAGGTCATCAGGCACGGCCAGCGTGTTCACCACCAGTGGCAGAAAGCTGCTCTCTGTTGAGGGACACTGCAGCACTGCGTGAATCTCTAAGCTCACATGCACCTGCTCCTTCCATGCAATGCATGTGGTGGAGGCACGATACAAATCTTCTAAAGGACCGACAGGCAGCAAGAACAACTGACTCCTGAAGTAATACACAGAGCATAGAAAGTTACATCATAAAGCACAAAGACAATAGAAAGACTAAATTATGAAAAAAAGAAAAAATATATATATGCAGCTACAGCAGGATAGAGTCGCAGAACTCTTTATTGTATTGTTTTGGACAATGTTTTTAGGCTTTTGTTTTAGCTTTGTATTAATATTCACCCTGAGATGGCTAATTAAAGCTAAAGTTATCAAACCAAGAGCAGTTATGTGGCAAAAATCATAAGTATGTGTTTTTTTTTAATGTGTGTGTGTTTAATTTATATTCTCCTATTTGAATTTTTTTTTTTATGTGTGTGTGTGTGTTTAATTTATATTCTCCAATTAGCAATTTCATATAATGTAAATGTAATCTAAAGCTCCCGGTGCATTAAATAAGCAAATTGCAAGTGTTTCTGTTTGGATTAGTTCACATGAAATTAGTTAATAACGAAGCATAAAGTTGATTCTAGACTATCATTGAGCATGTGCACCACATGTGTATGCCTAGGTTGAAAAACTATAAGTTTGACACCTCTGATATAGTGACTGGATTGTAAATATGCATGATATGTAGTCAAAGATCTTCTTTAAAGTTGCTCCTAATGATATTTGACTCATATGAATGCAAAATTCACTAAAATTAAGTGAGCAATTACACTTCTCCTCCATTTATACCTGTAAGCTTCTAGAGGAACATGACACTCCTTCTCAGGCTCAGCAACCCCTACATTCACCATCACTCCGAGTTCAGAGGAATACTTCAGAATGGCAAAAGGCACCGAGAAATGGTTTTTTATCTGTTAACACATAAAAAAAGAAATCAATGTCACAGTGATTTGGACAGGGTCATTTTCACTAATGATTTCTTTATCCAAACAAGTAAACAGATGTATGCACTCTGCAGGTAAAGTGAGCAGACGAACCTGTAGGGGGGACCGTACTGTGATGACCTTGTTGCCCTCGCTGGCATCGATCTGAAGCAGTACAGACACAGCATCCTGTTGCATGGGTCCTCTGACATTATACAGTCTACGGCCAGGCTTACCCAAAGGGATATTTGTAATCTCACTGTAACCTGAGGGAACTGCACAGGGGACATTTATGAATTAGCATACTGCATTTACCTATAATACATGACCTAAAAATTATTAGACTATAGCTGAAATATTATAGGATAATATCAAAAATATATTAAGCTAATTTAACAAATAGAACAACCAGATCTGACTTCTTTTATTTTTGTATGGGAATTTAGGCAGTTCAAAACTTAAAGGGTGACCTACCAAGACAGCATTTTTGGGGATTATAGACATGCTTGAACTTTCTAAGAGCATATTATGCCCAGAAAATGCTGTCTAGGTAGGCAGTTCACTAGATTTTGAGCCATTACCCAAGGCATTATCCGTGTTACTGACCTATGCTGAGATTGAATAAGCAGCTTTCCTGCCTCTGCAGGGCAGACAGTCGTGAAGAACACTCAAAGGATGAATGTTCTAAATCCACACTTTTATCCACGGCCAATTCATGCAGTTTATCCCACGTGGACGAGCCAGTCAAACGCAGGTTAGCACTGTGCTGAACAATGAGAGGAATGCCTGATGCATTGCGGATGGTGTAGGGGGATTTCTCCTTCAGAGAATGGTCAAACGTGGAGGCTGTGCTCTCTGAGAACGCCTGACAAGAGAGTAATTGTATTTTTAGATGTATAACATATACTACCATTCAAAGGTTTGAGACTGATACGATTTTTTAAAAGTATCTTATGCTCACCAAGACTGCATTTATTTGATCAAAAATACAGTAAACTTTGTGAAACATTCGTATTCCTGTGATGGCAAAGCTGGTCACACTTTAGTTTAGGGACCAATTCTTAACAGATTATTCCTAACTAATTATTACCTATGACTTTTGCCTGGATAAACTCCTAATTTTCTGCTTATTAATAATAAGCTAGCTGTTAAATTTAGGAATAGGGTAGGATTAAGGGATCTAAAATATGCTCATGCAGAATAAGGCATTAATATGTGCTTTATAAGTACTAATAATATGCTAATAATATGCATGCTAATAAGCAACTAGTTCATAGTGAGAATTGGTCCCTAAAATAAAGTTACCGCAAAGCTGAATTTTTCACAGACATTACTCCAGTCTTCAGTGTCCATCAGAAGTCATTCTAATATGCTGATTTGACACCATTAAAAAAATAATAAAAAATAGCCAACTAGTTACAAAATTAATTAATTCATTCAAAAAAAGATTCAAGTGTAATTAAAAAATTTAGGTTTAAGTAAATGTATGGGGAAAGTGAATAATGTTACAATGATACTGCATGCTCAGAAAATGAATGTTTTTTTTCCTGTGTGTGTTTGTGTGTAAATGTTGTTCTTTGGACTGAATGGTTTACCTTAGCCAGGTTGATGAAGACACTGAGGCAGCACTTGGACACCGTGATGTTCATGGTGTCTTTGGAACATATGGTGATGGCTGTGCGAGGGTCTGGCAACATAATAAAATCATCCCCAGGAACTGGACTTTTATCCCGAACAGGGTTATTCTTCATCTACACACAGAAACACAAACAAATAATCACCAATAGAACAACCTGCAACATATCTGACAGGGTAGGACTGCGGATTCATGTTTATACACAAAAGTGAAAAAAGACACGCAATTCTGCTTACATCTAATTTAAGGTTCCACCTCCGTTTGCCATTGTCCACTCTCTCAAGCAGTGGCTCCCAAATGGCATGAGTCTCATTGAAGTAATTCACCTCCAGTGTCATATCTGCAGAGACACTGAGCAATGACGACCAGTTCTGAGCAGTACCGGTGAATGACGATTCTGCAAGCAGCAGGGGAATAGTCCGATGCCCCAAACCTGACTCCAGCGTGA
The DNA here is from genome assembly GCA_018155175.1 of Sinocyclocheilus anophthalmus. Taxonomy (NCBI): domain Eukaryota; kingdom Metazoa; phylum Chordata; class Actinopteri; order Cypriniformes; family Cyprinidae; genus Sinocyclocheilus; species Sinocyclocheilus anophthalmus. The sequence goes on along the minus strand of JADLZN010002324.1, from coordinate 883,186 downwards.
CCTGCACCACCTTCACGTTCATCTCAAAACTCTCTCCATCCTTACTGCTGTCCACATCCTTGAAGCTCTCAGTGACCTCGGAGGCTGTATCCACACCAAGGAACCAGTAGCTTGCATTAGCGACATTCATCAAAGACCAGAGGCTGTTTAGGTCATCTGACGTCTGCTGTGATGGCTCTTCTTTAGGTTTGGGTGCCATGGCAGCCGTGATGGTAATGACAGTGTTAAGAATGATAGGAGAGATCTGAGAGAGCAAGACCGAGAAAAAGCATGTTAGTTCAACACAGATTAGATTATATATTCCTGGGATATGCAAAACATGAGATGTTTGAACCGTACTGTACATATTTAAACAGTAACATCATCTTTGTACACACACAAAAAAATATAGGGAGCAAATACACAACAGTTCAAAAGTTTGAGATCAGTAAGATTTTTCAGAAAGAAATGAATACTTTTATTTAGTGAGGATGCAATGTATAAATCAAAAGGCACAGTAAAGTAATTTAAAGACATTTACAATATATTTCAAATAAATGCTGTACTTTTACAGCTTGTACTGTACTTTTTGTTCTTTTATATTTCTATTCAGTCTTGAAGGAAAAAATATTTCCACATAAAAATTAAACAGCACAATTGTTTTTAACATTGATGATAATAAGAAATGTTTCTTGAGCATCAAATCAGCATATTAGAATGATTTCTGAAGGATCATGTGACACTGGACTGGAGACTTGAGTAAGGGCTTCTAAAAATTCAGCTTCACCATCACAGAATTAAATGTTATAATATATAAAAAATGCATAAAAAATAATATTTACTGTATTTTTGATCAAATAAATGCAGCCTTGGTGAGCATAAGAGACTCCTTTTAAAACCATTAAAAAAAATCTTACCAACCCCAAACTTTTTAAATGGTAGAATACATGTTCCTTTCAAAAAATATTAATATGGCAAACAGATAACACCCACTTTCACTATGACCTCCTCTACAGTTACTGAACCAGTTAATGGGGCATTGGTTGGCATTTTGGTCTCAAGTTCAACAGAGCATGGTCTCAGCACCTGCAGTAAAACAAATTCATGATTTGCAAAGCATTATAGACAATTGCAATTACATAGCTTGCAATACATTTTTCACTGCACCTCTTAAAGCGCAAAATAAGCATCAAACTTTATTCCTGTTGTAAAAATAGATTTAAAACAGTAGAAATCAGTAAGCATACGGTGGTCTCGGCTTTGTCACCCTCCGTCCTGATAAAGGGGCAGGCGAGCACTTTGAGGCTTCTGACGTTGGCCTTCATTGCCTGGCCCGTGTCTTCAGACAGGAGGCTAAAATTACACTGGAATGAGGCCACCAGTGCAGGAGCATCTGCCTTCATCAGGTTAGCCACAAACACAACCTCTGGGTCCACCACAACTGCTCGCAGTCTGGTTCTCGGAGCTGGTGTTGATGACAGATGAAGTATCAAATAAAATTTTGTTAATTTTTTTAAATTTCTGAAATGAAGCGTTCCTACACTTTCGGACTGTTCCAGGCATTTCTAATTCATTGTACATACAAGCATTTCTAGCTAAAAATACTTTACAACTGATCAGAAAAAAATATACACTGACTGTAACTATTTCCATGACCATTAAGATTTTGTTAATTTATGTTGACTTTTCCAGGACTCAAAATCATATTTTTTAAAGTCCCTGACATTTCCTGGATTTCCAGAACTGTGAGAAACAAGCATTATATTTGCAGTTCTGTTAGATGCTGCTAGTGGCACAAAAATGGCACACTTAACCTCACTTAAATCACATGTTTGGACGTCAATTGTTTTTACACCCTCAATGACAAAAAGTTGTTCACTTTTTTAGTGTAAATCTAGAATATTTAATGTGGCTTTGCTTAACATCTTACATTTAGCATGTAACTACTCATTCTTTCATACCTGCTTTAGGTTCACTCTGGATTTTGGGCTCTGAGACGTATTTGAGTGGCAGCTGATTGGTTTTGTCTCTCTGTGTAGGTGGACTTGAAGGCAGGGCTTGCACAAAAAAGTCGGCCACAGCCAACAGGAACTCCACGCTAGCGCACAAATAGAGCTTCTGCAGCACAGCGACCACCGTGCGCTCATCCGCACTCTGAAAGTATGTCATATCAATCATGGGCTCTGACGTCTCCTCATCACGCCTTCCCAGCATCCTACAGGGCAAAATAATACAGTGATCAGACCAGAGGGGCCTTAGAAACAGGACTGTACAACTGTTTAGTAGATGCTTTTTTCTTCTGAATCATCTTAAGTAATGTCATATTGAATAAATGTGTTTCTTAGTTGTAATCTGTTATAATTAAGAAAAAAATACATTTAAAAAAATCAAATGTTTTTCTTACATTTTTATATAGATTACCAGTAAAACATTGGAAAAAGTATGACTTTTCTTTTCATTTTAAGCTCACGAAGGCTGCATTTATTTGATCAAAAATACAGTAAAAACAGTAATATTGTGAAATATTATTACAATTTAAAATAACGGTTTTCTACTTTAATATATTTTAAAAAGCACTTTATCCCTGTGATGGCAAAGCTGAATTTTCAGCAACAATACTACAGTCACATGATCCTTCAGAAATCATTCTAATTTGGTGCAAGTCTTAATTATACCAAACTTTTGACCAGAAATGTTTGTTTGTGTGTGTGTGTATATATATGTGTAAACCACCTGGATGTGACTCTCTGAATACCGCTCCTCCTGTCATCTAGCGTGCATGTGGTGAGGATGGTGGAGACCTCCATGTTGCCATTAGTAAACATTTTGCCTGAAGTCTTCATTTTACACAGCATAAATTCTCCTAAACACGACTGCTCCTCATGAACAGAGGGCTAGAGAAAGAGAGAGAAAAAGAGAGAGAAACAGATATAACACCACTCACTTTATGAACGGACTGTAACTGTAAACAGTCACTGGTGTTCACGAATCTGTAGGCTCCATACACACCTGTGCAGGATCGTTACTGTAAAGAGTAAGGCCAAGGGACTCCACATTAAAGATGAATTTGACACTCTCCAGCAGCTCTGTGTCCCTCAGTTTACTTTCAGACAGCTTCTCCACAAGAATCTCAGAGCCTACACAAGACACAAACAAATCGAGAACATCCTCTAGGAGAAAAATCATTATACAAAATATTCGTGTGTGTCCGTCTTCCCTCACCAGTCGCTGTACGTGTCCTGACAAGCACACTCTCTTGTTTGAGGGCTGCCTCTGAGCCGATCAGTGTGTCAGATTGAACACTGCTCGCCTCTCCGATGTTCTCCATCAGAATCCGCAGCAGGACAGTCAGGTCATCTTGACTCAGAGCCACCTGGAACACAGTCAGAAAATGTGAGAATCTTCATAAATTTTCCCGCAATCACTCCAATTATTGATTATTAAATCCAGATCCAAGAAATGGACCAGCCAAAACTAGTAAATTCCACAGAGAGACAGACTGTGACATCAGATCTGACTGATTTAGGGAAGTCGTGGCCTAATGGTTAGAGAGTCGGACTTGTAACCTAAAGGTTGCGGGTTCGAGTCTCGTACCGGCAGGGATTGTAGGTGGGGGGAGTGAATGTACAGTGCTCTCTCCCACCTTCAATACCACGACTGAGGTGCCCTTGAGCAAGGCACCAAACCACCAACTGCTCCCCGGGCGCCGCAGCATAAATGGCTGCCCACTGCTCCGGGTGTGTGTTCACTGCTGTGTGTGTGCACTTTGGATGGGATAAATGCAGAGCACTAATTCCGAGTATGGGTCACCATACTTGGTCACATGTCACGTCAGATTCATTTAAAATCTGCATGAATGAACTTTCTTCGTATTTTTTATGTACGTCAATACAGAAAAAAAAACATCTGTTGCACTGCAACTCTAAAAAGCTGAGAATACAGTATGTCCTGGCATAATGTGAACAGACCTTCATGGGCTTCAGATCTCCATCCACCTCTATGGCAGCCATCTTCTGGTACCATGATGCCGCCAGGTTACGTTTAACAGACAGAACAAGGTTTACTGGCTCCAACAGTTTTGAACTAGGCTGATTTGAGTCCTGCTCCATTGAAATTCTGAGAATATTGAACAAAAGGATGTATAAGAGGAAACATATATAGAGTTGTATAATGGACAACTAGAATGTGGGCTTTGAATATTCATTAAATGAATTCTGTTCAGTTAATTATCAGATCTTTAAAAGGACACATATTTGATATAAAAAAGTAAGTCTGAGAATCCTAGCTTTTTGGCAGTGGGCTACCTGGAAAGTTTTAGCTGTGTGAGCTGTATATCCATATTATCTATGACAGCAGGCAGCGGACGACCTTCCACTGGGAGAAGAGAGAAGCTGTTTCCCACAGTGATGAGACCCAGGTCCGCCTCCACAGCATTATGGGATGTGGAGGACTGAGGGATTATGATAAGGGGGGCCTTCAGCCTGATGTTCATGGCAAGTCTGAAACTCTTCTGAGCGAAATCCCTCACACTGGAAGCTGCTTTCTCCGCGGCTTGAGCCGTGGCAGCACTGAGAGCCTCTTTAGCTGCCTGGAAGTTATTACTGAAATTCTGTAGAGAGAAAAAGTGAAAGTATGTTAGTGTGCTTGAATCAGCAGAGAGGCCATGTGTGCAATTTAAACTCACCAGTAATGACATGAAGAATTTGTGAAGGTAGACCACTTGAATACAGCCCACGTTGAGTTTCACTTTGCCATCGACCTTTGAAGTATCTGTATACCCAGCCCCCTCAGTGGCTTTGGGTGTCAGACTCATGCTGAAGCTGAACACCTCATCGCCTACGATGGAGATGGCCTAGAGAACCAAAAATAACCGAAAATAAATAACAGATATATTGCAGTTCACTTTATCTTAATGCACTTTTGTTGTACCCTGTTTATATAAAAGCCAAAGTAAATAGAAATTAAAATATCTTAAGAACAGTAAACTGTAAAAATGTAATGTAGTGGTCTAGCTAGCTTGCCTTCTTGTGAATTGTTTCAGGATCCACATTCATGATGATGAAGTCACGCAAACGTGTGGACATGTGCGTCTGAGTTCCTTGCATCTGTAGAGAACCGTCCAAACCTACAAGAGGAGAAGATTTATATAATTACTAAATCAAAATAAAAAATTAAATATATAATATTAATGAAATAGAATGATGTAAGAAGATTCTGCATTTTTTATTTTACTATTTAAATTGATTGTAGTTTCACAGTAGCAGTAATGTAGAACATTTTCAAAACAGGAATGTATTCTAACCCTGAATTTTGATGTCAGCCATGTTGCTCTTCTGGTCACAAACCAACACATTAAATGCTCCGAGCTGCATGTTCACCATCAGGTCAATGATGTCACCATCAGAGGGAGAGCTCAGTGCAGCTGAGACAGAAACAGTCCTTCATTAATTCATTCTTAATGATACATGTGCAAAAATGTCATGTTTGTCAGTTTAAGTGATTGTATGTGTGTGTTTACTGGATTTAGCAGAGGTAGTTCTCATGTCTTCACTCTTTTTGCTCTCTCTCTCAGGTGAGGGCAGACTGCTGTTGGACAGGGCCGCAGACAAGAAGTCCATGGTAGAGAGGAGAGCCTCAGTATGCAGCATCAAGTCTAAAGAGGAGAACACCACCTAAAGACACACACAGACAATATGAAGTTAACATCTCAATTTCCAAAACTGTATATTATTTAAGATTATTTACACATGCTTACATTGATCTTCTGCTCAGTATTCTGGTAAAGGCTTGCAAAGTTGGGCCCATTTCGATCAGCCTACAAAGATAGGAATCAAACAAGGTTAAGATCTCCATTCATGGGTCCTGGAAGCTCTCAACACCTGCTACCTGCTATCTTAGTGAAGAAGTCTACACTGTAATTCTAGGATTAATAATGGAGAATCTATCACAGTTGTGTGAAATATTACATGGACAACAACTATACATTTAATCAGAACTTGATTAGTATGCATTCATATCTCTAGACTTTTAACAGTACACTTATGTGCGACAGACACTGCTATCTCATTTTAGAGAAAAATGGCCCTTAGGAGTTAAAAGAAGAGCCACTCCACAAATATTTAAAAAAGCATAATGGCTAATGGCTGGATCTAATTGTCCTGATACTTGATCACGCTATGAATTCATGTGCTAACCTAAATGAATAGTTAAAAGGTAAGAGCTGTCTAGACATGTAATGTCCTGCCACTAGTCAACTGAAGCATGGATTAAAATGGTGTCACTTAACACTTAACAAGAAGTTTTGACAATTACTGTATAGGAAGTTTTATAAATAGTGCTTTTGTGCTGATGCAATGATTGGAATTATGTGCTCGCATAAGAGTAATTAAAAAAGAAGCAGTTACCTTAAAGTACTTTACTTCAAGAAGATCTGCTCCCGACTCTGCTGAGGAACTGATTATACAGAGCGCTTCTCCATTTGAATCTGAAAATAAATAAATAAATAAAAAACTAATTCATTAGAACTTTTTATTTGTTTATGATTTTTTTTTACGAAAATATGTTGCTATGTACTGTGAAGTTTCACAATCAAGTGCTACAAACCAGGGAAATCTAGGCATTTCATGGAGATGGTTTTAATGTATGTTGTGGCCTCCATGTCATATTTTCGAACTTTAGTGTCAATTCCAAGCTGAGCTACATGGAGAACCAAAAAGGGACACTCTTTCCCATTTTTGGACTTTGTCAACTTCAGCATAACCTACAAAGAGAGAGATACGGGATTCTCAGTCCACTCCAGATTCTTAGTCAACAAATCTGGAGTTATGACTGTAGGACAACAGAAAATAAGAACTTAAGAGAGCTTAATTACCTCCTTGATTTCAAAATTGAGCAGCACATTGACAACATTCTCAGTGAAAGCACCATTGGTCAATGCAGGTTGCGTCTCTGCCCCTACAGGAAGTGTCTCTATCAGTCCTTCATCTACAGCTTCATCTATGGAGGAAAAGAGGGTAAAGTGAAGCCCTTAAAGACAAACTTTAATGGACAAGTTTACTGACAAGTTAAACCTTTTCATACTTTTAGCAGAAGCTTTTGTTTCCTCCATTGCAGCAGCCCTGCTACCCTCGCCAATGTTCTCTGCTAGGATTCTCATGAGGACCCCAAAATCCTCATGGCCAAGAGCCATCTACAGAAGCCAGAAAAATACCAACCTTCAGTTTTCTCTCCTGGAAATCATGTTTGGGTTCCATTTGAAATTTTACATGAAACACTTTCACTTCATGAGAAACTCACATCCATTGACATAAGTACTCCATTGACCTCCATTCCAGGAATTTTGTTGTACCAAGTGGCAGCCAAATTACGCTTGAGTAAAAGCTCTAGATTTATGGGCTTCAGAATCTCAACATCTAGATGAGCAGCATCATGCTTCAGAACAGTCCTGAAGAAAGAAGGTCAAATAAATAAGTCAGAAAAAGTTAGAAGCCACCTCTGAAACATTCTGTAACACCAAACAGGTTGAGAACTATTTTTGTTAACTGAAATAAAGCTGAAATAAAACATAAATATTAGATTAAAAAAAATAATAATAAAAATGACAAAAGCACAAAACAATACTTAGCACGATTTCTTAAGCATAAAACGTAAAACTAAAATTTAAAGGAAACCGAAAATACAAAATTAAAAGTTATTTAAAAATATTAATATACTATAATAGTACATTAGTATTATTAAAATAACACAGCTACGAAGAATGACCTCAACATGACACACAGTTCTTTATCTTGACTGTATAATCTGCTTTAAATCACATAAATTAATTTTGAGAATTCTGGGGAAAATCTCCAGCTTTCTTTACTACCTAGATAGTTTGAGCTGCGTGAGTTTTACATCCATGGTCTCCAAAACAGCAGGTAATGGGAAGCCCTCAGCTGCCAGCAGTGAGAAGCTGTTTCCCACAGTGATGAGACCCAGGTCAACCACAAATGCATTATGGGATGTGGAGGACTGAGGGATTATGATAAGGGGGGCCTTCAGTCTGATGTCCATGGCAAGTCTGAAGCTCTTCTGAGCGAAATTCCTCACACTGGACGCTGCTTTCTCCGCAGCCTGAGCCGTGGCAGCACTGAGAGCCTCTTTAGCTGCCTGGAAGTTATCCACAAACATCTATGGAAGACAACCAACAGTTAGGTTCGGCTTTGTGTGACTTGACATGGCAGTTTAGTAGAAGCGAGGGAAGGTCTTAATGTAACAGACTGGGATCCACAGTAGGGAAAATTCATGCAGGGATGTTCTAGTTTTTAAAACGCCTGAAAGCCGAATATAACAAAAAGTTGCAAATTCAGCAGGAGTGGAAAAAGCAGTGCTGGAGTGAAGCAATGTTTTTTTTGTGTGTGTGAGAGAGAAAGTAGGAAAGTTGATGATTATATTGTCTGGGTATGGCAAATGAGCTGTTTCTATTAAGCATGTTGAGTATGAAAGTTAGAACCAGTAAAATCAATGCATCCACATCGTGCGAAATTCCATCTCAAATTTCTGTGATTTCTACTTCAAAATATAGTATGAGACACAAGCACACATGCAAATCCACGCATTCGCAATCAAGTCATTTAAATATGTTGTGCCTTACTGCATTCGTAAATAACACTATAGGGTGAATTTGCATAATCTAAGGTCTAGTTCTTTAACAAAATCTCACAGTTAAAATTAACAAGCGAATGCTAATATACTCAAGACATCCATCTAAGAGAAAACAGCATTAAAGCTGCAGTATGTAATTTCTGCAACAGTAAACAGAATTGTAATCTGTTTAGTAACACTGACCTCTTTTTAAAAATTAAAATTTTAATTGTATGAAAAATCCATTGTTTGAAAAAAAATACCTTGGAAGAGATCTACGTTTTAGGTGATACATAACTCTGTTTGATGCCACTAGTGGTGCAGAAATTCTAAATTGCAATGGTATAGTAGATAAATATCAAGTATGGATGGGATCTTTTGAAAGTCTTTCTTGTGGTTCTTTGAACTACCCGATTTGATAGGAAAAGAAGGACAAGAAAAAACTAAAACGTCATACCCATTTTAAAAGAGGTTATTATATATCAGTGGGGCATATTAACGTAATGTAAGCAATATTTAAATATTACTGACAATATTAGTGACCGTAAACTTTAGGACTGCTTCTGTTTAACTTGAATCTAATGAAATGTTCATGACTATGCAGCAGAGCTATATTTCTAAATAGTGTTTTCAGAATACATATGAATATTTTTCTTTCTTTTTTATCTAATATATTATAATTTTTTTTACCAGTATTAAGTATACTATAACCTACCCTAGAACAGTGGTTGCTTAACCCCCATAAGCCACCCCCCACCCCATTGGTCCACCACCAATATCTTAAAGGGTCATATGATTGTTGCTAAAAATGACATTGCTTTGTGTATTTGGTGTAATGAAATGTTTATGCGGTTTAAGGTTAAAAAAACACATTATTTTCCACATACTGTACATTATTGTTTCTCCTCTATTCTCCTTTCTGAAACGCGTCGATTTTTACAAAGCTCATCAGTCTGAAAAGCGAGGTGTGTTGTGATCCCTGGTTAAGAACCACTGCACTAGAAATAAAAGTCATCTCAGATACATCGCTGTGATTTGTTAACCGTGGATTATGTTTCCCAGCTTACTGAAAATGAAAGTTCACGTGTGTACAACAATCTCAGTAGAGTTTCATGATGTTAGGACCATATTTCTTGTGTTCATAGTGCATTTGAGCATAAGCTGCGAAGCAAAAGACTTTAATGCTGCATGCCCAAGCCTGTACCTCATCACAGGGGTACTGATAGCTAAAGAGTCTGAGAGGAGACACAGTTTACCGGAAAACTCTAGGGGGAAAAGATTGCTGGAACCAAAAAAAAAAAAGAAAAAGGGAGAGACATAATCATCCAGACAAAATACAAACGAAAATACAGACACTGATACTGGTTTTCAGGAACTCCGTCCCTGTTTGTTTTGCAATTACCAATAAGTGACTTTTATCTATGGGTATACATTTTAAATGACTGAGTAAAACAGACAGAATATGAAAGCAGATCCGTTATGAAAGGTAAGTGGATTTACATGAATTCTTACCAATAAAGACATAAGGAACTTGTGCAGGTAGACGATCTGGATACAACCAAGTCTCAGGATAACTCTCCCATCCACTTTGGAGGTGTCAGTGTAGCCTTCACCTTCAGTGGCCCCGGGATACAAGGTCATCTTGAAGCTGAACACCTCTTCTCCGACGATTGACACCGCCTGGTAGTATTCACAAAAATAGGACTGAGCACAAAAACCTGCCATCTGCAAACATGCCAAAAACAATATAACTCACCTTCTTATGGATGGTCTTAGGGTCCACATCAAGAACCACAATGTCACGCAGACGGGCAAAAACGTCTGTTTCTTTGGCCTGGACCACCACACATGCATCGATGCCTGACATAAATGAAAGAAACATGTTTGGTTAACTTGCAGAAAATTAATAAATAACAGAGTGTGATCATTTTAAGATATGCTGACTTTTAAGGACAGACACTTTAGTTTTTTCTACCTTGAACCCGGATGTCAGCAATGTTGCTTCTGTCATCGCAAACAGACACTCTGAAAGAGCCGAGTACGGCAGACAGCTTAAAGTTTACAACACCAGAGTCCTTCGAACCCTTAGACACTAACAAAGCATAGACACTCCAGTTAAAACACTCTAACAAGACATAACGTGACATATCTGAAAACAGTACTGTCTGCAACATGCTTTAACACAAGCAAAGCAGATACTGTTTCAGACCCCTGTTAGTACATGGCATGTCAAGACCAGTGCAAAGGTCAAGAAAAAAATTAGTTACCCATGAAAAAACCTACAAAGCGGAGACAGAGACAACATGGACGCATGAGCAATATTTAGGGTCTACCTAACAATTTGACAACAATCAAAACACATTTGTTTTCACACCTTTTCAATATAAAATGTGTAAAATGTGTAATGTTGTTCACACCTGTCTTCCCTGCTGCTGCTCTCGCAGCTTGTCTCTGGGTTTCTCTGTCTTTAGAAGCTGTGAGGTCTTGTGGTATTGCTGAATTCATGTAGTTGATGGTAGACAGCAAAGCTTTAGTGTGCAGCAGGAAGTCTAGCGAGGAAAACTCCACCTGTTAAATAAAGTAAATGAAATGAAACCATTTTTTAATTTTTGTTTCTGAATATAAAAATAATAATGTAATCTTGTGTAATAATGTAACATATTTGTGTGTGTGTGTGTATATATAATATATACGTATATAGGATATACCGTAATATATATATTATTTTTCTTTTTTTTGCTAAATAATATTTCCTACCAAAAAATTTTCACATTTATTTTACCAAAAATATGACATTCAATTCAATAATTAAATGAATAAATATATATTAAATGAATAAATACATTTAACAAATTAGCAAACAAATATAAAAACAAATGCTAGGATTAATGGCATTCAATTATATGGAACTGTAAACTTAAACATACCTTCAGTGTCTGTTCTGTATTATTAAATAAGGTGTGGAAGCTGGGTCCATTGACATCAGCCTAAACGACACAAAAAAGCCACGCAGACCAGCACAAATTAAACCACTCAGCTAAAACTACCCATTTAAGAGAGTCCTTTATAGAGTATTTGATAAGCGAAATGCTCATGTTTACTTTGATGTACTCCACTTTCAATAGATCAGAGCCATGCTTGTCTGAAGAGGTAATTAGATGAAGTGGCTGATTTTGCGCATCTGAAACACATACACACAAGAACGGCATCCCTGAAACAACATGAAGTACTTCAAACAACAAAACCTTGGTCAAACTTTGTGTGTGGGCCTGTACCTTTTATCTCGCAGTAGTCCAGGCTGATCTTGCGCAAGTAAGATGTTACTGTGAGATCGAAGGTTCGCATCTTGCCCTCCGCACCCAGTTGAGACACATTAAGAGCCAATATGAGCATCCTCCTCAGCGGCCTGCCTCGTGCTCCACCAACACCTACACCATACCACTATATATATATAGACACATATACATCACTTCACACTAAAACACACAATGGTCCACACAAACACGAACAGGAATCATACACAAAATAATTGTCATCAACTGATGGACTCCTGAATGATTTTTTTTAATGAAATATGGGGATCTTGCACCCACTGATGACAAATGGGTGTGTCAAGGGATGCAGAATAACGTACCGCTTTGACTTCAAACTGAAACTGCACTTCGGTCAGTTCCTCTAAGGTTGATTTGAGAGAGTTTTCATCTGCAGATTTCTCACTGGTGTCTTCATCAGAGTCTGAACAGAAAAGGTGTGAATACATAAACAGCGAGAAAATGTGTATAATTATATGAATAGAGTCAATTAAAAACAAAATACTTCTGTGGTATTCATTTAAGATTTTTTTTTATCTGAAAGCAAGTGTGAGCGTCCAGATGAATTCTGACCTGACTCAACAGTATAGGACAAAACTGTGGGGTCTAAACCCAAGACCTTTGGCCTGGCATCAGACAGCGGCATCCCCAATACCTTCAGAGGAATATCATCATTATTATACAAACAACAGGAAATGTAATTTTCTCTGTTTACTTCCTGTACATATGCAGAAAGCTCACACTCTCAACCAACATTAAATATTTTTGTGGCAAAATTGAGAAAACATTTAAATCTGTATAATTGATTTAAACATGGAAAAATGTGTTAAAGGAAGCTGATTATACTACTGTCTTACTGGTTAGAACTATTTAGAATTGGTCGCACTGCAGTCAACATTACCCGTTGTAGTCAACAGGTAACATTTTTGTAAGAAAAAAAGTTTCTACTATACTTTTAACTATTTTCTTTAACTACAAATTTACACTACTGCTCAAAAGTTTGAGGTTGGTAAGATTTGTTTAATGTTTTTGAAAGACGTCCATTATGCTATGCAAGGCTGCATTTATTTGATAAAACTACAGTACAAATCAGTATAATATTAATATTATTAAATTCTAACATAACGGTTTCGGTTTGATACATTTTAAAATATATTACATGCTGATGGCACCGCTGAATTTCAGGGCCGCCTTTATTCCGTCTTCTAATCAATTAGCCTTCAGAAAGCATTCTATTAATCATAATAATCTGATACTCTAATAATCATTCTGATGTAGTGCCAAGAAAGATTTCTTATTATTATCATGATCTATGTTTGTGGAAACCATGTATATATCATTTTTAGTCATGCTTTGGTGACTCGAAGTGCAAGACGCATTTATTTTCAACAGATATATATTTTTACATACATATGTCTTTACAGCATTTTTAATAGTTAGTCAAGTATTCATAAAATAGTTTCTTAAAAATCTATTTCTTCTGGATTTATTTGCACTAAATTAATAACATTATTTTATTAGTCGCTATGCTATTTACACAGTGCCAATATGATGATTCTATTTACACTATAAAATAATTTATTTACACTTGAAATTGACACTACAAAATACTTTTCTTTGCCATAGTGTAATACGTAATGATGTTTACATGTTAGTACAAAAATGGCAGATATTTTCACCTCCGAATTATATTACATTATAAAACAGTATGCAGTAATAGCGTATTGAGTGTAAATTATCATTTTATTTATTAAATGGATGCCACCTTATTGGTGCAATAAAGCCCTCCCTACACCAACCCCTAAACCTACCCGATAAACACTTTTTTATTAAATACCCGCGAGGCACTTTATTTCCATTTTTAAACATTTCCTTCATTTTTATTTAAAATAAATGTCTTTCCGATCTGATATGTGATGGGTAAAGAGAGAAGAATGAATTCGGCAACAGGCAGATTCGAACTCGGGTCAATCATGTCAAAAGATTCCGCCATGCACTTTACGCCAACGCCACTGAGCCTTTTGTTCAATGCACATCTTTTGTAATGTTGTCAACGCCAACCAGACATTGGTGGGTGGAGCTAGTGTAAATAGCCTCTGCCAATAAGGCGGGCTATTTGCACTTAGTGTAAAGACACTCGGTTTTTTTTTATGTTCTGAGGTCAGTGGTTCTCAAACCAGTCCTGGAGTACCCCCAGCCCTGCACATTTTGTATGTCTCCCTCATCTATCACACCTGATTCAACTCATCAGCTTATTAGTGGAGACTGCAAGACCTGAAGTGGGTGTGTCAGATATAGGGAGACATACAAAATGTGCAGTTCTGGGGGTACTTCATGGAGAGGTTTGAGAACCACTGTTCTAGGTGATGATATCAAGAACACCCTTCAACATTTGCTTTGCAAAGTAAACTAGTAAGGGCTTTTTCTTGTTTGTTGAGGCAGCATGTTCACTAATAAGATACAGCACAGGGCTCATTGGGTAGAGAGACAGTGGATAATGTCTTTCCTGAGCTGTGTAATCTGTGGAGACTGAAGCTGCACTGTTATGCTCACAGAGCAACTTTAGGAACTAAATATAAAAGCAAGCAGCATTTCAGACTTAGCACATGACTATGAAAGCAATAAGTACACTGCGATTAGTTTTACAGGCTTGAAATACTCATGGCTTTCAAAAAAACAACAGCAATGACAATAGAACCAAATACCTGTGTTATTCATGAGTCAAGACTTATTAAGTGTGAGAGGAAGCAACACATCAGCTAATACAGATAGACTGTGTTTTTTCATTTGAAGAGTATCTTTGTGTTTTCTGACCTTTTCTGTGGGTGTGCTAGGGGGAGATGAGGTAGACTGAGGGAGAGGAATACTGTCCACCAGCTCCAGAACACCCTGGATCTTCTGATCAGAAATCTTCACATGAAGTAACGGCAGCTCCCCTGATACTTTGAACCTGGAAATGAACAGACTTTAGTGCATGTATTAGGATTAAGAGAGGGATGCAATAGAAAGCAAGCGCTAACCTGGGCATACGGGAATCTTTATCCACCATACATTTAGCGAGTTGAAGTGTGAAGTCCATCGGCTGCAGGATGTGCTGATGGGAGACGCCTTTAAGACGAGCATTTTCCCATTTCTCTCCTTCAAAAAGAGCCACCGTTAAAAAGGGGTGAATAAAGTAGTTTGTGCAGGCAGTTTAGTTTCTTCCCTGTGTTGCACTGTGTTTACCTGATTTGCTGTAGAGTATCTGGACACTGCGGAGCTCCAAGGAATATCTTTCATATGCTCTATCCATGATTTCCTCTAGTGATGAGAAACTGGCAGATACCTGCTGATGGCTGCCCTGGTCTACGCTGTTCAACTACATGCACACACATATATTTACAGTCAGACATTATCGATACGTTTTACTTTTACGTTTTACTTTCCTCTCTCACCTGCAGATAACCAAAATCAACGATCATGAGGTCTGATTTGCCATCATAGAATCCAGACTTGGGCAGCAGCAGGTAGGAGGGTTTTAGATCGATCCTCAAGTCCAGCACCTTACGTGTCTCAATAACGTGCGACAAGCCTGGGTTCAGACAAAGACGCAGGCAAAGAGTTATAGATGACTACTGACATACGCTTTCTTACTGTGACCGTATCACTGTGGAGATGAAGTGAAATGAGGAGACAGTTACCACTGGCTGTCTTCTCTTTGATCTCCTCAAGTTTGCTGAGTGTTGCTGAGGTGATGACCTCCAGATCAACTCCTTTCCCCATCTTAAAGAATTCTGTGATGCTGATGACAGTCAGCTACAAAACAAACAAGCGAACAGTACATTAATTATTTTGGAGTAATTTTTAGTGTCTAAATATATACATATTAATATTCTATTTAGATTAAAAAATATATATTACTTATATTATTTTAATGTATTAAATTAAGAGAAATACAAATGCATTATATTTAATCTAATTATCTGGATACTTCAGACTTTTTTCATTGTAATAATTTTTGCTTTTTTATATTAAGTACAAACATGTGTAATAAAATAAATACATATTTATATAATTACACTATATTTAGTCTAGCTAAATGATTTAATTAATTTTTCACTGTATTAATTACGTATTTATATATTAAAGGGTCTATGCATATTTCGGATCATTATTTGGTGTATTTGGTGTATCATAATATGTTGACATGCTTTAATGTTCCAAAAACACATTATTTTTCAAATACTAAAAATAAGGTCCTCTATGCCCCGCCTCTCTCAAAAGCATAGTTTTCTACAAAGCTGATTGCCACTGCCAGTGGCCGAATACCGCAAGCACTTGTCGGAAATGTAACGCCTCTTACCATAATCACGAGCGTCAGCTTTCGAAGTAAATATCAAGACATTTAATAATGTCCTTAGTGTAGCGTCTGGACCAATCAGACACACCATTTTTCATTTGATTTAACAAATCAATTATTTATTAGATTAACAAACATTCACAGACCCCTCACCCAATAAACATACTATAGGTGCCTAAATGTCTGTGAACAGGGCCCCGGGACCCTGGTTACCATGGCAACCCTGACACCAGATACATTTACGATGTAATGGAATGCGAGAGTCACCCCTCTCACTACAATCTCCATAGGAAATCCAAAATGCACAGTATAAATTGACTTTTCTACTAATTAATTCATAGGAAACCCTTCTTTGAATGAACAGTGTGTCCTTCAGGTCATGGTGTATGTTGTCTTTGATATTTTAGACTATTTTATGCATGCTTCTGATGGAACCGCATTCCTTGATCTTCACTATATTATCCTACCGTGTTTAGTATCTATGATTCGCCTTCTGATGAACGAAAACAAGCGTGTTATATATCATGTTTGTACATAGGCAATTATATTAGTGGCTGAGAATCTTAGTAATTTCCTGATGCAGTTCATTTGCATTCCATGCCCTCACACAAAGGTCATAAAACTCCCCATATCTAAACTCCCACTTGGATTACGGCTTTCTCATTGGACAAGCCCATCTTGAGAGGCGTGAATCTTCTCAGACCTTAAAGGCCTCACATCAGTGACCCGCCCAGAGTCTGTGGTTTGGTTGAATTCTGAGAAGATGAAGATGTGAGCAAATGCTCCAGGACACCCTAAGTTCGTGCCAGGCTTCGGGCTTGACTTTTCCATTCACCAAGATTCTCTGACGCAAAACTGGTTCTTTTTCATCAACCAACTTCAGCAAAGATCAACTTGAACCTTTGGACTGCATCAAGCCTTTCTTTCAGACAGACGAGACTTGCAAGTATCAAACTTAGTTTTATTAATTGGTACATTAAGTATCATTTGCACCCTTTACAAAGGTGTGTTTGAACTAAGAATCTGATGTTTCCTTCAGGCTGTAGATCTGCTGAATATCAAATGGTTCCATAACTTCATATTTTTATTTCTCTGCTCTTTACTGCTTAAGCTTTAACCCTTTCCTATACCAACTGTATGCGTGTGTGTGTGTGTTTATGTAGTATGTTAGACTAGTTTAAGTGTTTATGTGGTTAATAAAGTCTTACTTGTATCACACTTGACGTTGTTCATTGTTTGCTCATAACTGGAGTCACTAATCATGCAGATTTATGCTACAAGCTCTGTGTAGATTTGTACAGTAAGAAAGTTATTTCCCTTAACCAGTAAATTAACGTTTTTAGAATTGACAAGACGGTTGACCCTTAGTGGTCAGCTAAATATCTACAGTGGTTCTAAAATATTAATAATTAATCATAACTAGTTATGATTAATTATTCATATTTCCCCATAAGCTGATTCGCTACAATATATCCACACAGTATATATATATTTATACAACAGTTTTTTCTGGCAACTAAATTACATAAAAGATATTATCAATTCTAAGCTGCACTCAAAATCCACTTGGTCCAAAACTCCAATACCTCTCTCTGAAATCAAGGGATAACTGCAGTGTGTTTGTGTGTCTCTTACAGCATCATAGATAATCTCTACAGGCTGTGAGTGGACTCTGAGGAGCTGGTCAGCGGTGCTGTCCTCTGGATTGAGCTCAAAGAGCACGCTGAGCAGAGAGGAGTCAGAGCCTCCAACCGACGCTATGAGAGACGGCACCTCCCCCTGCTGCTGCAGACCAGTCACGTACCAGTGCTCCAGCTTAGCTTCCACCCTACACAACACACACATTTCCCACAACTGAAGCATATACAGTACTTTACATATTTGTTGGCCAGTGCTAAGGGTTTCCCTGCATGCATGTGTACTGTACATACCTGATGGCCTGTGCTCCTGGTCTCTGTGAGATGGATGTACTGAGGTCAATCATTTGCACTTTGAGGATCTCTGGAACGCCAGGCTCCTCTCTGAATGTTACTGAGGTGCTCAACAGTTTAAAGTTGACGGTCACAGCTACATACTGCACATATGCACAAATATGCATAAACATGTAAGTTTATGTCCAGGATATGCTTAAAATAAGGTATTTTACAAATCTTTAGTCAATGTGAAACATGTTTTGTTAAAGTGCGGTCACACTAGTGAAATCTTGTGGCCATTAATTGTCCATTGTCAATAGTGTAGTTATGTATAAAGCACATCTCACACAAAAGTCACTGTCAAACCAAGGCCTTGGTGAAATTCGTGATTGCTTGAATTCCTATAGAAATGACTGGACTTTGTATGCAGTAAATGTGACCGTGACTGTACAGTGTAGTAGTTGTATATTTTCCACTCACATGTTTTGGTAAGGCAAGATTATGTGAGCTCCCACTGTAGCCAATGGCTGTGTAGAGTTTTGTTTTCTCTTCAGAAGTCATGATGGAATCAATACCTGCTAACACATACGTACATAAATGCATTTTTGTTTCATGCACATCCATGTTTATTCATAGGTAGCTTAGCAAATTATTAGAGATAAAACTCTCACTCTCAGGCTCTTTATCCTCTTCTTCCTCTTTCTTCTTCCCTTCTTTCTTGCCAAAAAAGCTGCTGAAAAAGCCTCCTCCACTCTGTTTCTGAGTGGCAGCCTTTTTAGCAACCAGCTTCTGTCCTGACCGAACCACCTGTGGAGAGAGAAAGTAAACTTACTACACCAGATTAAAAATATAAAAACACCAGTGAGTAGGTTATTGTCATTTTGTCATACCTCCATCTGAACCTGCTGTCTGGCCAATACAATGTTGAACACATCCAGAACTTTCTCCAGCTCCTGAGGGAAACCCAATAAAACAAATGTCAAACAAATAGTAAAAGATCTGTTTTACAAACTAATTTAAAAAAGACTAATTCATTTAAAAATAATACATGTAATACCTTTTTTAAGAAATCATTATAAATTATTTTATCAGCATAAGAATTTAACAAAGTTAAACTAAAATATGAACTGGAGCTCAGAATTTCTTAGAATTTGGTTTTGCAAAATAGAGCAAAACCTGATAGCCCAATGTATTTAAATGCATTGATGTTATTTGGATAACAATCCAATTAAGGACTAGCCATCTATAGTTAATACCTGGATCTGTTTCTCTGTGTCTTCTCGGACTTTACTCTGTGTGAGTTTGATTTTGTATGCAGCTTTGTAAGCCTTAAGTGTGTGCCTGTGCTTCTTGATGTTGTTCCAGTCCCACATCTGGTTAAAGCGCCTGATATGCACTTCCAGTATACTGTTGATGCTGTATTTCCACCTGACCAATCAAAAGGGCTATGTCAGAAACACCAAGCTCCAATCGACCAGCCTTAAGAAACATTATCATATGAAGACATAATGCACTTACCATTGCCTGGTGTTTCTGTGGACTGGAACATCAGGCCTAAAATTTCTGTAGGGGCCGTTCTTCACCATGCAGTCTACAGACTCCAACAGATCTACCATAGACAGGTACTAGAAAGACCCAAAAATCTTACTAAACCCAAACATTTGAATAGTAGTTTATGCTTAAGACCCATGATGGTGGCCATATTCTTATACCTGAGGCTTGGTCATCTCAATTGCAATGTTCTGAACCTCAAGGTGCAGGTTTGCTTTGGGTGATTTTAGCTCAACTTCAGCATTAGGGTTGATGCACATCCTTGCAGAGGCAAATATGGGTTTGAAAACTGTAAGAAGAAACAAATGAGTTCATCCTGATGCTGCCATAATTTATAATGTTAACCCTAAATTGGTCATAAATCCTTTAACCATCAAAATCCTTTCATTATATCTAATTGACAAAAGCTCAGTGCACTCAAAGGCATGTTAAATGTAACTGTATCGGCACTCTTACTGACATTTGTCAGTATACATATGGGGCTGTAGTAGAAACACACTGTGATTACACTGGAGTTTGTGTGCTATAAGGAGGTGTGTCATGCGTGCCGTTTGAGATCACATATCCTGTTTAAATAGCACATGAAATCGAAGCTGTGGCAGCTAACACACACACACACACACCCCCAACAAATTATGAAAAAACAAAAGGGTTTGCAACAGACAAAGATAATACATCATTATTATTTTTTACTATTTACAATTTAGTATTTACTTCTAAGGCTTTCAACATCCATGTTGTTCTTTTTTTGTCATGTCTATTCTTTCTGTTCTTTTAGTACCTCTTCTGTTGAGCACAACACCAAAACATACTAACATAGCTATACTAAACAGCTCCAGGCCAGATAAAAATAAATATAGCCATAATCTTTCTGTGGATAAGATAATACATACTGTACTGATAGTCTTGCAATTCCTCATTTTTTGTGCTGATTCCTGCTTTCAGATTGTCCTGAAAACACACACACACACAAAAGTGATTTTGAGATATATTTTTCAAAATATTAAAATGTAAACACATACAGTGATGTGCAAATGTCTGAGAGTCTTCTTTTCTTTTTCAATTCTTTAATTTTCATTACAAAAAAAGTTGAACTGAGAACATTATTTCTAAATTTTAATTTCTGAGTATTTAGTATGTTTCCATTTGTTTTAATCACAGCAACACTAGGGCTGCATGAACTCCAAAAGTTTGATGATCGTGTTATCTAGCATGATTTGAGAATAATCCAAAGCTTCAAATAGATCTTGTGCTTGTCACAAATGTAATTTGATGAATGAAACAAGAAGTTTGCTGATTCTACTTCCAGGATCAAACAGACAAAAAAATCCCAGATTTTTTTAATGTGGTCTCAGACCTTGGGCCTCCACTACATACACAACACAACACGGAGGTACAGTGGGTACGGAAAGTATTCAGACCCCCTTAAATTTTTCACCTCTTTGTTATATTGCAGCCATTTGCTAAAATCATTTAAGTTAATTTTTTTCCCTCATTAATGTACACACAGCACCCCATATTGACAGAAAAACACAGAATTGTTGACATTTTTGCAGATTTATTAAAAAAGAAAAACTGAAATATCACATGGTCCTAAGTATTCAGACCCTTTGCTGTAACACTCATATATTTAACTCAGGTGCTGTCCATTTCTTCTGATCATCCTTGAGATGGTTCTACACCTTCATTTGAGTCCAGCTGTGTTTGATTATACTGATTGGACTTGATTAGGAAAGCCACACACATGTCTATATAAGACCTTACAGCTCACAGTGCATGTCAGAGCAAATGAGAATCATGAGATCAAAGGAACTGCCTGAAGAGCTCAGAGACAGAATTGTGGCAAGGCACAGGGCTGGCCAAGGTTACAAAAAAATTTCTTCTGCACTTAAGGTTCCCAAGAGCACAGTGACTTCCATAATCCTTAAATGGAAGACGTTGGGACGACCAGAACCCTTCCTAGAACTGGCCGTCCGGCCAAACTGAGCTATCGGGGTAGAAGAGCCTTGGTGAGAGAGGTAAAGAAGAACCCAACGATCACTGTGGCTGAGCCCCAGAGATGCAGTCAGGAGATGGGAGAAATTTATAGAAAGTCAACCATCACTGCAGCCCACCACCACTCGGGGCTTTATGGCAGAGTGGCCCGACACAAGCCTCTCCTCAGTGCAAGACACATAAAAAACACCTGAAGGACTCCAGATTGGGTGAGAAATAGATTCTCTGTTCTGATGTAGACCAAATAGACGTTTTGGCCTTATTCTAAGCGGTATGTGGGAGAAAACCAGGCACTGCTCATCACCTGTCTAATACTGTCCCAACAGTGAAGCATGGTGGTGGCATTATCATGCTGTGGGGGTGTTTTTCAGCTGCAGGGACAGGACTACTGGTTGCAATCGAGGGAAAGATGAATGTGGTCAAGTACAGGGATATCCTGGACGGAAACCTTCTCCAGAGTGATCAGGACCTTAGACTGGGCCGAAGGTTTACCTTCCACCAAGACAATGACCCTAAGCACACAGCTAAAATAACGAAGGAGTGGCTTCAACAACAACTCTGTGACTGTTCTTGAACGGTCCAGCCAGAGCCCTGACTTAAACCCAATTTGAGCATCTCTGGAGAGACCTAAAATGGCTGTCCACCAACATTTACCATACAACCTGACAGAACTGGAAAGGATCTGCAAGGAGGAATGGCAGAGGAATCCCCAAATCCAGGTGTGAAAAAATTGTTGCATCTTTCCCAAAAAGACTAATGGCTGTATTAGATCAAAGGGTGCTTCTACTAAATACTGAGCAAAGGGTCTGAATACTTAGGACCATGTGATATTTCAGTTTTTCTTTTTTAATAAATCTGCAAAAATGTCAACAATTCTGTGTTTTTCTGTAAATATGGGTGCTGTGTGTACATTAATGAGGAAAAAAATTTACTTGAATGATTTTAGCAAATGGCTGCAATATATAACAAAGAGTGAAAAATTTAAGGGGTCTGAATACTTTCCATACCCACTGTATTATGTTGTAGGGGTCAAAAAAAGATCTCATCTTTGTGCAGCACAATATTATTTCAGTGTATACTTAGGCCTCTTACAAAAGTGAGTATATCCTCTTGACCAGTAAGAAGAAAATCCCCCACAAAGATTATGCAGATCACACCCTCAAACACAGGGATGTGCATCAAAAACCACAGTGCTATACACCATTTGGCTTAGCTAACTAGATACAATCTGCAAGGTATTGACACCAATTCCATGCCCATTTTAAGATACAGGTATTTCTATATATTGCTCAATAATAAATACACCAATTTACCTATTTATTGACTCGTTTAAGATATAGAAGAAGGACCAGGATCACAGTGTGGATGTTTATTTAATAATGTAGGGGTTTTAATAGCGGTTGGGCAGCACATTCAGGCCTGGACAGATACAGTAGATAGACAGCATGTGCAGACCAGTGTTAGTTATGTCTGTGTTATCTGTTTGAGGCAGTCTGTGTTAAGCTAACTGCAAAAAAAAGTTCTGTTGCTTCTTTGAGAGACTAAAGATGAACAGATATAAAGAGAGAGATTAAAAGTGTGTGAGAGAGATTAAGTGCTAGGAGCCAAGCAAACCCAACCATTACTGTGTTACTTGGATGTCACAAGCCTTGATAAGAGATAAGTCAAACGTTTACCCAGATGCCTCAAGCTTAAGAGTCTTCAGACTGACTCACAGATTAACCGTTAGAGTTAATGTCAACAAGATCAAAGATTTTCAGTATAGCGGTTTACAATAAACTATATCAGTTCCTGATATGATCATAAATGTATAGTGGTTAAGCTATAAAATATTAAATACATACAAACTTTTATTATGTCTCTTATCAACTCTTATTATCAGCTTTTATTATTTGTTTTATTATGTGTTTCTTTCTAGTATCTACAGTAATTGCAATGTAACTGCTAACCAATTTAAATTGCAAGCTTTTCAAAATACACTTTCACTGACTAAAGAACATTTTGTACCAATTGTCTGTAAGCACCTTCAGATCTTCCCACACTTTATCTGCACACGTTCACACTTAAATAGAAGCAGGTGGGTTGTTTCCTTGCATCTTTGGGGCATAACAGGATGAACAAAATTAATTTATGCTTCCTTCTTGTGCTTCTTCTAAAGAGTTAGTTCATCCAAAAATTAATTCTCATCAATTACTCACATTTACTCACCCTCATGTTGTTTCAAACTCAAGATTTTCATTCATCTTCGAAACACAAATGTAGATATTATTAATGAAAACTGGGATATTTTTCACATATAAACATTGATCAGCACATTCACTGAGCACATCACATAAGGTAAATGGAAGCTCAATCGTACTTGCTTGACGAGCAAGAAAAAACATGATTGGTTCTTGTGTATCAAGTGCAGGTGAGCTTCTGATTACCATAGTTTGATGTGCTCTTTTATGCATTGATGTATATGCATTGATGAATGTTTATATGTGAATAAAAGCCTAAATTAAATCAATTTATCATATAAAGCAATTATGTCTCTTCAGAAGACTTGGATTAAACCACTTGATTCCTTTAGATTACTTTTACAATGTATTTATGAACTTTATGAAGAATGACATTTTTGGTGTAGTGGACAGAGGCGCAGAAATTCTTCATTAAAAATCACTTCATTTGTGTCGAATATGAACAAAAGTCTTATTGGTTTGAAACAACATGAGGGTGAGCAAATGAAGACAGATACGTTTTTAAACTTTTGAATATAGTGCACCATTTACAATGCCTGCGGACAACATAGTAGTCTTCAACACTATATCAATACTATGAAAATCCTAATTAAACACCACCATAGAGCTTGGCTGTTAGAGAAAAGAGGCACATTACCACTATTTCCTCCCATGAGCCTCTGTAGAAGATTGGGCTGTTCACGTTCCAATAGGCACAAAAAGACTCCAGGCGGCCCAGCTTATGTAGATGATACACATAGACACTCACGTTAAACACACGACCCCAGTTGTACTATGAGATCTTGTTATTACTACACAAAATAAGACATATACCCTGGTGGTTTACCTTGTAGATGATCTTGGCTGCTTCATTTAGAATGCATGTCTTCCAGTTCTCATCTGCTGTCTATAAGAGAGAAAAACTGAAGACGTATGGAAAGACCAGAGTGTGCAAATAAGAACTGCTTATTTCATATTAATTGTTCTGGCAAGTGATCTTCTCTTTGTGACATTTATATGAATGTGTTTTGAGAGAGCACCTGTAGACTGAGTTCTGAAAGAGTCATGCCCATAGCAAGAGGTCTTTGTGGATCTGACACCTGAAGCACAGATGGAAAATTAAAAATATAATCTAATTACATAAATAAAATAAAAGCCACATCTTCATTAACATGTGACACATACATTCAAAAATACACATAACTGAAGAGCTGAAATGTATGGAGAGTCAACACTTACATCATCCTCATATCTGATGTGAATGCTGGTGATTTTGACCTGGAGGTTTTTGATAACTTGTGTAGCCAGTTTCTCAGCAAACGTGTCCTTCTTTTCTTCCTGGGGCTTCTCTGAGATTAAAAACAATAGTAAACATAAAGGGTTTATTGTAACTCCATCCCATTCGTCATTCGAATGCCTTAAACAATCTAACGCTTATGCAAACATATTTACTCCAACAAACAGAATAAAACTATTTAAAATATTTGCTCATATTTGACACGATCACAGTCGATCACAGTCGATCACAGTCGCCCCCGGGCCACCCACCTGCTTTATGTTCATACTTTTTAGATCTCCTAAATGGTTTTTTATGTTTTTTAAGTTTACGTCCTTTGTCTTACAGAGCGCAGCAGCATTGGGAGAGAGAAAAAAGAAACATAGCGCAGCAATAAACACACGCACTTGGATTAAACAAACATAAAACTGCACCAAAGCACACCAAGTAGTGAGGAAGAAAAAAATGTCTACACATATACACCCTCAATGCACACTTTCAAATAAAAAGTCTCTTTGAGACGGGCGTAGGACTAGCCTGCTATAGGAATGGGTCTGTACATACCCTGTGGTGGATTCTTATACACATAACTCTCCAGACTAAACACAAACTCTCCAGCCTGAGAGCCTGCCGTCCATCAGATGCAGCACAAAGCAAACACACACAGCTGTTAGGGACAGAGATCTGAATGTATGGATGAATGGATGGATGGGTTGATAAACGAATAAATATAGGAGTTAATGTGGGGATGCACCAATATTTAAATTGATATTTTGAATCTTTTCATCCCTGTTGCCCATTGATATATTATCTATATTTAAAATATTACAAGTAAATTAATTTAAAATTAAATATTACAATTTAGAATACTGTTCTTTATGTTAATATAAATTTTAAAAGGTAATTTTTGCCTGATGGCAAAGCTGAATTAGCAGCCCTGGCTCATCGTCATTTGTCACATGATCCTATAGAAATCATGCTAATATGCTGATGTTTTAGAAAGATAATAGTTTTTATGTTGAAAACTGTTGTGCTGCTTACATTTTTTGTGAGGAAATCAAGTCACTTTTTTTCAGGATTTTTCAATGAATAGAAAGTTCAAAAGAACAAAAAATATAAATATTTTGTAACATTAAAAAAGTCTATACTGTCACTTTTGATCAATTCAATGAATCCTTGCTGAATAAAAGTATAATTTCTTTAAAAAAAAAAAAAAATTGCTGACACCAAACTTCTGAACAGTTTTACTTGAACATCTTAACAATATAACGTTCAGTATAAAAGATGGATAAATAAAAAGCAAAAAAAGGCCTTAACACTAGCTTGCTCTATTCTTTTTCTAATTCATTCTGTTGTCCTTTTTATTTTATTAATGATTCAAAAAAACCGTGCTACGTGTTCTGCGTTGAGCTAACTGAGACTTGTTATAGCACTTGTATATCATTGCTCTTTTGTTGATTTTGATTGCTTCCATTGTCCTCATTTGTAAGTCACTTTGGATAAAAGCGTCTGCTAAATGACTAAATGTAAATGTAAATATTTATTTTGGAATCTGCTATAGAAAAAATACAGTTTCAATTAAGAAGTGCTCCTAATAATATGGACCTCTGGGATGCTGGTCAGACAGTTCCTGAAAAACTCCAAAAGTTTCATTGTTTTTTTTCCAGTGTGGGTTTTCTCCCACACAGCTTTAATATTGTTACACGCACACAGCAACTCACTTCACATGCCCTGTTAAAGAGAAAGTGCTCTTAAAGGTTTAAATATTTGCCATATTATACTGCTATCCTTTTAAGTTAGTGCTAGAAAAGTATCTAAACCCTAAAACAGGCAGAAACAATTAAATATGCATCACCGGCTGAGGCAATAAACTGATACAATGCAGATTTAATGTGCAACCTCAATTAAATGAAGCAATGAATGATGAATGAAGTTGAAACAGACTGATTATGGTATGAATGGATGGGATTGAATGAAATGATGAACATCCGTTAATAAAGTAACACTTCCAATAGCTGCATATGAATTGTACAGAAGAGGGGGGGGGGGTGGGTTGGGGGGGGGGTGGGGTGGGGGTAGGGTTGGGGGAGCATAAGAAGAGAACTGGCAAATTTTTATGCAAAAATTGACTATGAACTAGGTCAAGAAATTATTCCGTCCTGCACATACAAGTGGTTCCTCACCTCTGCGTGCAACCAGCTGCAGGTTTTCTTCAATGCGCTGAAGCTCCTTCTGTTTGGCCTCCTGCAGGTAACGCTCTTCTTTAACTGGATCATACTTAATCGCTTTAAACACACAATACACACACAGTTAGAGGCAAACAAAAATCGCAGATACCATTTATCTGTTTTCACTACTGCCACCTAAATTTGTCTTTGCATACACACAAATGTACACATGGAAAACCAGATATAGATTCACACACTGGGAGCTCAGTCAACAATGTAATAACAGAAAAGTCATTTACAATGACCATCTCCCTTGCTTTTACTGTGACTTATAAGTAGCTACAGTCTAATGCTGCTCATTCAAGCAGACTTAAGATTTTCATTGTGGCTTTGTCCTCTGATCTGGAATCCACTGGTGAAGCTCTATCAGGAAGGACTAGTTCAGACCAATCCATGTGAGAAACAAAAACCATAATGCCTGCTATTGTACGTGCTACCACTGTTTAGCTCTTCACTAGAGTAATAAAAGAGACAATTATGAAGTAGACCAAACAATAATGTCATATAAAGAAATTGCCACTTGTTATTTTTAGTTTATAGAGACCAAATGGGTCTGTAAAGTTCCTGAGGCAATTCAATCCATTAGAGATACAGTCTATTCATCAGAAATAGCTTTATTGGCAAGTGAGATTGCACACACAAGGAGTTTTTCTTGGTGTTAAAGCTTTTCAGTGTACCCATAAATACTGTACAACAACAAGACACAATAATAAAATTAAAGAATACAAATATGAAAAGTATGAAGACAGGGTCCGTCAGAATATAAATATTTAAATATTATGTACATATTTACAGTATTATGGATAATAATAGTGAATTTACAGGACATTGCACTGAACCCAGTGCATTATATCATTCTGAAGCAATCCAGCTTTACAGCACATCTTTCAGCAATGTTGTTTAGTCCGTGTGGCTGACACATATGTTCCCAAAGAGAAAAGCTTGTATATATCTTAAAAAAAAAAAAATCAACAACTTTTGATTGGCATGTAGAAGCTGACTGTCTTCATTCCAAGAGACAGACAGAAAGGAGCATGCTTAAAAAAATGAAAAATCATTTTATTGCATTTTACTTACAGAACATGCATTACACAGAACTGATCAGATCCCAAAAGAAAAACTGAAAAAAGTTACCGAGATCATTTGAACAAACACTCCCAAAACTCTTGACTGATACACTGTCAATACATGCTATCAAAGGCTCTCCAAATATGATTAAACATTTCTATGATTAAACATTGTAACTACAGGTAAATATAAAGTTTGCCATAATAATCAAAGAGTCAGATACACACAAGAGCAGCTTATCGGTCCGGGTCCCAAGCCACCACCCTGCTACCCACCTTCTAGACCTGGCTTACCATTGTAAGGTGAGGAAAATATCTTAGACTCAGCTGCAACATGTAAAAGACAATGTCAGTCGAAGCAGCCCAAGTCATATAGAAGGTATATACTGTATCAAAGAAATTCAGTTATTCAATATATTTGTAATTGCTACTACATTAGGCAAAAAAATAACATCCCCACATAGCTTTCAAATGGGTCTACGATAATAATGATGAAGAGATTGTTCAGTGTCAATGCATAACATCCCAAATTATTATCAGGACTCTTCAGGGATATGTACTTTTTATAATAGTAATAAATAAAAGCATTATTTATAACAAATGATCAAAATTGTAATATATTATGTATTATAAGTATATAGTATTTTGTGTCTGGTGCATGTTTTCATTAATATGAGTTTCAATGATAATTACATTTTCTTTGTTTAGTGAAATGTTTTATAATGCAAGACACTACACACCCCTCAGTTAATAGGCATGAATCCATTTAGGTTCTAAATAAATCATGCAATTATTCCTAAGAGGAGATGTTATAACAAAAAATGAAAGTTTTTTTGCAGACAAATTACTGCAGTAAAGTGCCATGAAATAAATAGCATGGTGCTTCAAGTCAGATACTCTATATAAACAATTTAAACTTCCACATTAAGAAACATGTTGCATTAAGGGAACATTTTAAGTAAGACAAAAAAAAAACTATAAGCACTCACTTGCACCAGGAACCACCAGAAGATATAATCCATCTAATGTGGCCACCACCGCCTCGCTGTACAGGTTTTTCCAAGGGATCTTCAGAGTCAGTTTACCTTAAGAGCAGACATTTTCAATTCAGTGTGACAATATGAAAGATAATAGTGCTTGAATTACACGAATGTAGATCCTCTGAAATCATAAGCATTATGTTTTTCCATGCGTCTCAGTTAAAAGTAGGACACATATATTAGTAAAGTACAATACAAAAATGGTTATTAGGCAGAATAGCCAGACTTGTCAGACAGACTTTTGTTGAAGAATGAGATCAGACGTAAAAAATAAAAATAAAAAAAAAAGTGGAAAGGCATCAGAAAAATTTTAAAGGCATTAGGAAAATGCGAACATTTGAATTTGTTGCGTTTCAGATCAAGGTTTATTGGATAACTTATGGCTAGATATCTTATATACAATAACATAACAAGTAGATATTTTTTAATGAAGATTTTGTAAAATGCAGAAAATATGGAAGGAATTTCAAAGAGCTATTCAGAGTAGCATGTCGTCCTTGTTAACCAATTACTTTTTACTGCTTGACATCTTGGCACACTGTCCAGCTAACGTTTAAAGTCATCTGACTGGATCATGTGATAACATGAACTGATTTCAGCAAGCTCCCTCTTACTGGCAAGACATCTGTGCTGTGATGTTTGCTGAATTACAGAAACATTATATAAAAACTTTACTGAATGGATTATTCTTACAAAGTCATTTTAACTAGACCAGGAGGCCTATAAAGTTTCACAACAGTGTCATATTGCTTCCACAACCTGCCTAATCTCATGATATTTTAACCTCCAGCTCCTATGTGATTATTCCTGAATAGAAGTATTTATTAAAAATTGCTTCAACTCAACCTCAAATCTATTGAGGAAAAATTAGGAACTGTGAAAGTAGACCACAAACTTAAGTTTACCATTTTCAAATTCATATTACTACAAGCTTTACTACTGCTCAGCTGTTTTTATTATATTTGGAGTGTGATCTCTCCTAACAAACATCAGGCAGTGAAATAAAATCAAATTTATTGCTGAAAACTGCTGTTGCAAAGTTCAATGAGTCAGCATAATCTATCTATAGCGGCACAAAATAGGAAGCGCTATTCATCAAACTGAACACTGAAACTTTTTCTACTTAAATCTCCTTGGTTACAGGTTATAAACACACGCGCCAGAATATGAGAAAACTACACATTTCACACTTTTCCATAACACTACACATGCTGCAGCACAATTTGCCTGATAAAGTGAAAGTTGGATACTCACCAATCTGACCAGCCTTCACTTTAAAAGGGACGTCAAACTCGCTCTAAAGAACAAAGATAAATTGTTGAAATGGGTCTGAAATGCAGATTTCAAGCATACAATATCAGAAATCTCTTTTTGTGCACACATACATAGTAAAACGCTAGCTATTATGATTTAGTTGTGGTAACATCAGCAAATCTTGTGTTAGCACACTCTTGATTCAGCAGATGCTTTAGAGTTTTTACCACTAGCCACAGTGTTACATACACAAGACACGCACACTCTCTTATCAAGATAAATATGCTTCTTTTATGTGTGTGTATGTGAGTGTATTTTTTACTATATTCTTAATTTTGTCATGTTAATAAAAACACAAATCTACATTAAAATGATACCTAAAATGTAATTAAACTTAATACTGTCCAATACATTCTTACCAAAGCATTTTCTTTCACCCTCAGATTTTCCAACACCACATTTCCTAAAAAAAAATAAATACATAAAAAGATTTTTTAAAAATGATTTACTGTACATTTTATATCATGCATACTATATGACCATGTATACTGCAGACTGTACATAATGTATTATGCGGTCTATACGAATCTCTCAAAGGTGGAGTTTAAGCAGGTTTGGAGAAGTCCTGCATACATCACTAGAGAAAAGTCTGCCATTTCCATCGGAAGATCCACTGACAATGGCATGTTATGACATTTTGATCAAAAATTACGAGATTTAAAATATGAAACATATAAATGGATAAGTTGTTCACAGTAGGATCTATGACATGCATAAACAGATGAGGTGAATTTTTGTTTTCATGCCAACATATGTTTCTTATGATTCTAATGAACGTGGCTTCAAACTATCCTTGGAATTTATCTGAAAGAATCTAATCTGAGTATTTCCGGCCTTGACACATCCTGTAAAGCGACTATATCAACACAGCAGAATGACAGTAATTTGATAAGGGAAAACACATTTTTTCATATAAACCTACAAACATTAAAAATACATCTACCACAAATAGAATGATTAAGCACAGG
Source organism: Sinocyclocheilus anophthalmus (assembly GCA_018155175.1). NCBI lineage: Eukaryota > Metazoa > Chordata > Actinopteri > Cypriniformes > Cyprinidae > Sinocyclocheilus > Sinocyclocheilus anophthalmus. The sequence goes on along the minus strand of JADLZN010002324.1, from coordinate 851,364 downwards.
GACATGAAAGGGTCATGTTCCCATCAGTGATTGTGTATGATCCTGTTTGCACAAACTGTTTAAACTTTAAAATGGAGTCATTAGTGTTGATAGGAGTAATGGGGGGATATGAGTCACAGGGGCCATCAAGATAAATCTGTAGTAATATAGTGCCCCAAGTTTTTCCAAAAACATATTTGGAATTTAACTTTTCCAAGACATTTTGAATCTGTTCCTAAAGCTCCAACAATGCCACACTCTGTATTCCCAGTATGACATAAAGAGTAAGTGTACAGCACTTCAAATTTTCAGGAAAATGAATGACATGATTAAACTTTTTATTATCTATGAAGGTGTGGTCCACTTCACCTTGAGCTTTACTTGCAAAAATTCAACAGAACAGAATAAACAGCAGTGTTTGCAATAATGACTGTACATTCATCTGCACAGCCAGTTGTTGAGAACCATTTTCTGCCTCATAAAATATAAAGTAACAGGCTTGAGTAATGATGATGACTGAAATTCTTTTAACACAATAAAGGCGGAAACCCGTAAAAATAATCAAAGTAAACAGTATAAATAATGTGTCTTTATTGCCTCCGAACGACTCCTTGTGGCAAGCAACTTGACTGCCAGTCTTACAGAACAGAAACCAATCCAGCACGAGATACCTCAATGGACACTGCATTCAATTTACAACTAGCTCGCACTGCATATCGATATAGGACGTTTTGCAAGACAACAAACCAGAATAGAATACGAGCGCTTCTTTGCACTAATGTTGACACGCTGTTTTGACGAATAAACGCTTACCCCCCCATATGCCGATCTTGAGCTGCGACTTGTCCAGGTTTTCCACATAATCTCCTATGAACCTGTTCAAGAGATCACTGACTAAAGACTCGAACACCATGGTGAGTCGAGAACGACAGCGACCCTGTCGCAGATAACGTGCTAAAATGCCACAATACGCATTTGATCCGGTTACTTCCCTCCCTGTATGACAGGCGTATAGAGCGACATCGACTCATTCGGCGATCCGCTCGCACTGTCTGCAGCATCAGGGCTCGCTGCGATTACTGTATTATAAACAGGCTGGCTAGTTAATACAAGAACATGGATCGCAAAGTGAAAGTGTACTGAGATGGCTGATGTTCATTTGTTTATCAAATGAGAGACGCCTAGAGGAGATTCGTTTATTTATTTATGTGCAATATATTAAATTATTGTTTACTTTAATTTGCCGCTTTAGGATAACCACATTCTACAATTGACCTAAATGTAAATTCTCTGGAAATAGGCCTATGTATAAATCATTAACCATTTTCATTTGCTGATATATGTTGAAGCCATAGGAAATACTTTGATATAGACACAGTTCATTTGTTATCTGAAATAAAAATGTATGGGCCTGGTTGTGATGGCATTTTCCCACCACATGCGTCCATCACACTCTCCCCTTTGTCCCCTGGTTGTGGTTTTCCTTTAGGGACAAGTTTCCAAGCTCTTCGGACAGACTGGTCCACGTGGTCCCCAGGGAATCCGGTTGCAAGTTGATCTTGTGATGTTTGAACACGTGGCTTTTTGTCTTTGTGCTGAATGTTTTGAATCCAAACATGTTGTCTTCTGCTCCACTGTTTTGTTTTGTGTGTGTTGTTGTTTTTAACCATGTATATTATAAAGAAAATAATCTGGGTGGGGCTTTAAATGGCAAATAGCAATCATTTCATTATTATGGAAATGACAGCTGGCATTTAATTATTCAAGGGAAAGATGAGAGCAACAGCCCCATCTACGGGTGAATTGCTTTAAGAGCTTTTACTGTTAAGTTTGAAAAATACTTAATACTTAATTTTTAGTTTTTGAAAAACTAAAAATACAAACTAAACTCACGTGTTTCAGAGAAACATATTTTAAGTTTTGATTCTAAAATACCAATGTCAATAAATAAAGGGCTGACTAGTTACAACAGGTTTGGACAATTTGTGAAAGATATATTAAACAAACTCATCTTAAGGATAATCAAAGTGCACAAAGGTGAACTCAGTTGATGGACTCATTTCCTACAGCACAGTAGGATGGAACATAGCCTACTTTATTGTCCCATATGGGAAAAATTTAATTTCTAGTTTACACTAAGTTTCTACAAACCCAATTCCAAAAAAGTTGGGGCACTGTACAAAAA
>JADLZN010002324.1:600000-840000 GCA_018155175.1 Sinocyclocheilus anophthalmus | reverse complement strand
AATGTTTGTGTGTAAGAAAATTTGTGGCGTGTACAGGTATAGGCCTACCCTACATTTTGGGGTAATGTATTTTAGATTAATTATTAATTATGTTATGATAATGTGATATGTTATAATTATTCATATGAATTATTGCCCATGTATAGTAGTAATGTCTATATGGGTTGGAAGTTTATGTGAATAAATATTGTATTATATATTCAAATATATTAATGTAATACAAATGTACCATTAAAAAAAACTGACTAATACGCAGTAGAGGATTTCAGGACTACAATCCCCTGAAGTCCGGTCTGCATGACGCATTTCCTCTAGTCCCACCTTCAGTAATCGTCTGGGCTCGGTAAATTCCGTAAATCGAGAAGGGATTTACTCCAAAGAGGCAGGACAAGACCGTAGTTTACTGTGCATCGAGCGGCTGCGAGCTTGCAATGAAACTGCGGTAAACAAACTCACCGGTAAGATCCAGTGTGCTCAGATTTCGGCGTTTTGTGAATTGTGCACAGAAATATCCGCTATCCTTGTGTGTTTTAATGTGTTATGTATTAATACGGCAAAACCGATCTCACATGCAGTGTTGAAAGCACTGGGATTTAGAGGTGCGTGGAAATGAGCAGTGTGTGCTGGACAGAGACGTGCATAGAGTCTTTATATCTCATCTGACACGATACAAACGTTTCACCAGTTGCTAATGAGGAGAATTAATACACGCGCACACTAATCGATGGGAACGTTGGGGGTAACGTTATCTGCATTGTAATTGGTAAGTTGAACTACTTGAACGTGCATTAACGTGCATTATTTGCATTAAGGCAAATATTCGTGTTCGATGGTTTGTGTAAGCTCTCGTTTTTCACGAGAAAGAGGAGGGGCTATGGATGAAATAAAAATGGTTACATAAAATTTTATTTATTTATTTATTTATGTTCCAAACTTGGCAACTCCTACATTGTTTATCTGAAGATGTGATGCTTAACTTCAAAACTTTGCCACTGATCAGTTCATTTTAAAATAGTGGACTCTTTATAAATAGCGGGATTTTTAATATTTTCCTTTTTTAGAGCAGAAGTGAACTTCTTTAGAAGAATTCCTTTGCAGTGTGTTTAAATCGCAACAGTAAGCATAGACTCGAGGACTGAATCCTAATGGAATGTATTACTTCCAGGCATTTCTCTTTCAGTCCGCATTACCGTAACCATTCCATTCCCGCCAATTGAAATACTCTGACATTGTTTAAGTCTTTAAATCACTCTTAAAACAGTTGCCCAGATTCAGGCGCAGCAGTGGGGTGAAACGCTTTTGTGACGGTCCAGACACATGGAGCCCATGCTGACGCCACACCCCTCTGTGTCATCACATTTAAACATCCCCTCAGAGCTTTCTACATTTATACTTGTGGATTCTCCATTGTTCTTCGGATGTTTTGTTTGTCTTTGATTACATTCCTCGCCTTATTACCTAATTTACTTGCTATTCATTCATTTGTTAAATTGCTATTCATTCATTTGATAGATTGCGTATGTTTTCAAACATTTTCAAACAGTTTATCAAACATAAGCCTATGTTTGTTGGAAACAAAATCAAGCTGTAGGGGAGATACCTTAGGTTTGGAGTAAAGGTTTTGATTACACAAATATGTTCGTCTTGTATGTTGGCTTCAAGCAATACTCCTTCAATGCTGTAATTTTATGCCATGTAGAAACTACAGTTTCTTTCTTTTTCTTTTCTTTTCTTTTCTTTTGACCAAAACATTGTTCATGAGATGTTTTTTTACTGCTTAAATTTAGCTGAAAATCCTATTAAAAGTTATATTTTGGCAGGTTTCCATTGTGACGACTTACCCCATATAGTGTTACCACATGTCTCAACATTATGCTACTTTTGTATTTTTATGCTTTGTTATTCTCTTGGCTATTTAACAACTGAAAAATGACCTTATGACAAGATGTCGTCACGCAAAGATGAGTGTCCTTTTTTGGTGTTCTGAGGTTGTTTTCATTCATTTCCATTGACATAATGGATAGAAGTGTGTTATTTATGAGAGCTTCTTTGCATAGATTAATCATCTGTTTTGTAACTTTTCTGAAGATTTGCTACTGTACATTGTCCTTTTGCATTGGCAATTCTGTTCAGCTTCATATTGTTTATCAGGGTCAATACACTGTATTTTTAGATTTTTGTTTTAGTGGTAGTCAGGCAAAGAAGGTTTCTCCTCTTTTACATCAGGGCTCATGTATCCAGCACATTCTAAAGGGTTTTAAGCACTTTTCTGAGGTAGTGTAACTCAACCTCCTCGCTCTACTTCTATGCGCTCTCTCTTTGAGACGCATGGTATTGCAGGACTGTGTGTTTTATTTGTGTTGTTTTACCTTTTATTAGCACTGTAGACCTACTTTGCTTTTAAAGTCCATCTCACAGTATTCAGTGTTTGACGTGAAGGAGACAGACAGGTCTGCTTACTGTGTATGGGCTGATGGACTGCTGATGCTGATGAATCCAGTAGCTTAGGAAAAGGCATCAAGTGGAGTATACTGTCTGCTGTCCTTTTGACAAACTGCAGCTGCTTTTTATCACAGCTGTCACTTATATTGGTAGCTGGCCCATGGGTCATACCTTATTGGCAAGGCTCCTGTTTTTCAGCATAAGTGTACACTGTATAGGTGAACAAGCTCATTGACTTGCTGCTAGCAACTCATCACTTGGCGCTGTCTTCACTCCAACAATGTCGCACATGTTCTTTGTTAAAATACAATTTTCTTTTGCAAGGCAAAAGAACAAGGTGAGTGTGAATGTGAATTTTCTCCACACCAAATGTGACTAAATAAAGAAAAGGGTTCCCTTAATGATATGGATCAGTTGGTTTCTATGGGGAGAATTAGACATATGTCATATCAGACCAGTGAGTAAAGTGTGCTCTTTTATAATGGAACCTTAAACAGTCAATTTATTTGTTCTCTTTTCTTTTTAAAGGGGGTTTCATCAATCAATGATGGGCGCGCTTTTTTCTTTTTTTTTTTTTTTTTATTTTTTTTTTTTTTTTTTTTTTTTTTTTTTTTGTTTTCTTTTTTTTTTTTTTTGTTTTTTTTTTTTTTTTTTTTTTTTTTTTTTTTTTCGTTTTTTTTTTTTTTTAATGATTCATATTTGGTTTGTGTATTTGGTGTAACAGAATATGCTGACATGCTTTAATGTTAAAAAAACACATTATTTTCTTTTTATTATTTTTTTTTTCAAATACTGTATATTATTGTAGGTCCTCTATGTCCCGCCTCTCTCAAACGCTTAGTTTTTCTACAAAGTCCCTCCTTCCGACAAGCCCAGTCTGCTCTGATTGGCCAGCTGAACCATTGCATTGTGATTGGCCGAACACCGCAAAGCACTCGTCGGAAATGTAACGCCTCTTACCATAATCGCGAGCTTCATCTTTCAAAATAATGTAAAGACAGAGCCCGAAAAGGGGAACAGAGTCACGTGACAGACACAGTGATGAAGCTGGTATGTGTTTGCAGTACACAAGCCACGGTTAAGACAGCTGACTCCACTGTGATATGACCCTCTCTCTCTCTCTCACACACACACAAACCACACACACACACACAAAACAAACAATGCGCAAAAACTCTGCATTTGAACCTGGTCAATAGCAAATACTTATTTAAACTAATAACAAAACAGTAGTTGATTCAGAAGCGGCAGATTGTCATAGCAAAAGTCAGAATACCTCCTCTCCTAGGTTCACGAAACGGGTGTCCATAAAATGCATTGCTGTTCTGCTGTAAGTAATCTTAAAAATTCCTAAATGCATCTACTTTCGGAAGGCCAAATAAAGTGCTTTTGGACTGAAATACACAGCGTCTCTCTGACATGGCTGCATCAAAACTACTGCGGTTCCTGAAACCACGCCGCCTTTCTTTGCATGAAACATGTGGGAGCATCTATGCAAATATTTCCCATCGCGAAGGTAGTATGTGGGGGACCAGGTCCGGCGTTGTTTAGGTGGACAGCCGTTTTTAGTGGGGGGGCGACGATTGGCCAGGGTATTGGAAAAGTTTCTCGTAAGCCTTTTGGGGGGATAAAATAATTTATAAAAACGTTAACTTACAAGGATACAGTCTCCCCTTTGGCGTTGGGGTTTGAGACTTTAGTCTTTTGCAAACTTCAGGGATCTTATCTAGTGAACACATCTTGTAGCACTCCAAAGAGAAAGGAAAATTTTTTTAATTGCATCATATGACCCCTTTAAATTATGAATGGTCCCTTATCATGAAAAATAATTTTTGTTTATTTTGCCAGGCACTTGGTGTTCAGATAAGCCTGCTAATTCTGTGAACAGTATTGCATGAAAAATGAGGTCTGTCTGCTAATCATACCCTTCGTTATATTGATGTTGACCAAGCTATATGTCAGCCCACAAAGCTTATGAATGTGCATGTTTGCTTTGATTTTAGAAGAATGTTTTTCATGGCTAATTGCCACTCATTGTACAAAACACTTAAACCATTTAAAAGTAATATTGTAAAATAGCGTTACAATTTAAAATAACTTTTGTTTTGTGATATATTTTATCATGTAATTTATTCCTGTGATAGGAAAGGTGAATTTTCAGCAGCATTACTCCAGTTTTCAGCGTCACATGATCTTTCAGAAGTCATTCACACATGCTGATTTGATGCTCAAGAAACACTTCTTATTATTACTAATGTTGAAAACAGTTGTGCTGCTTAATATTTTTGTGGAAAACTGTAATATATATTTTCAGGAATTCTCATTTACATGATTTTTAGGGTTCATTGATAAATAGTTCAAAAGAACTGTATTGCTTGAAACAGAAATCTTTTTAACATTATAAATGTCTTTACTGTCACATTTGATCAATGTAATGCATTCTTGTTGTAATGAAAAACTATACATTTCTTTAAAAAAATAAATAATAAATCTTATTAGCCCCAAACTTTTGAACTGCAGTGTATGTAATCAGGCGTATTTCAATAAGTGCATATACCATATGCCTTGGTAACTTTGGACCACCTGCAGTCTTGGTATTTTGAAGTGCTTTTTTGTTTATTTATTGTTAAAAAATGGAACAGGGATGGTAGCAAGTTGTACAGATGTACCCAGTGGGGGAAAAAAAAATTTAGTCAGCCACCAATTGTGCAAGTTCTCCCACTTAAAAAGAGAGAGAGGCCTGTAATTTTCATCATAAATATACCTCAACTATGAGAGACAAAACAAGAAAAAAAAATCCAGAAAATCACATTGTAGGATTTTTAAAGAATTTATTTGCAAATTATGGTGGAAAAGTATTTGGTCAATAACAAAATTTAATCTCAATACTTTGTTATATACCCTTTGTTGGCAATGACAGAGGTCAAACGTTTTCTGTAAGTCTTCACAGGTTTTCACACACTGTTGCTGGTATATTTCGGCCCATTCCTCCATGCAGATCTCCTCAAGAGCAGTAATGTTTTGGGGCTGTCGCTGGGCAACACGGATTTCAACTCCCTCCAAAGATTTTCTATGGGGTTGAGATCTGGAGACTGGCTAGGCTATTCCAGGACCTTGAAATGCTTCTTACGAAGCCACTCCTTCGTTGCCCGGGCGGTGTGTTTGGGATCATTGTCATGCTGAAAGACCCAGCCACGTTTCATCTTCAATGCCCTTGCTGATGGAAGGAGGTTTTCACTCAAAATCTCACGATACATGGCCCATTCATTCTTTCGTTTACACGGAACAGTCGTCCTGGTCCCTTTGCAGAAAACAGCCCCAAAGCATGAGGTTTCCACCACCATGCTGCACAGTAGGTATGGTGTTCTTTTGATGCAACTCAGCATTCTTTCTCCTCCAAACACGACAAGTTGAGTTTTTACCAAAAAGTTCTATTTTGGTTTCATCTGACCATATGACATTCTCCCAATCCTCTTCTGGATCATCCAAATGCTCTCTAACAAACTTCATACGGGCCTGGACATGTACTGGCTTAAACAAGGGGACACGTCTGGCACTGCAGGATTAGAGTCCCTGGCGGCGCAGTGTGTTACTGATGGTAGCCTTTGTTACTTTGGTCCCAGCTCTCTGCAGGTCATTCACTAGGTCCCCCCGTGTGGTTCTGGGATTTTTGCTCACAGTTCTTGTGATCATTTTGACCCACGGGGTGAGATCTTGCGTGGAGCCCCAGATCGAGGAGATTTCAGTGGTCTTGTATGTCTTCCATTTTCTAATCATTGCTCCCACAGTTGATTTCTTCACAACAAGCTGCTAACCTATTGCAGATTCAATCTTCCCAGCCAGGTGCAGGTCTACAATTTTGTTTCTGCTGTCCTTTGACAGCTCTTTGGTCTTGGACATGGTGGAGTTTGGAGTGTGACTGTTTGAGGTTGTGGATAGGTGTCTTTTATACTGATAACGAGTTCAAACAGATGCCATTAATACAGGTAACCAGTGGAGGACAGAGGAGCCTCTTAAAGAAGAAGTTACAGGTCTGTGAGAGCCAGAAATCTTGCTTGTTTGTAGGTGACCAAATACTTTTTTACCGAGGAATTTACCAAGTAATTCTTTAAAAATCCTACAATGTGAATTTCTGGATTTTTTTTTTCTCATTTTCTCTCTCATAGTTGAGGTATACCTATGTTGAAAATTTCAGGCCTCTCTCATCTTTTTAAGTGGGAGAACTTGCACAATTGGTGGCTGACTAAATACTTTTTTGCCCCACTGTATGTGAGTGCATACTTGTGCATTCAAATGAGTCCTCCTAGCACACCTGCCATGTTCTGCCCAAATCTAGTTCCATCTTGGACAAATGCAGAAGTTTCCATTCTACATTCCAGAGAACTACTAGAAACCTTTTTTGAGTCCATGTAAATGTAAATATTTTCACAAAATTTGAATTTCTTAGCGTTCCACATTATTACACAAATGTATGAAGTTACGATTAGATCTTTCACAAGCCCTTATGTCATATCAAACCTGTTCTTTCTTACATTTTACACAGGATAAAAAAAAGCTTAGTTCCCACTAAAGCCAGGGCTGTCAAGCTCCAAAAAACGACAAAAAACGCTTTTTAGTATTCATTTGTCTGTATGACAAGTCTTCTGAACAGAGTGCAGCTAATCCACTGAAAATCCTCCTGTCCACAAGATTTTTTATTTAAACAATCTGCTAAACTCAGTTAGTGTTGTACGGCAGCAATAAAGTCATTCAGCTTTGGAACAACATGAAAGCGTAAATGATGACAACATTTTAATTTTGAGTGAACTATTACCTGAACACTCAATATTCACACAGAAAGTTGAGGTGGCAGTCTGACTGCAGTGCCTCTTCAAATGCAGCGGTTATAATTAGCAGGGGTGTTGTTGGGTATGCGGGAGTCGCATCCTTTAGCTCCAGTCAGTTCTGAACATGGCTGCCAACAGCAACTGATAAAACACTACACCTGTCATCATTCTCTCTTTTTGAACTCTGCATTCCTTGTTTTGCCACACTCCTATATCTGCACCTTCAACTTGAGTGACAATGCCTAACTGTATAGTTTGGCTTCATTAGTTTGTTTAGGTCGTGATACACCTCACCAAAACCCTCTACAATAAGAATCTTGGTTATCTTTTATAAGAACCGATTACAATAGACATTTGTACCTATTGCTCAAATTTGTGTCCGTCAACTTTTGTCAGCAAAAGTTTTCCCAAAAATTAAAATGATAATTTATTAACCCTAAAATTGCTCCAAACCTGTATGACTTTTGTTTCTTCTGTGGAACACAAAATAAGATATTGTGAAGAACACAACAAACACTCGTGTAGCCACAAGAAGAAAATAAGGCTTCTCATGAAGGTGAATAAATGATGACAGAATTTTAATTTGAGTTGGCTATCCCTTTATTGACAGGTTGCTTAAACAATTTATCTCTTGTTTCATGCATTTCATGCTTTATTGTGATTACCAGAATCTATTGACAAATCAATTAACATTATCAGTACCTCATATTAGCTGTCATAAATTCTTTTAGTTCTTGACTTTTGACTTGGGTTGAAATACACTACTGTTCAGACATTTGGGGGCAGTCAGTCAGTTTATATAGAAATATAATATAGATATATATATATATATATATTGGAAGAGAATGACTCTTTTATTCCAGCATGCATCCAATTATCCAAACTGGACAGTTTGTAGCAGACATTATTAATGTTGCAAAAGAAAAAAAAAAAAAAAAAGGGAGAAAAAAAAAAAGAAAAAATATATTTCAAATATAAAGGCTGTTATTTTGAACTTTCTAAATAAAAAAATCATGACAAAAAAAAACCTACACCGTATGCAACATAATAAGAAAATGTTCTTCAGCATCAAATTCGGTCATGACCTCAAGACCTGAGTAATGTCTGCTGAACTGGAAGCTTGCCATTACAGAAAAATTACATTTAATATATTTTAAATTAGAAAACATTTTTTTTATATTGTAATAATATTTACAAATATTGCTCTTTTGACTGTATTTTTATCAAATAAATGCAGCCTTGGTGAGCATAAGGTTTCTTCAAAAAATATTTAACAATTCTTACAGACGCCAAACTTTTGAACAGTACTGTAGCTGGTACTGTTATATTTACCACAGTTATATTCAGTACAGTGCAATGTGATAGTCAACACAATGACACTTGGATAAATATGTAGCTGTAACGGGTGTGAAGTGAAAGATGAATGAAGCAAGGTGTTTGGCTCCATACCGTCAAGACACAGAACCACTATTGGAGCCTTGGAGTTTAAGCTTGACTCTGGAGGCCTGAGGCTGTTTCTACCCCCACATTCTCTGTGCTGAAAAGGGATCCAGGTCATTCTGTTATATCGGGAGCTTCTGCTATTGCTGCCTCCCCTTCGGCAGAATGGCTGTCTGGCTAGTTGTGATATCTTGTGCACCATGTGAGTTGCTTGCCAGAAAGAGCAGGTACAATTCCTATCCAAACTGCTGTGAGGGTTCAATTAAGCTTCTCTCACGTGAACACATTCCACTGGAGCAGTAGATGAGTGATCAAAGAAAGGTGTATAGGAATACAGTGGTCCGATGGATTGTTGGACAATGCATTAGGTAAAGGGCATGTCTCGGGTGTTCATTTGAATGAATAGTTCTGAAGGTAAAACATGTGTACTGTCACTTTGAATAGAGTGCTTTCTCTGGCAGGGTATTTTTGGGAATACAGAATATTTTTTGCCCTCTGACACGAGGCTTAATATGGTTACATGAAATCAGAGAATGGAGAGGGGGTTTTCTGAGACAGTCTGCAGCTGGCTGGGTGGCATATGCTGCATAGATCTGACGTTCCCAGAGTCCCTGTATTGTAACTGGAACTGACTAGGCTGGTGGTGCCATTTCTTTAACTTTACAATGTAAATGGGTTAGACTAAAAGCTGCTCAAATAGTTGTAGCTATGTCTTATGCAGATAAATATATCAGGTTTCGACTATACTTAGGATTTTTTTATAATACTTTTGTCATAAATACTACAGTGTACAGGGAAAGTTCACTCAAAAATGAAAATTTTGTTATGATTTACTTGTGTGACTTCTGTTGAACACATGGATAATATAAAAAAAAAATGTGTAAAGGAAGGGCTGCATCCTTATTTAACAGAGTCTATGGGACCTAAAACATAGATTATATGGACAAAATGCATTGGGGCATCTGATCATTACACCAACTGGGACGTTAATGATATTGCATTCTAAATACTTAGACAGCCACTGATGTTAGACAAGGCCTGGCTCACAATCTCTGTTCCAGTTTACCCCAAAGGTATTCGAAGGGGCTGAGGTCAAGGCTCTGTGCAAGCCGGTAAAATTCTTCCTCGCCAAACTCCGTTGCTTTGTGCAATAGGCACAGTCATGCATTTTGTATTTGAATATTTGAGCTCATTCAAATATTCGTTTATTTAAATGATGTTAAACGAGAAAGACAACAATTTCTGAACAAGCTTATGATTAGGCATTATACACCACAATGTTCTACTACAACGTTACGTTATACCGCAATGTGTTGTCTTTAGTAGATATATATATATATATATATTACACACTGAACAAAATTTATTAAAATGCTTTGTTTTTGCAGCCCCATTTTTCATGAGTCTGAACTCAAAGATCTAAGTTTGGGTGGTTGTGTCACCACATGGCCTGTTGGTTTTTCGGAAACCTGCCTGGTGCGCGGTTCCCCCCCTTAGCTACGTGTTCGTTTTTGGGCCTATGTGAACACGGCAAAAAATCGCCAGTACTCACCTTATTGGGGTTCACACGCCAACCCCCAAAACAATCGGTCCGAGATCGTGCCTCCCTTGAACGAGCGTGGGTGGTCTGGCTCGATTGGAAAACGAACTCTGGAGCTGGTCGGTTGTAGTGAGGGGAAAGCCCAATCATGATTCCAAACGGACCAACGAACCAGGCTATGCACATGTATAAGGGTAATTACTGTAAGTTTCGGTGAAAAGCATAGCTTTATTGTGTTGCAATACCTAAAAATTAACCTGTGAATGTCTGTGGGAGAGCACGTCTTTGCCATACAAAAATTAAAGCGCACTTTTTTGTTTTATAATTAATGCCGTCTTATTACTCTTCTTTGTAGTATGTGCATTTTAAAAAATGTTTTCCCAATCAATCCTGGACTACTGCTCAAAATGATAAATTAATATAACAACAGCTACAAAAAACCCAACAATAAGCCCGCAAAGCTGTTATTGTTCCATCCTGACAGATGACAGCTGTGACAAGCTAGTGGAATCCCGGAAAATAAACCATGGAACTTTGACCAATGAAAGAACAGTTTACTTGCGCGTGACTGTATAACAAATGTGGTCCGTTAGAAACTTTGCTGTTGTGAAGAGAACCGCACAAATAAAAAGCAAATTGTAATCCTTGAATCCCTGGTTCGGAACAAAGCAATCGATCTACAGGTATGTACACAAAAGGCTTATTTCTCTCAAATATTGTTCACAAACCTGTCTAAATCTGTGTTAGTGAACACTTCTCATTTGCCGAGATAATCCATCCACCTCACAGGTGTGGAAATATTCAAGATGCTGATTAGACAGCATGATTATTGCACTGGTGTGCCTTAGGCTGACCACAATAAAAGGCTACTCTAAAAGGTGCAGTTTTACTGTATTGGGGGGCCCAAAAACCAGTCAGTATCTGGTGTGACCACCATTTGCCTCACGCAGTGCAACACATCTCCTTCGCATAGAGTTGATCAGGTTGTTAATTGTGGCCTGTGGAATGTTGCTCCACTCCTCTTCAATAGCTGTGCGAAATTGCTGGATATTGGCAGCAACTGGAACACACAGTCGTATATGCCGATCCAGAGCATCCAAACATGCTCAATGGGTGACATGTCCGGTGAGTATGCTGGCCATGCAAGACCTGGGATGTTTTCAGCTTCCAGGAATTTGGTACAGATCCTTGCAACATGGGGCCGTGCATATCATGCTGCAACATGAGGTGATGGACGTGGATGAATGGCACAACAATGGGCCTCAGGATCTCGTCACAGTATCTCTGTGCATTCAAAATGCCATCAATAAAATGCACCTGTGTTAGTTGTCCATAACATACGCCTGCCCATACCATAACCCCAACGCCACCATGGGCCACTCGATCCACAACATTGACATCAGCAAAACGCTCACCCACATGACGCCATACACGCTGTCTGCCATCTGCCCTGGACAGTGAAAACCGGGATTCATCCGTGCAGAGAACACCTCTCCAAAATGCCAGACACCATCGAATGTGAGCATATGCCCACTCAAGTCGGTTACGACGACAAAATGCAGTCAGGTCGAGACCCCGATGAAGACAACGAGCATGCAGATGAGCTTCCCTGAGACGGTTTCTGACAGTTTGTGCAGAAATTCTTTGGTTATGCAAACCGATTGTTGCAGCAGCTGTCCGGCTGGCTGGTCTCAGACGATGTGGAGGTGAAGATTGGCGGATGTGGAGGGCCTGGGATGTGTGGTTGGTTTTACAATGTGGGGGGGGGGGGGGGGGGGTCTGTGGTTGGTGAGCCAGTGTGGATGTACTGCCAAATTCTCTGGAACGCCTTTGGAGACGGCTTATGGTAGAGAAATTACCATTCAATTCACGGGCAACAGCTCTGATGGAAATTCCTGCAGTCAGCATTCCAATTGCATGCTCCCTCAAAACTTGCGACATCTGTGGCATTGTGCTGTGTGATAAAACTGCACATTTTAGAGTGGCCTTTTATTGTGGCCATCCTAAGACACACCTGTGCAATAATCATGCTGTCTAATCAGCATATTGATATGCCACACCTGTGAGGTGGATGATTATCTCGGCAAAGGAGAAGTGCTCACTCACACGATTGTGACACAAAGAGTGTGGAGTTATATATATATATATATATAGAGTAGATATATAAATATAGCTATCAGAATAGATATATATATATATATATATATATGAACAACAGCGCTCAAGCAGAGAAAATGGAAAAAATAAAGCAGAACGTGCCAATTACAGTACAGAACATACACTGGAGTCAGCTTATGTTTATCGTGTTTATATTGTCTCACATCAAGCTAATGTTGAGAAAAACAATAATATCCACATGAAAGTTGGCTCCTCAGTCTGATAACAATAAGAACACGAGCCGCAAAGACGTTCCAGAGACACAAAGATAACAGTGTGCTAAGCAAACTTTCTTACAGCGCTTTGTGTTTTCTGTTCTTAAACCACTCTCCCTCAAGGAAACTTAAAGGAAGCATATGTCTCAAGATCATTTCGTTATCAGATAAGCTCTCTTCTCGGCTCACTCGGTTACAGCTGTGCTTACCTGCAGTCGTGAATGCAGTGATAGACAGCTGTCTTTCCTCAGTCGACTGGTGTTTGGATTTAATTTGATTTCTCATTGTGTTGGTGAACTGGAGATATTATGATAACTCAGTTCCACTGATTCATTTGATCAAAAGTAATTCCATTATCCATTTACCATTCCATTTCAGGGCTCGCAAAATCACTAGCCCGTCGTCCCGGGGCTATTGTGTTTTCTAGTTGGGCTACCAAAATGTATCACTGCCCTGCCTGACGGGCTACCTTGAATAGTGATATTATAATCCCTTCCTTGATTCACGTTGTTCACTAGCTTGTAGGGGAGAAACGGATCATAGTTTATCATTTACAAGTGTTTCTAAGTCTTACCAATTTAAAAATTCAAGCGTTTTAAACCATTCATGCACATGAAGAGGCTTAAAGGAATTTAAATTTTGTGCTCACACGCTGTTATTTGCCCGCACACACTACAAAGCGCGCAAACCGAGAGCGGCCATGACATACAGCGTCGTGACCCTGAAAATACTTACCCTTTCGCGTTCCTTGCAATTGACAAAGGCAAATACCACAAATTACCTCAAAGTATACCTATATATAAATGCTGCTGTCCATAAGCGCACTGCGTCAGAGAGTGACATTTGCCGTCTCAGTAAGCCCTCTGCTGTTTGGTTTCATTTTCAGCTTTTTTATGTACAGTAGTTTCCACAAGCTTAAGTTAGACCATCTGATTTTACTAAATTTCGAATTTTACACTCTAAATCACATGTATTTAGCATCTTTGTTTGGATCACGATTAAAATGCAGTGGTTGCCTCTAAGTTTGAAAGAGCACAGGCAAAGCCTTAGTTAGTTCATATTAAGATATTTATTTTGGATTATTTATTGTTTCCCGACCCTCTCTCGATACGACGATTCTGTTTACAACATTGAAGTTAGTTGTATTATTTGGGTAGTCAATTTCATTTCGCAAAGAAATGTGCCCGCATTTGGTCTGAGAAATAACAAAAGGACACCTTTTTTAAAAATCTTAGATCTTATTTTGTTAAAAAATAATTTGTGAGAAAATTGTATTGTGAAATCATTATCGTGAATCATAACACATCGTGAGTTTTGTGAATCGTTACATCCCTATATGCTACAAGTTTTTTGCTGTGGTATCGAAGTAGTAAACTGTTCTTTAAATAATAAGTGTTATTTAAGTAATAAAGAACCATATTTTTTTTGCTCATCCGAAAAATGATCCAATCCGTGACTCAAAATCTGTAATATGATCCAAGCCGTGAGTTTTGTGATTTGTTGCACCCCTACTCTCTTGACTTGTTATTTGAAGAAAAAATACAATCACTGATGTTTTCGATCATGCTGATTTGTCCGCAGTGAAGTTCAGCCAATGTCTTTTTTTTTTTTATTCGGGTTAGTTAAATTTATTTTGGGCTACCAAAATCTAGAGAATGTATGCCTGAAGGGCTACCAGGGATTTTGAAATTTTGCGTGCCCTACATTTACCATAATTCCAATTACCATTATCCTTCCTCACCAAATGTTACGTTTGGCACAATGCAGTCGGTTAGGTAACATTCTCCTGGTATCTGCCAAACCCAGACTCATCAGACTGCCAAAAAGAGAAGTGTGATTGGTCACTTGACAGAACATGTTTCCACTGCTCCAGAATCCAGTGGCAGCATGCTTCACATTACTCCATCTGCCGCTTGGCATTGTACTTGGTGATGTGAGGCTTGTATGCGGCTGCTCGGTCTTGAAAACCCATTCCATGAAGCTCGTGCCTCACAGTTTTTGTACTGGTATTAATGCCAAGGGAAGTTTGGAACTCTTCAGTTATGGAATCCAGCCGACGTGGGTTTTTTTTTTTTTAAATGCATCATGCACCTCAGCACTCTGAGACCCCACTCTGTGACTTGCGTGGTCTTTTTCACTTTGTCACTTTTTTTCCAACTTCCAAATAAAACCACTTAAGGTTAACAGTGAATTATTTTTTTTTTTCCCACAAATGTTTGTAAATGCAGACTGCATGCTAGGTGCTTGGTTTTACACACCTGTGGCAATGGGTCTGATTGAAATACCTGAATTCAATAATTTAGAGATACTTTTGTCCATAGTGTACATGTAACATGCACAGAATTTAGAGAAGTTGTAAAGAATAAGTGATGGAGCTCCGTAAACTGAATGTACAGAAATGATCCATCACCCGAGTTATCAACTATCTCAAGTATTAGAAACATGAAGTACATTACATTTATATAGTTGAAATATATATATATCTACTATATATATACTGTATGGATGATATATGTATGTATGTATAATGTGGTATATAGTTCTATGTATTTATATCTGTAGTATTATATGTATGTATATATGTATATAGTATGTCTAGTGTATGTATGTATGTATATATGTATGTTATATAGGTATATTGTATGTCTAGATGTATATATGTATGTTATATGTATATATGGAAAAATTTTTTTTGTAAATTGTTTTTTTTTTAAATTTTTGTTTAAAAAACATAGTACATGTATATGTACTAGTATATAGACGTACCCCACAGCGACCGACAGATGTATATGTATATATGTATCATATGATATATGTAATCTGTATATAGGTATGAATATTTATGATAGATGTATGTTAGTATGTATATCTGTAGTATGGTGACGAGGTGTATGGAAACCGATACAAATGATATATGTATATGTAGCTTATAATGTATATATGTAATGTATGTATATCTGTATATGTATAGTAGGTTATCTGATTATATATATGTTATATATGTATATTATGTTAATATATGTATGTATATATGATGTATATTGGTATGAGATGTATGTATATATGTATGTCTCTAGTATGTATATATGTATGTATATATGTATGTATATAATGTATGTTATATGTATGTATATATGATGTAATATAGTAGGTATCTATGGTATATAGTAGTGTAAATGTATTATGTATATGTATGTATATATTTGTATGTAATATGTATGTATATATGGGATATAGGATGAATTATGGATGTATATGTATATATGTATATATGTATATATGTTATATGTATATATGTATATATGATATTATATCTGTCGTCTATATGATGTAATATGTCTGTATCTACTGTATTATATAGTATCGTATATATGTAGTGTAATATGTTGTATTACATGTATTGTAGGCACAATACATGTATATTGTATATGTATGTATACATTGTATATATGTAGATGATGTTATAATGTCTATGTATGAATCTAGTCTAAATATATGTATTATATATGTATGTATATATGTGTATATGTATATATAAATATATGTATAAGAGTAGATGTAATTAATATCTATGTATATTGTATATAGTATATTGTATATCGATGTATATAGGTATGGTAATTATGTATGTATGTAAGGATAATGTTATATAGGTAAGATGTATGTATTTATTGTATAGAGTATCTATGGATATGTGTTGTACTATTAGTATGTATATATGTATGTGATGTATGTAGATCTGGATATGATGTGTAGTGTATGTGTCCGTGTATATATGTATATTTATATTGTATATACGTATGTATATATAGTATATAGATATATATGGTACTATATATGTAGATGTCATAGGTAGTGTATGTGTATATATGTATGTAGGTATGTATGTTATAGATAATGTATATATATATGTATATATATATGTATATATATGTATCTATGTATGTGTGTTATAATATGATATGTAGGGTATATATATATATATATTTGGATATGTATGTGCTTCTATATATATGTGTGGTTGTATAGGTATGTGTATATATAGTGATTATATGTGGTATATAGTGTGTCTATATGTTGATATATGTGTATATATGTGATTATATGTGTATATATGTGTGTGTATAATGGGTATATATATGTGTGTGTGTATATGTGTGTGTATGTATGTGTATATATATATATGTTGTATATGTGTATATATATATATGTATATATATTAGTATATGTGTATTCATATATATGTAGATATGTATGTTATATATATATATATGTGTAATATGTATGTATTATATGAATGTATATGTGTATATATATATATATATAGGTATTGTGTATATATATTATATGTATATATGTATATTATATGTATGTATATATATATGTCTATATATATGGATTATATATGTGATATATATATAATTTGCAAAACAGTTATTTAAATGGGCCTCATGGTACTTAATGACAGATGGATCTATAGAGTAAACATAGCATGGTGGATAGTGCTTCATCTCAAGACCATTTGCTTAACATATGTTAGTGTTAATATTATTTGATTTTTTTGTTTGTTTTGTCATAACCTTTTAAAATCCTATTTACCGTGTAGCATTTGGACCAATCAGACACACAACTATTTGTTATATTTAAGCAAATAATATCTAATGCCCCCTCACCTAACCAAAGGGCCAATGATGAGGGTTTATTCAGTCAGGCTTCAGTATTCCTCGGAGAAAGACGTTTCCTCCAATGCAGCAGCATCTGACGCAACATTGAAAGACTGATACTTACAGGGAACATTGAAGTTTCAGGCTTTAAAGCACTCATAATAAATGTTGAAAGTGTTTTGTTGCATGAAGATGAGTGGTGTTTTAGCCTGTGTCCAATTTTATCTGTCTCTCTCTCTGTCTATCACTCTCAGTCTCAGTTTACTACCTTCTTGGCCCCCTCTGTCCTTCTAAAGTTGGAATTTGCCTTGACGTAGAGATGCTAATATTTGTGGTCGACCATCCGTTTACCCATCACAGTGCTCTGTGTTGACAGAACATCTATCTGAGTTATGGAGTATATATGAATGTATTCCTTTATCAAAGGTCAATCATAACTGGTAAATCATAAAAAAATTATTATTTTATTCAATTTAAATTTGTTCTCTTTTATAAATGAACGAATGGCGCTTTAGCACCCTTGATAAACACACTTGATGATAGATGAACTGTTTTAATTAGGGCTGTGCAATTAATCGCATGAGATTGTCATGCACATCTCGTCAGTAAAGCCGGTTCCGTGATTAGTAGTAAATCTCCATCACCTGCTTTCAGATGGAGCGGCATTTACTACACGGAGCCGTAGTTCACTGACAATTAGGCAATATCACGTTCATAATCGCAGATGAATCGCATTCGATTATGCATGCGATATTGCCTAGCTTGTCAGTGAACTACGGCTCTGTGTATTAAATGCCGCTCCATCTGAAAGCAGGTGATGGCGATTTACTACCAATCACGGA
The DNA here is from genome assembly GCA_018155175.1 of Sinocyclocheilus anophthalmus. Taxonomy (NCBI): domain Eukaryota; kingdom Metazoa; phylum Chordata; class Actinopteri; order Cypriniformes; family Cyprinidae; genus Sinocyclocheilus; species Sinocyclocheilus anophthalmus. Next base: position 821,874 of record JADLZN010002324.1, on the reverse strand, counting down.
ACCGGCTTTACTGAGGAGATGCGCTTGACAATCGCATGGGATTTAATTGCACAGCCCTAGTTTGAGTCAATTTAAGGCCAAATGGAACATCATTAATTAAAGTGTTGGAAGATGTGACACTTCTGCTGTTCTTCTCAAACTCATGATCCTAAAAATACACTTTGTTTACACAAATCCCCACTGCCCATTAGGACAAGATCATGTTTAAGACTACGAGGGGTTTGGAGCCAGATGTCCTGTAGGTGATTTGTGTATATTTATTGGTGAGGACAACACCAGTGGGATTCCAGCCGAGATCTAGTGTTGTGTAGCCGCACGGACAGGAAAAGCCAAACCTGGGTGTCCTGCTCCATGGCGGTTACTCCCCCCCCGATCCCACCCCGCCCCATTATTTTTACCCTCCGCATGGATAATTTAAAAAAATAAGGGTGTCATGAGAGCTCCAGCTGGATTCGATTACTCGTGGACAGCTCTGCGTTAATCAAATGCTGGGAAATATCCTTTTATTTGTGCCGCCTGTTCTTGGAGTTCCCTAATGCTTAACTAAATGAATACAGCAGACTAGAGCAGATTATCCAGGCATGTAACCCCTGACTGGCATGTTTAGTGGAAGGCTACGTGGTGTAAACCTTTGAGGTGCATCTAGTAGTACGGGACGTAATGTCCATAACCAGATCTGTGTGATCTGTTTCAGCTGTGCGCTCTGAGGTCATAGTTGTGGCTCAGGAAATCATATGATCCTTACCTTAGATGTGGGCGGCATTACGACTGTGGTTCTTCCTGGCAGTGCATAAGTCATTTGTTAAGTATGCAGATGCTATTCTAGTGGCTTTACTTGTACCCTGTTTTAGAATGGAGCACTGCTGGGTCTACTAATATACATACATTATGAGTAATAGCCTCATTAGCTTGCCTGGCAGTGGTTTTAGTTGCTAATCCCCACAATCTCAGTGACAGTTCAGATTAAGCTGTCTAGCGCGGCTCATTTTTCACAGGAATAGCTGCTTTATGAAAGTGTAGAGCATGTAAAATGTTGCCCCGGTCTTGTTAAACAAGCTGGATTGTCATTGAAAATACAGTCATTAAACCAGCTAATGACTAGCAGGAGACTGCTGATTGGTTGCTTGGCTGCAGCAGGAGATGCTTTTGCAGATTTTGGCATTGACTGAAGTGTATTTCTGTTTGCAAACTCTTCACTGTTTGCAAAATGTTTATTTTATGTGCCAGTTCTGAAATGATCTTACTTGCTTTGAAGCTATGGAATGGAAATAGTCTTTATTAACTAATATCTAATATTAGCATGGTTATCATTAGATTTCCATATATACTAGTGTTCAAAGGTTTGGGGTCTGTAAGAATTTATTTATTGATGAATTGATACTTTTATTAAGCAAAAATACATTAAGTGACAAAGACTTATATTGTTGCAAAGGATATGTGTTTCAAAGAAATGCTTTTCCTTTGAACTTTCTATTCATGAAAGAGTCCTATCACCAAAATATTATGTAGCAGCACAACTGCTTCCAACATTGTTAGTAACAACAAATGATTCTTTAGCATAATAAATTATTCTTCTTGAGCACCAGATCAGCATATAATAGGCTACTTCTTCTGAGGATCCTGGGGACACTGAAGATTCAGCTTTGTCATCAGAAGAATAAATTACTTTTTAAAATAGAAAAAATATTTCACAATATTACAGTTTTGCTGTATTTTTAATCAAATGAATGCAACCTTGGTGAGCATAAGAGAACTCAAACATACATATTAAAAAAGTAATATTTCAGATATTTTGGTAGCTTAAAAAAACAAAAAACGATTATCTACTTCCCTGCCCAGTATTTTAATCTACCTCAACAAGAGGAGTGTATTAGACACTGTTTTTGCCATGTTTTGGGAGTATTTGTTATTGTCTATTGCTCCTACAACAGCTTTTTTTTTTTTATCAGTTCTTTTGTCTTTAAGTTGTTATATTTCTCACAGATTTCTGCAGATACAGATAAAGTAGCACAGTAAAAATTACACTAATATGAATGCATTAGTGAGAGCGATTACGGTTTAAATATTTCTAACCGCGAAAAGAAAACTGACAGCGTCTCTCGACGGTAGTGCCGCTGTGAATTTGTTAAGAATATTGCTTGACCTTTCAGTTTCAAAGCTATTTTATTGAGAAATCACAGAACAGTGTTGACAATGCATTTCCGCTCTGAATGATTCTGTGTGTGTGATGTACGTGCTACTGTCTGTAGCCTATGTGTGTGTGTGTTACAGTGGAGCAACGCATTAGATTAGAACGGCGATTTACTTACCTGTACAATAAGCTGTTTAAAACGTGCATTCTCACGTTCAATTTCGAGCATCCAGTAATATGATCACGCGTCTTGTGGAGCGCTTTCAGTGTATGCATTTATTTGTCATTTGAACTGTTGGAAACGGAGCGTAAATGTGGAAGTCCTTCAAAGATTTCTTGTCCTGTTGCGCCCTCTATAGGACCCGTGATTAGTCGACGTCAAGCTTAAAGCGTCATGGCACCTTGACGGCCCTTTACTAGCCCTGTTCGATTAGTCAGTGCAACCCTCTTAGTACAGAATTCTCCTATCCAACTTTCGCTTATCCGTTGTTTAAAGTGTTTCCCATACGACTGCTAGTTTGTAGTAACATATTTTTAATGTTCTCCTGATATCTACATAGAAGGTATGGGCTTAGGTAAAGTCTGTAAACCTAAAATCTCCAGAAACGTTTTCTCACTGTCCATACCTTTCTCCATCCTATACAACTCTCAGAATTTGTCCCCTGTATTAGAGTCTATGCGTCTGTTTTTACTTATCCTTATTTGCTAAGGTCCGCTCATTTGTTAATTAATAAGGGTTTGGATCCTCTGCCTCACTTGTCGTTTTCGCTGTCCGGTTGTCCACTCCCCAATCACAGGTTCTCTGCTCCCGCATTCCGCACTCATGTCTGCCGTCACTCGCGTCCACAGGAAGCTGGTGGATGGGGTAATGGTTGTTCTCAGCCAAGCTATAACCTTTCATCTCTGTTGTAGTGTGTGATCTCCCCTCGCTGGCTCAGTGTTTTCCTTGCCATACAGCCCACTCCATCCCTGCACACCTCGGATTCACATAACCGCTTTTATTTTCCATATCTCATTTGTTCGCTATTATCCTCTTTTTCTCTTCACAATACCTCAACTTCGGATGATTCGGCTAGTGCGGTTCGCTGGCGGCATGGCTAGAACATGGCGGGTAATGTATAGTTGTGGGCGTACTTTAGTGATCCCGCTGAATGTCAAGTCATTGTTATTTCTGAATTCGCACCGATTTTTCAGTGGTCTTTTGCATTGCTGAAGTTACATATGGAGGAGAGAATACAATTGGTGTTTGAACTCCACGGTCCTTTCCATGTACGAAGTTTATTATTCCCTATGCCAGTAAACAGTTTTCTCATTCTATGGCACCTTTAAGCATCCATCTGACTTTGACCCTTCTTGACAGGCAGGGAAGGTTTTAGGGAATATAGTTTGAGTGTATGTCTGTGCAGTGTTGGAGCGTTTTTTTATGTCAATCACATCCATTAACCGGAAAATCAATAGCCATGTCCCTGTGTGGATGTTCCACTGTGTAAACCTTGTCGTCCCCACATCCACGCCTCCTGAGCCCTGGCTTGGCCAGTCACCCAGACATTTTTATGTTTGCCCACTGTTCTTGAGGAATGATTATTTTAGTCTTACTGATAGTTTAATGTAGCCCTACACTAGCTGTTGGGTATCCATATTTCATACCGCCCCGTGTCCTAGACAGACTGATTGATGCTGGCAGTTAAGTGTTAGTTTCACCGGGCCAAATTTTAAATTGGCCCATAAATATTACCCATCATCGGTCTATCCTCAGGGTATATGACATTGTTCTTCTTTCAGAAGAGACGAATCCAGTCAGCAGTTATATTTAAATTGTCTTTGATCTTTCAATCTTTTCATGTCACACCTCGGCCGTGTGTTGCATGCTTCATGTCCAAAACAAGCTTAACTTCAAAATGCACCCAGTCGATAAACAGTGTCTCACGTGCTTCCTGGGGTGAACAAGGGCTTTCTGTAGTGAAATCACTGCGTTTTTGTAAGAAACAATCTCCATATATCAACGTAATAATCACTTTAAACTAGCTTGCGCCAACAGTTGTGAATGGAAGCAGTTCCGGGCGGATGACGGATGAGGTCGGCTTTGCGCATGCGCCGGTGAGTCTTGTGAAAACCAACATTTGTTAACAGGAAAGAAGCAAAGTTTCTTTACTTTAGCAAAGAAACGTACGCAGGTTACTTTTGTAACCATGGTCCCTGAGTAGGGAACGAGACACTGCGGCCTCTAGGGGTCGCTATGGGGAATGCCTCGTCGTGACCCTTGTCTGAAGCATACATTGAAAAAACAACAACTCGTTGGCCGGTGACAGGCATGACGTCACTACCGGTGCGACTAAATTATATATAGGCGCCGGGAGCTACACATCATTCACTTCTTCTTCTGAAGCTTGCGTCCGAAGCATGGCAGGAAACCTAGAGGACTCAGTGTCTCGTTCCCTACTCTGGGAACCATGGTTATATAAGTAACCTGAGATGTTCCCTTTCGTGGAACGTCGAACTGCGTCCTCTAGGGGTCGCTATGGGAACGGTATACCCACGCCACCATGCTGAGGGAAGTGTATGCCAGAACCATGGCGAGCACTAAGCACCAACTCTGCCATATTGTTATGAGAGTTGCCCCTGGGATGTTAGACTGCTGTCAGTGACGTTATTCCCTACGGCCAAGGCCTAGGCTACATACCCCAAAATACTTTCCTGTTAGGGCCAGACTCCTGGGCCCGTGGGTAGAGCTCAAGGCTTGGAATCATTATGGATTCCTTTAAGGGTATACGACCAAGAGCCTAGAATCATACGAGTTTTGGTCTGTCACACAGGGGCTACCACACGTTCTCTTTGTATGTGCTGAAGGAACCTTCTCAACAGACCCTTAGTAGCAACACACTGTTAAGTAGGTATCCAGAGGATACAAAGGAGGAGTGGTGCCCAAGGCAGAACCGGGTTTTTAAACCACTCAAAAAGAGCACGGTCTTGCGTGTAGCTCTTTACCATAGTTGGTAAGTGTGCATGTTATGCTTTTCCCACTTTTCTAAAATCCACATAAGTTGTAAGTGTGCAGGTTATGCTTTGCCCACTTTTCTAAAAATCCTGAATGGTAAGAGTTTCCGCGTTATTGTAGTATGGTGCGTTCCTTTCGGCGTTAACCTCTCTGAGGAGTGGGATTCCTCGCTCCATGGGCTGTCCTCATGGTAGTTTGAGCAGTGCTCCCCTTTTATCAAAGGGTTACCTGGAATGAGCAACGTTATTTCCTCTGAATTCGGAGTTCTCCTCTCACATGAGAAGTTTGAGTTCTTTGTTTTTCCAGAGCACCTGGAACCAGTGTTTGGCTAGCTTGCAGTATGCTTACCCTTCTGATTTTACAATCATTGTGCAGGTCGAGCCCCCTCTCGGGAGAAAAAAAGGGCTGGGGGGGTTTTGTGCTCCCTCAGCCAAGGTAAACTACTGCTATCCGTTCCAGCATTGGAACATGCTGTAGGTCGAGCCCCCTTCTCGGATTGAGAACTAGGTGTGTTGTTCCCACAGCTAAGTAAATTATTGCTAGTTGTTCCAGCTTTGGAACATGCTGCAGGTCGAGCCCCCTTCTCGGATTGAGAACGGGGTGTGTTGCTCCCTCAGCTGAATAACTGCTAGCTGTTCTACCATTGGAACATGCTGTAGGTTGAGTTCCCTCTCGATTGTGAGCTGGATGTTTGTTCCCTCAGCTACAGATTTACTGCTAGCTACTCCAGTATTATAGCCTTAGACATAGCGTTTGGGGATACTCTATTTCTATCTATGGGCTGCTCTTTCAGGGTGTCACGAGAAACCCTAGAACGGTATTCAAGTGTCCGAGACACACTAGTTAGAGTGTAGCCCAAGGAACCTCGTCCTAACCCTCAGAAAAGGGAACGAGGTCAGAACTCGTACCTTACCCAATTCAGGATTTTCGAAAAGTGGGCTAAGCGACTGCACACCTACACTTAGGTGGATTTAGCAAAGAATGGAGCAAGCATACGTGCTGCACTTATTTAGAGTTTTCCAAGCCTCTGTTACAGATACCCGGAAGTACTGGTCCAAACGGGAGAGGCAAGCTCAAATACAACCCTCAAAGAAGAAGGGAGCACTGCCCTACACAGGAAGGTTCTCGTAATGCCACCTATACCTCCCACTCGATTCCTCAGAAAGAGGGGATATCCTGGTGATTGGGAAACCCCTCAGGGCGACCCAGATACTGTAGACCAGTCAGGGTAGCATGAAAGATTAACCCCAGCCCGGACGTCCAGGAAAATTCTGCAGTGACGCGCCGGGGGCCTGAAAATCACAAAGGCTCCCGCAGAAGCCTATGTGATGGGGGCATGATCCAGGAAGTATGAAGCCGAAAAACTTGCCTTTACTTACATGTCTTGACATCTACGACAGAGTAGACTACGCATTGCAGTTGAGCCCCGGTTTCTTGTTACCCCGCATAGGGTCTCGTCGAGAGACCAACCCTATAATAGGAACAGAACCACACATTCCCCGGGAACTCACCATGCAAAGAAAATTACAGGAGGGTTATTTTTACAGCACCCACCAGTATCATTAGAATACATCTATATATTCTATCCCAATATATTACATGGATCGTCTCCCCCACCATGGTTCCCCGCGTCGGAGCTCTGTCCAAAGACCCCTCTAGAGCCGGACCATCATAAGATGGTCACTATGACCGCCTATCAACCAACCACAACCTATGGTCCAGTATCGAGACTATATGTCAGGAAATTTCCCCCTAACCTCGGTCAGTTGGAGAGATGGTGGTTACAGGGGAATTAGGAAGGTGAAGATAAGGCCAGATGTAAGACCCCCGAAGGAAATGAATAGATACTCAAGTATCACTCTGATCCATACGAAAGCGCTGATGCCTTGTCTGGATCACATCCCTTAGGTCTTTTACTCACCTTCCTTTGACCCGCGATTCTTCCTACCCCTACCCACGGGCGGGGGAGGAGCACAAGCCGCAACACTAGCCTTCTGAGCCAGTCTCTGAACCTCAAACTGAGACGGGCTAGGACCCCTGGGTTGTTTCGTGCTCAGACCTGGACTTCTATCCCGGTCTTTCAGCTGGTCAGCCTGATATGCTTGAAGCATCACTATTGTGTGCAATGAAGCGACAGCCCGACCAGCTGCTGCTGCGTATTCCCTGGCATCCGAGCGGGTGCAAGAGGGAGTCTTCGAGGCGTCTCAACACCCATAGAGAGATAGTCTGGCCAGCGTCTCTCGCTAGGGGGCATCTTCTCCAACCGCATTTTGCGCGACTTCGCCTCGATTTGCTTAACTTGTCATCTGGAATGCGATGGATGCATGAGGAAAAACGCCTCCTTTCCTTCCTTCTCAATCTTTATCATGAAAAACAGAAGAAAGGAGGCCTCACCTGAGACGGAGTTTATGGCCAGAAAAAGTCTTCACCTTGAGATATTTCCGACATCACTTTCTTGGCACGCTTCCATGGCAAGTCAAGCCTCGTCATGGCGTGATCCATAACTTCCAAAATCTCATCATACTCAGGGCAGGAGGATTGGGAAGGCTCAGCCTCAGCTTCTTTGCCCTCCTCAGCTATTTCCTGCTTTTGCTGGGCTGATCCCAGCAGAGCAATGGCCCCTGGATCAGACAATGTTAATGAAATAACATCATCCTCCAGCGACTCACTCTCGTCCACAGTCGATGATCGCGAGAGGGAAATCCCCTCTTTAAATTCATCGGCCAGATCCACCTGCGATCCACACAAGCTCATTCCCTTCTGTGCCTCAGTAGCGGCAGGTCCTGAATCGCGGGAAGCAGATGGCTGCCCCTCTTTCCTCGAAAAGAGAGACAAAGGAGAGCGGAGCTTTTTTTCCTTGAAAAAGCTCGCAGTGACACCGATTGCCCCCCTTCGGAGCATCGCTGCGTGCTCTTTGCCCACCAAAACCGCATAGCTTGGTGTGTGTCACCAGATTTAAACAAACGTCACACGGATGCACCATCCTTAATGCTTTGTATGCTCGCCATATTGAGATACAATAGAGATCAGCCATTTCACCCACAGAAATGCCCGCTTCAAACAACAGTCAATGAAGACGAGAAGAAATGATGTGTAGCTCCCGCGCCTATTTATACTATGTCGCACCGTAGTGACGTCATAGGCTGTCGCCGCCAACGAGTTTGGTGTTTGTTTCAATGTTCCTTCGACACGGGTCACGACCAGGCTTCCCCATTGCTACCCCTAGAGGACGCAGTTCGAAGTTCCCATGAAAGGGAACCAGTCTCCTCTTGGCTTATATCGAAATCCTCCGACATTCTTCTTTACAAATCCTCGTTTTGTACTTCTAATAAGTGACCATTGTTTTGTTTTGATCTTTCCGCGTGCGTCACTTCTGAGCGGCGCATGCGCAAAGCCGACCTCCATACGTCATCCACCCGGAACTGCTTCCAGTGTACAACAGTGCGCAAGCTATAGATTAAAGTGATTATTATGTTTTGATATGGATATTTTTCTTACAAAACGCATCGATTCGCTACAGAAGGCCGTTGTTCACCCCCCGGAGCCGTGTGAGACTTTTTTTTTTTATGGATGGGCGATTTTTATTTAACTTTTTTTGGACTGATGCACTGCAACACCCGCTTAGTGCCATTCTAAAGCTTGGAAGATCAAAGACATTTTTAATATAACTCCGACTGGATTGTCTGAAAGAATAAAGTCACATACACCTAGGATGCCTCAGGGGTGAATAATTTATGGACTAATTTTCATTTTTGGGTGAACTAACCCTTTAATCTAGCCTGGAAGCTTATTGAGTTTTGCTGATCCAGCAGGAATGATGCTTGTCTTTCAAGAGCCAGGCGTCTTAACGGCTAACAGCTAACGGTCTGTGACAACACAGATTTTCATTTAAATCAAGCCACTTAATCAACGTCTTCTGAAGAGACATAATGGCTTTATATGACAGCCAGTGTTCATTTAGGCTTTTACCTTAAACCACTGCTCCCATACCTAGACCACATCAAAAATGTTAAAAGAGAACCAGTGAGGTTTGTTCTTACACATATAGAAGTTTTTATTTCTCAAAGTTACAGTATGTTTTTTGAGTACATTGAACTCTTATCCCAAAAGATCAAGAACAATTTGATTTCTCATGATTCTTTAATGACCAATTTCTGTATTGTTCAATACATTATATACTTTAAATAGTCTTTGCTTTAAAGGGATAGTTCACCCAAAAATGAAAATGTGCGTGTTTATCTGCTTACCCCCAGGGCATCCAAGATGTAGGTGACTTTGTTTCTTCAGTAGAACCGTAAAGAAGATTTTTAACTTGCTGTTGCAGTCTATCATTCGGTATAATCCTGCAATGGTAACAAAATCTATGAGAGTAAAAAAAACGTGCACCGACAAATCCAAATGAAACCCTGCGGCTCGTGACGACACATTGATGTCTTAAGACACGAAACGATCGGTTTGTGCCAGAAACCGAACAGTATTTATATAATTTTTTACCTCTATTACACCACTATGTCCAACTTCCTTGACCGCTCACGGCATCCGGTGCGTGAGGTGTGCACGCGCTCTGGCGTAGTTTACGTTAAAGGGTGTGTTGATATCCAGCCGAAGAGCAGTCAACCATAACTTCAGGCGAGCAGGCTCAGAGGTTGGGAATATGTGGAAAGTCACCACTCTCGAATGAGTTCGCGTGAGAGAACGTAATCTTTTAGTTTTAAGTCGGTTTGAACGATCCGAATAAGCACAAGTAAGTACCATTTTGATTAGCCGTCGTACCTACAATGACTGTGCAAACAATGAGTGACGTATACGCGCGAGAGATCACTTCCGGCGCTTGCGTATACTACGCCAGAGCGCATACACACCTCACGCACAGGAAGCCGTGCGCGCGCACAAAGACAGTTGGACATAGGGGTGTATTAGAGGTAAAAAATTATATAAATACTGTTCGGTTTCTTGCACAAACCGATCGTTTCGTGTCTAAGGACATCAATGTGTCGTCACGAGCCGCAGTGTTTAATTTGGTTTTGTTTGTGCATGTTTTTTTTTTTTTACTCTCATAGATTTTGTTACCATTCCCATGCATTATACGACTGATAGACTGCAACAGTTGGAGTTAAAAATCATTATATGTGTTCTACTGAAGAAACAAATCACCTACATCTTAGATGCCCTGGGGAGATAAACATCACATTTCCATTTTTGGGTGAACTATCCCATTAATGTAGGCTGAATATGACTGATTTGCTTCTAAATGAACTGTCATCCTGCTTGAACATGCTGGCATGTACGGGATTGTTCATTCTGTCTTTCATAATGGGAGTCACATTGGGAGCCGTCGACGCAGCTGATGTGTGGCAGCATGGTGCATTTGAACTTGCAAACACACGCTACACGTCAAGGCCGTGACTGCTGTAGGGCTGCACGATTATTGGGAAAAAAAAAAATCATAGTCCTCGATTCATACAGAAATGCCTATCCTCTTTTCTAAATGATGGCGATTCCATTGCTGTATTTCCCTGCATCCAGATCACGCGGCATTCACGTGTTGGGGAACTGAGCGTGGCGATTACCTGTGTCTGTCCTTCTTCAGGTCAAGTCATATATTAGTGAAAACAAAATCAAAATATATATCTCAATTCTGTTCGCCTTTCAGCCTTCTTTAGAGGCATGCATTACATTCTTAAGACAGATTAAGTGCCCGTTATGTACTGAAGCTTTGGCACCAAAAACCAACAGTTCAAAAACATAAATATAAAGTGCAGAGTAATGCTACATTTTGGCCGCCTCTCCTGTGGGCCTTTACTAATCCCGGGTAATCACTGCTGGCTTGATGACCACGGTTTGGACCCACATAAAATAAAAATAATATGAACGCAGTCCAGCGGGGGCAGTGGGAGGGGGGAGCCATCGAACTCTGGTTCGGACCAGGCAATCGAACAAAGTGTGAAAGCAACCCTTATGTTAGATAGGGTTGCAAAAGTGGAATTGTTTTTTCCCAGTAAATTTGGAAAATTTCCAGAAATTTTGGAAACTTTCCAGGTATTTTTTGGAATATTCCAGGGATTTTGGAAAGTTTCCGGAAATTTACCACCCCTTTGCAACCCTAATGATGACTCATTCATAAAGCCAGTCCCTTGCTGCCACCTATGGCGTAACAATGTAACTGCACTGACTGACAGCCTTCACATAATGGGTTACAATTTTGTTCAGTTTAATATCAAGTATTGTATGCTTTTTAATAAGCCAAGGTATCCTAATATAGATAGTGTTTAATAAAAGCTAAATGTTTTAAAATGTCCTATTAAAATGTTCATTGTAAAATTAATATTTGTTTTGCTTATTTCTACATTAAAACAACAGCATTACTGTAAATAATACAACGATCTGTGGTATTTTTTTAAAGTGTAAAAAAAAATGTTAACAGTGACAGTCAACAGAGCTTACATATCACTTGTATAAAAGGTAAATAATCGAGATCGATATCGGCTGATCATAATGTTAGTTATTTTTATTTATTATTGTTAACATTCTATTATTTATGTGTAACAGCTTACAGCTTTTAAGTTATTCACTTTAAAGTGTGTAAAATATCCAGCGCTTTATTATAACTGAAAGTCCTGTGTAGGCAGCACTTTTTTTACTTTTTTTTTTTTTTTTACTTGAGTGCTTAAATGTTTTGCGTAACAAATCGAGAATCGTGTGAGAGATAGTTGCTCACAATTCCCATGGAGAAAAATAGTGATTCACATTTTAGCAAGAATCGTGCAGCCCTAGTGACGGCCATGTCTGCTGTTCATCACACAGGCCTTTCCGAACATCATACTTTAACAGTCACTAATTTTTTTCCTCTATCCATCTCTCCTTCAACTTATAACTTATTTTCCAGAGTGCTCTTGGCAGAAAAGGATGTCTGAATATTTGTAATTGTGATTTAATTAAAATGGCCACTGTACTACTTTTTCTGTGTTTTATTATGGTGCTATGAGTATGATTTATTATCTTCTTTTTGTGATTTTAATTTTAATTCAGAAGCTTGGCGTAAATGATGAAGAGCTCATTTTCTGTATGTGTTTAAAATTGTCTGGCAGAGTAGGTACTATATTTGATGAAGAACTTACTTTGAAAGAGTTTAAAAATGATTTTCTATATAGTATGTGGAATGAATGCAATCTGAACTCATTAAATCTGCTTTGTCATGTAACATACGTTTGCTTTGCTTCCCTGCCATTCATGACTCCGCTCTTGTGACCTAATAGGTTAGTAAAGTGTCTATCAGTTGTCCATTTCAGAATCTCTGTGGTAGTAGTAGGTCATCCAGGTATACTTTTCAGCTACTGTTTTTTGAATACTGTGTATTCTGACATACTACTCTGGTGTGCTGTTTTTTTTGCCTGCTATATAGTAGGGAAGCACAGTAGGCATATTTGAATGTGATGAAAAGGTAACACTGTTGTTGTTTGCGTCACGTTTGTGAGTGATTAATCAGTGCAGAGTAAATGGTCTGTGCTGGACTCTTGTTGACCTCTGTAGTGGTTGAAAGGCAGCAGCTGCTGCGCAGATGTTCCTACCACTCACTGAGGTCACTTACCACACACACAACGCAACTCAATACAGCAGCAGCTCTATGACCCTCATCTGCTGTCTGGGATAGTCACACCAGTCTCATGGTGAAGTTTGTGTAGTGGTTGATGACTTGTAGACAGTGTTCAGGGGAAAAAGTCATGACGTTCTTTCATATGCTGTTGTTTTCAGATTTACAGTAGAAGAGCTTGGTTCTTATCTGATTCTCAATATTTCTTTCTTCAGCTGCTATTTTTGTAAGATGCTGTAGTGTATATGTGTTAAAATGCTGTTTTAAGCTCTAACTTGATTTGCTTTCACCTTTAATTTCACCTTTTATTTAATAGGCTAATTTGGTAGTTTAGGAGTTTAGTGTAAACGCTTGACTTTTAAGAGTGTTTATAGGCCTCTGGCCTTGAGTCAGCTCTACAGTCGTGAGATCATTAGTAGATAGACCAGGGTTTTAATTACTGCGGCTTTAACTCATTCCTCATGAGACTCTAACACACACACACACCACACACACACACACACACACACACATCACTGGTAGGATTTACATCTTAAATTAGCTGTTTTTTTTCCTCAAACTTGCCCATTTGTGATCTCTACCACCTAACATGGTTAATAGGATTACATTTTTGGGTGAATAATCTGTAATTCATTGCTAAATTGATAATGTGTAGACTTCTCCTTTGGCAGTTGTGATGGAAAAGAACTTTAAAGCTATTATGTGGATAAACCCTTTCGGGTTCAATTCAATATCCATTACTGTAGTTTCACTTGAATTGTTTTTTTTTATTAGCATTTTGAAAGTTTTCTTGCTCCCTTATTTGCTTGTCTGATCATCACTTTTTCTTACAGTCTCCATAGCTGTGAAGATCTGCAGTGCTTCAGAGTTGCATACGTCTCAAATTTACGGTAAGACCAAACCCTCTGTACCTCCTTCAAATTTGTATATGTATATGTCTGTCATTTTATAATTTAATGTAATTTGATGTAAGTTTGATTGGTCAAAGCATTTGATGCTAAGAAAATAAAGCTTGTTTTGTTGTGAAGCAGTGTAAATGTTAACTAAAACTAAAACTTGGAAATTAAAAAAATTAATAGGTTAAAATAACAAATCCAAATATGTTTGTTGAAGTACAAAAATTACTAAAACTTAAATAAAAATGAATGCTGTATAGAAATATTTAGAAGCAAACTGATTAAAAAAAGTAGCAAAATGAAAATATAAAATAAAAGTTAATTAAAAAAAAAATACTAAAATGTAGTGAAGAGGTACTAATAAGATCATTCATAATTTACAGGTTTAGCTAAGCTAAATTAAATATTTTATTTTGACTATTTGAAGAGTTCAGATGATTAACTTGAAACTTTGTGGAGGGTGGAGTTTAGCAGTGTAATCATATTTCAGTAGCCCACAGTTTCTATAGTAACACTGGTGACAGACAAGAGTCACGTCTACTTGAGTATATGACTCTGAGAGAATATAACTGCTGAGTCTCACTGATATGAGGCTGTGGAAATATAAGGTTGTGTTAATTGACTGGCTGAATGTGTTTCATTACTGTAAGAACTTGAGTGAGTAATCAGACTTCAGTCGGTCTGCTAACCTGAATGCAGCATGTGATCCTGTTGAAGGTCTATAAATGGAAGGACATTCTCTGGAGTGTTATGATTTTCAGGCTCTCTAGAGTCACCAGTGGGCTGGTTGAGATAGCGTGTGTGGATCTATATGCTGGAAACATTGAATGTAGAAATCTGTGCTGTGCAAAAGCAAATAAATTGTTTGTGATAATTTACTGGACAAGTTGTGGCTGATCAGACAGGAACTTTAAGAGCTTTGTGTTGTTCCAGTGGCACTCAGCAGCAAGGGCTGGTATATATTGGGTGTTATCGAATTGAGGTGTTGTATTTAAAGGTAAAGTGTGTAATTTCTGCAACACCAGATGGAATTGCATTAATGAAATTTGTTTCCAGACTGCTTTTCTGAAAACTGCTCCTCCACCTCACCACCACATCTTCCGTATTTTGCACATACGAATAGTCTGCCCCAAACTGGTGGGTAACAGCAATAAAAATTATGTTTTGGTATAAAGTTTTAAGAATAATTTCTGTTATGCATATGTTTTTCTTTAATGCTTTTCTGCATAGTGAAAAAAATTCATATTTTACGTGTTTTTTGAATATGAGGTAGCAGTCTGAATTTAATGTGGTTCGATAAAAAGGTTGTTTACTGAAAAATAATGGCAACACACATCTTTCTATTTAATTGTCTCCTAGGGCTGCACACAAACAGTGTGACCAAAGTAAAGTCTTGATTCATAAGAAAATGATTCTAGTGAACCTTTTGTTTTAATGAATCTTTCTAAAATAGTCACAGACTTTAGCATTTGTGAGTTTGAAGCAGTCTGATGAATCCTTCACTTAGTGAACCGAATCATTTGATTCAGTGAATTCCAAGTTATTACTTCAGTGATGTCTTGAAACAAAGCAAGTCTTTCTATACTTAATATATGCATATCAGACATTTTGTCACGACTATTGCATCTCCAACAATGCTCTTCCTGATCTATATATGTCTGTCTTTGATGGCTCAGAGCTCTACAGCTTGTCCCTGACATACTGTGTCAGATCACACTGCCAAACTCATGCCCATGTTTATTGTGCCAACTGTGCACAAGGACATCCTCAATCCCCACAGACACATATACAGACTAAAGATTAGCTAGATGCTGAGAGAAACTCTGACTTTAAGGTAATAATTCTGGTTCTTTATTGTTTATGGATGTCATGCTGATTTTGAAGTGGGGTTAAACGGTGTTATAATTATCTTTCTGTTCCAGCAAGGCCTGTTTGAACTATGAAGTGAAACTGTATCCTCTGGCTAGTATTATGTTGTGTCTTTTTCCTTCAGTGTGTGTTTAAACTAGTCAGTGTTTCATTAATGTGCTGTTTGGATGGTGCTGAAAGAGTAAAGGCAGCTGACTGGGAGTTCAGGTGTTAACAGTAAAGACTTTGTGTGTCTGTGTCATTCAAATCTTACTGACGCCAAACTTTTGAACGGTAATGTCTATTTATTAATTTTTTTATTATTTAGTAAAGGAACACTTTGCTGACAACCAGTATCTGCAGTATCTTAATGAATCTGCATTAATTAACACTGAAAATGGTTAACAATATTTTCATTTACATATTTTATGAGAGTGTTGATTAATCCTAAAATCAGTATCGTTCAAACGCGCACACATTCTCCCGCTTGCTGTCTTCAGTTCTCCATCTCTCTCATTGTCATTTCCCCTCGTTCTCTCCACAGGTGCAGAGTCTGTAATAAATAAGCTGGCAGGATGGTGGCGCTGTCACTGAAGATCTGTGTGAGACAGTGTAATGTGGTGAAGACGATGCAGTTTGAGCCATCAACGGCTGTGTACGATGCATGCCGGGTCATCAGAGAGAGGGTTCCAGAAGCCCAGACAGGACAAGGTGGGACACCTTACTTTCTGTGTTCTTTGTAGTATAGTAATGTTTACAGTGATTGCAAATCTGGTTGCTAAAGCTGTATCATTTTGCCAAATTCAAGTTCTAATACAGTGTCTGTTGTTTCTCAGCTTCAGAATATGGGCTGTTTCTATCAGATGAAGACCCCAGGAAAGGCATCTGGCTGGAAGGAGGCCGGACGCTGGACTATTACATGCTGAGAAATGGGGTAAAGCCTTTGATCTTCGGTCTCTCTCTATTTTACAAGCTCCTGTCAAATGTTCTGTGACATGTCTTTGCACTCTTGTCTTGTTTTGTGATGTGTCTTTGCCCATGTTTTTTATGCTGAAAGATGAGAAGAGGTCTTAACTCTGCTCTTGGTTATTTTTATAGTCTGAGTATGTGAGAGAGAGAGAGGAAAGGCTCCCCTTAGTGTCTACACTTACTGAGACAAGCAACAGTGCTGTGATTAAAGACATTTGTCACTGCAGCATGTGGTTTTTGTTTATATTTGTTTACACTTGTGAGTCTCTGTGCTTGTGCAGAGGAGTGTTGTATATAAAGACAAAGCCGAATGCTTGTTCCCAGGAAGAAATACAGATTTGTGTGTGCAGGGTAAATTGAGATGCGTTAAATGAAGATTTCATCAGTAGTGTTTCATCTTTTGTTGATCAAAAGACCTATTCTTCACCCTCATACACGTACACAGATGTTCATCTCTGTCTTATTTTGCATAAAAAACTGCACAAACTGCTTCACATACAGATTCCACTTAATCTTTGTTTTGTAGGTAATTTCAGCCTTAGGTGTGTGGTCTATATTTATTTTTGTAAGCTTTTTACTTTAAAAACTACATCTTCCGTGCATACTCAACCATTTATAGTCATTTTTTGCCTTTGTACTGCACAGATTAGATTTTATTTCTGCAGCTGGCTGAAAAGAAGACATGTTAAAATCCAAACGTGTCAAATAGCTATGTTGCAGAATTTCATTCAGAACCAAAGCCTAAAACCTAAGCTTTCCTTAAACTTAAAGGGTTAGTTCACCCAAAAATGAAAATTAGCCCATAAATTACTTACCATCAAGTCATCCTAGGTGTATTTGACTTTCTTCTTTCAGACGAATCCAGTCGGAGTTATATTAAAAATTGTCTTTGATATTTCAATCTGTTTCATGGCACTCAGCGGGTGTTGCATGCTTCATCCAACACAAGTTGAATAAAAAGCGCCCATCCATAAAAAAAGTCTCTCACACGGCTCCGGGGGGTGAACAAGGCCTTCTGTAGCGAATCGATGCGTTTTTGTAAGAAAAATATCCATATTCATATTCATTTGGTGCAGTCAGGAAATGCTGGTCAAGTCCCTCTGTCTCTATCTCTCAGGACATACTGGAGTATAAGAAAAAACAGAGACCTCAGAAGATAAAAATGCTGGATGGAGCAGTGAAGACCATCATGGTGGATGATTCCAAAACTGTGGGAGAGCTGCTTGTCACCATCTGCAGTAGAATAGGTCAGTGATGCTCTTTTAGTTTGTCATATGCAGTTACTTTCTCAGGTTCTTTTTTGAGGGGGCATCCGTGGCAGTCCTGACTCACTTGGTTGCCATTGACACGTTTAAAAAAGAAAAGAAAAAAAACCCTGTAAACTGTTAGTCTAGTGGTATAGTTTTTATTTGAAGTGCAAGGTGACCTGGATTCAAATCCCAATGGTTTGCGCATACCTGTAGGTGCATTTCCATTGGACTGACCAAATATAGACATGGGGACAGTTGCATAAACATAGACACTATGTCAAGACTATGTCTTACAAAGACTATTGTCCCCTAGCGTTGCCAAGGTAGACGCAGTCTTCTTTTTGTGCATTCCCGTTAGCAACACATCTCGTTGCTTTTTGGTTACGCCGGGCTTTTAAAAAAGGTTATTAGACCGCATAGAAGTCTATAGTAAGGACCCAAGTCGCATTATGGTATGATCCGTTACATTTACGGATAATCAAGTTGGGAGCTCGTTGTAGGCTAATTTGTCAACACAATAAAGCACCTAAACGTGCAAAGGAGACTGAAAAAAGCATGAGGACAGTAACACAAAAGCAGAAGAAGGAAAGAAAACAAAGAGAAGGAGAAAACGGCGCAGCAAAAAAGGGGGACAAAAGAGGATACAGCTTTTTTCTGTTCCAGATTACTTTTGCTGGAATCAGTAAGGTCGTAAACTCCTCCGTAATAATATACACTTTTGGGCATACTCGTTCTTCCACACACTCGATCAATCAAGAATGCGCGAAAATTCTCAATGTTAGTCGCTTGCCAGATCACAAGAGCATATGGAAGAGTAGTCGAGAGTTAGGATAAGAAGGGTGACAAAGCGCGCAACTTGATAACAGACTCTACTGAAGGAAGAAGATGAACACTCTGCATCCAACCTGGAACAAGGAATAAGTGTAGTAGAAGTTACAGTCTGGGGCATCAGCAACATCGCAGGCATGACACATAGAGTGGGCAAGGTCACCCTTGTGCTATGGTGGCACACGAACAGCAAGGCGGTTAAGGGTTGAGAGGGTGCGAAGTGAATCGGGGCGGCCCGGCACAACACCTGCGTCTGTGTGAGAGGATATTTGGTGTGAGGGTGAGGGGAGTAGGAGGTAACTCGGAGGCGGTAGGAACAGTAAAACAGCAGTTAGGGCCGCCAAGGGGGGGGAGGCAGGGAGGTAAAAAGGGGATGTCCGGGGATTGGGCAGCGAGACCGCGAAAAGCCGGGGGGCGACAAACATCGGAGGAAGATCGTTACTGGAACAAGAGAAGCTTTAAACGGGTCCGCGGTAGGAGGACGAGAAACGGGGTGCGGAGCGCAGGGGGGTGCCAGACAACAAGACATAGAGGGCAGTAGACTAAATAGAGACTGGCGACCCGTATAACTGATGGACGTGATCCGGTTTAAATGGCTGGTAGGTGAGATGTAAAAAACTGGGCCGTTTCTACATAACAGTCGTAATAAAGGGGGAATGGGACTGATCACGAGACAGGGCCGTTGAGAGCAAGTTCTGGAATCATGGGACAGAGGAAGACATGGACCCTGAGGCGACAGAACATGTAAGCGGGGAAAGAAGACAGCGAACAATATGCAAGTTAAATGCGGGACCTCTGAGACGGAGATGGGAAAGAAAGGTTCAGAAAGGGAAGGGGCGGCAGTGAAGTGGCGCAACAGGAGACAGAGGGGCAAGAGGGAAAATCGATCGTGGGAACAAGCTTAGCACACAAGCACAAGCCGGATACACCTACAGGCCGTACTTCCCAGAAAGGGGGTGGTAAGGGGTTGCAAATCGGTAAGTAAGGATACGGAGCAGGTGCTTCTCTCAAAGAACGGGCTCGACATTTTGGAGCCTGCGAAGGAAGGGAGGAAAACAGGGGGGATAGCCTGGAAATCGAGACTCGCAGTGGGACCGCATTGTGTGCTACGAAAGCAAGGGAGCGCAACCTGCAAGAGCGAGCGAGAAGGGAGAAAAGGAAGGGGGGGGGAAACACAAGCCTCACACCCTGCTTGTGCAAACCCCTACATAGTGCCCGAGATCTGTCCATTGGGGGACTGTGCCAGTTCAATATAAGGTTTAAGAGCTATAATCCTTATGATAGCCTAAAAGCCCTTGATGGGCCTGCTCTGTTAACCGGTATTGAGCTCAAAGTGTACCTGTACCTTTCTCTCAGCCTCCTTGCTGAGCTGCATCTGCT
This sequence comes from Sinocyclocheilus anophthalmus, assembly GCA_018155175.1. Classification (NCBI taxonomy): domain Eukaryota; kingdom Metazoa; phylum Chordata; class Actinopteri; order Cypriniformes; family Cyprinidae; genus Sinocyclocheilus; species Sinocyclocheilus anophthalmus. Next base: position 801,986 of record JADLZN010002324.1, on the reverse strand, counting down.
GTGTGATTTTCAAAGGCTTGATAACATTGTCTACCGCCTGTTCTCCCGCCGTGACGAATCTTGTCCCCCGGTCTTTGACAGGCTTTGGAATTTGTGGAATTCAAGCACAGATTCCAGTTTCGGGCCTCATATGACATAACACAATCTGGACTTCTGGAGTAGACCCAATCTAAATCTTCGTTATAGTACACGGTGTTTCTGCTCTGCTTCATATTGCTGAGAAAGATATGTAAATCCACATGTTATGTTCAGTATATTGTCTCAGTTACTTAACAACTCACTGAAATCTTAGATGCAGTTGAATCCTGTGATTCCTTAACTTCTATGCCTGTTGCTTTCAGTGTATTGGTCACTAATCTGCCTGCGTTGGGCCTTTCTTTCGTCAGCTTGAAGGAATTCTGCCTAAGGAATACATCACAGAGAGTGTGCAGAGCGAAGATCTTCAGGTGTGTCGGTTTTCCGCCCTTCGTTATAACTGCATTTTCATTTGATGCACGGTTGTCCTGTTTATTAACCTTTAACTATTGTAATCAAAGATGTATGGATAAATTATTTTGTTAGTTAGTAAACGCTTATGATTTTACAGGACATAAGGCTTGGGTTAAATGACAGAGGTTGAAGCCCAAGTGGAAGTATGTGAAGCTTGCGAGATCCCCACATATGGTGTCTTTCTTCTTTGGTGAAGGTAAGGTGTATGGTGTGTTATGTGTGCTGTGATTGGATATACCATGTATCCATTTTTTGTTACAGTGAGTTTCCGACTTTTTAGACATGGTCAGTTAATTTTAAAGAATGAATTATAAAATTGTTACATGTCGTGGCAGTTTATTCACTTCACCCTGCCGCTTTTGATGTGTTTTTGTTTTCGGTTGGGTTTGTGGTGTGGGCCTTTAGGTACCAAAATGTGCACACTTTTTCCTGCTTTGATGTCCCTCTGCAGAAAGTTTAAAGATCCTACCCTGAGTTGATTAAGAATATTAAGGGTATATGATGTTGCTAAAAAGAACATTCTTTTGTGTATTTGGTGTAATTAAATGTGTTTATGCGGTTTAAGGTTAAAAAATTTTTTTTTTTCCACATACTGTACATTATTTTTCTCCTCTATGCCCCGCCTTTCAGAAAAGCGTCGATTTTTACAAAGGCGGTGTGCTCTGATTGGCCACTATTTCGTTGTGATTGGCCCGAATAGCCTCCAAGCGTGTGACTGAACTGTTCGCCCCTAACATATACTGTGATGCCAGTGTCCCGCAAACCAGGTTAATCCTCAGTGGTGCAATCCTTTAAAACACTTACTTACAGACTGTGAGTCAGAACAGCCGCATTGTAGTCTGGATCAGGACCGTACCTCCATCAATTCGCAGCCACACATTTAATTGGGTTAAACTTTTCTGGAACAGTGTTTTAAATACAACATAACCACTGATTTCTAGTCGTGTCCTTCCAAAAGAGCCGGCTGCTTGAGTGAGCGGAGGCCGGCGGGCTTGCGGCAACCACATGTGACGGGCTGGACTCTGTTTCGTCCATGGTGAAAGCCGATCCGGCTATCCACAGCACTAAGTTGATGTATTTCCTCCGCGACCAGCACAGATCAGCTCTAGGCTTGACGAAGCAGATATTGTCCTCTTTTGGAAGACCAAGCAAAGTAGTTTCGCTTTCACAACGAAACACACGGCAACAACAATACTAAAGCGAGAATCAAAGTTATGCCTTCTTTCTTTGCGTGAACATTTGGGCGGTGTTATGCAAATCTTCCCACATCCTGACGTAGACATATGGGGGCGTGTTTAAACGAGCCGTTTTAGGTAGGCATGGTTGACTCTTTTAACTTCTCTTTGGTTTTGAGACTTTAGTCTTTGCAATTTTACATATCTTCTTTATGCACCAAGATCTTGTAGCACTCCTAAGAGAAAGGAAAAATTTAAATCGCATCATATGACACCTTTAAGTGGCACTTGGGATGGCCAATCAAATTTCTTGTTTAGGGATACCCATATGGACGCACCCTGTTTTTTATGGGTTTACCTTCACATCATATTTCCGAATCAGATCACTTATTGTAAAAGTGTTTTTGAGATTAGCAGTCCTGAGTCACTTTTGTACCCAAGTCCAGAAATATTCTTCGGCCTACATGTTGCCAATCAATGTTCTCATGAGAGCTTTCATCATTCAAGAGGAATTCCACCTCTAGAATTATCCCATGGCTTCAGTGCAACCCCCCTCTCCTGTTCCTGGCCGGTGGTGGTCTGCATGACTCATGGACTGATTACAGTTCAGCTCTGCTTGAGTTATAAAGTTAAGGTGGAGCAGATGTGCTTGTGCCTAAAATAAAGATCATAAGGTACTGATTTTCGTTTTGTTCTGGCTTTTATTTATCACGTACGGCCAATATAATTATTCTCTGTATTCATGAACTCAAACTGTTTCCAGGTTGTTGTTTTTATCTGGGAATTAATGGTAAATACATTTGTGCAAAAAGCTAAAGTGAAAAAGGTTTGGCAATGATTGACTGTACAACTCAAAACTCAAGACATGACAGCAGAGCTCAGCTTATCTATCTGCTGGCAGCTCAAAGAGAAAAAGTGTGGAAACAGAAGAAGGATGATAAGCTTGGTGCAGGAAGAATTTTATTGTGGATGTTATATTGTTTATATATTTTTTGTGGACCATTTTTATTGTTCTGAGCATAGTGAATTAATCTCACTTTTTTTTTCTTTTTTCTTTATTTCTGTGTTTGATTTTGTTTCTCAGGAAAAAATGAAAAGTAAAAATAAGCTGGTCCCTAGGCTGCTGGGTATAACCAAAGAATCAGTGATGAGAGTGGATGAGAAAACCAAAGATGTGATTCAAGAGTGGCCACTTACTACAGTGAAAAGATGGGCCGCCTCACCTAAGAGCTTTACACTGGTACTTGCATAACTGCAAGTACTACATATTCTTAAGACTTACATTTGACTTTCATGGCGCAATTCTCGGTGCACCTCCTGTCTGTGTGTGTGTGTTTGTGTGGTTGTTTGTGTGTGTGTGTGTAGTATATATTTATATATATAATATTATAGTAGTATATATAATATTTATATAATAGTTACACACAGTATAATAGATGACGCTGTTTCCCAGATGCAGGATTTCGGGAAGGGGTGTATCAGAGAGTCTACTTGCTCTGTTCAGACCACTGAGGGGGTCAATATCCAGCTTATAGCGTTCCTCGCTTATCTTCTCAAGAAGGCCAGTATTTACTCCTTTAACTGCGTTTCCCTCATGAAATATTCAACAATTTGTTGTTTCATGTGCTTTCCTGAAAGAGATTCTCCTGGATTCCAAATGATTTTCGTATTACACATTAACAGTGTTCAGATAACAGTATGCACAGTGTTACCAGATTAAACCTTATGTGAAAGTTTGTGTTTATTCACTTCTGTTTGGCTCTGCAGAAACAAAGCAAGGACCGCTTTGGTTTAGAGGGAGATGAGGAGGCCACCATGTTAGAGGAATCAGTTTCTCCGAAAAAGTAAGACACGCACAAATTTTGAGTCGTCAGTGATAAGAACCATATTTCCTTTCAAGGTTTTGTAATTTCTTGCCAGTTGTCTTTGGAAATACTTCTGTAATCAGACCAGTACAGCATTACAGGAAACTCACAGTGGAAAAACCACCTTATCTCAGACTCTGTTTATCTAGATGGAGCTGAGGTTACCTGTTCCACACAGTTTCTATACTCAGCCTGTTCTAATGAGTGCTGGCATCTTCTCTTCTTGAATAACCCCTGAATGCTGTAGTACAAACACGAAAACCTCTTTACTTCTTTACTTTATTGTCATTCCTTTTATCTTTATGTCCCTTCCTCTCTATCTATCACAGATCTACTATATTACAGCAGCAGTTTAACAGTGTCGGGCGGGTAGAGCATGGCTCTGTGGCACTGCCTGGGATCTTGAGGTCCGGTTCTGTTGGCCCAGAAACTCTGAACATGGGTACCATGCCCTCTCCACAACAACATATCACCACTGGACAGATGCATCTTGGACATATGCCACCACTGGTGAGTCCACATATACAAATGCTCATGTTCATGGACCAATTAATCAGCAAAGTTTATTAAAAGTCCAGTATTTTACCTTATATCATAGACCACCTTGCTGTCTAGCAGCATATCAGCATCAGACCCTACATAACACACAGAGGTTGACCATAGAGTTGTCACAGTTTAGATCTGTTGGTGGATTAATGTGTGATTTCTGCCGTCCTTAATTGGGCAATCAGAGTGCGGCCCAGCAGGCTCTCGTGGGAACCATTAACACCAGTATGCAAGCAGTGCAGCAGGCACAGTCAGACCTAGAGGAGGTGGAAGAGCTGCCACCACTGGGAGATGATATGGTGAGAAAATGCATACATGTCACTTCACATTTACTTTCCTGTATCCATTACCAATATTTTATTTTATACTTTATTTTATAACTTTATTTGTGATGATATAGTAAGAAAATGCACACATCTTGGACACAATTTTACATTTACTCCCCTGTACCCATTAACATTTTATTAAATTTTTACTTTAATTTTTACTTTTAATGTTTTTACTTTAACTTTTTTATTTGTATTACTTTTTATTTGTATTTATTTTTGTCTTATTTCAGGCTTCTAAAATGTGGATTCAGAACAAGATGGATGAGTCCAAGCATGATATTCACTCTCAAGTGGATGCCATTACTGCTGGAACTGCCTCTGTGGTTAATCTTACTGCTGGTAAAGCCTTGGCTGTATTAAAATGTATTTAATTAGTAAGATTTCACAACACTTCCCGGGTTTTTTTTTTTTTTTTTTTTTTTTTTATTTTTTTTTTACTGTAAATACAAGAGAAAACCTTGACTGGACTTTCAAAATGAAAAGCTTTAAACTTCATCTGCAGTGTAGTGATTTGACTGAGTTTCCTGTTCTTTTTCCCAGGGGACCCGACAGACACAGATTATACAGCAGTAGGATGTCCCTACACCATCTCCTCTAATCGGACGGAGAATGTCAAAAGGTGTGAAGCTGCTGGCAGCTCTGATGGAGGATGAGGTGGGCAGTGGGCAGGACCTCATGAGGGCTGCCAAGACCCTCACTGGAGCTGTATCTGACCTGCTTAAAGCTGTGGAGCCTACATCAGGAGAGGTGCGAGCAAAGAATGTGCTGCCATTCATCATTATCTGTCATTTTGATGGACTGTGTTGAACATTTTCTTTCAGTCCCAAAGTTTTTGTTTCCATTTCTCCAAAATGTATATACATATGTATGCCATTTACATTTCTGTATGCACTGTATGGTTTCATCTGGAGATACGCAAATATGATTAAAATAATTATTTTCACTTTTTCTATGGTAATATTTCTGAATATTTTCTTAATTGTCAAAATGTCAAAGATTTTGAATTTTCTGTTGTTTTTTTATTTTAATTTGATATATTCTTTTTTTTATATATTTCATTATTAAATTGAATCATAATTCAACTGACTAACACTACCATAAACTCACCTTTATTTGTATAGCGCTTTATACCATATAGATTGTTTGGTCAGATGCAAACCTCATCAAATATGGGACAAATTCAAATTCCGCTGCAAAGTAGCTCTACAAAGTCAATGCCATTATTCAGCCCAAGTCAGTAAAATGTTGATACCGTAAGGATTTTGAGTGACATGTACAGTATATGTTTAATGGTGTTTGTGGTTGTGTTTTCTCATGCAGCCACGACAGACGGTTCTGACTGCAGCCGGCAGCATCGGTCAAGCCAGTGGAGATTTGCTTAGACAGATTGGAGAGAATGAAACGGACGAGCGCTTCCAGGTACGCAATTGTCATTTGAGGTACAAGGTACATTTGTGTTTTTTTAGCCCTGAGTGTATGTGTGCGTGTGTTTTAGGATGTGCTAATGAACCTAGCTAAAGCTGTGGCTAATGCAGCAGCCATGATGGTTCTGAAGGCCAAGAACGTGGCACAGGTTTCTGAAGACAGCGTCCTGCAGAACAGGGTTATTGCAGCTGCGACCCAGTGCGCCCTCTCCACTTCCCAACTAGTGGCCTGTGCCAAGGTGGAGTTCACATTCACATGCTAATACAGACTGATTTAAATAAACCTGTGGATAACCTTTTTTCACTCATGTGTTTGTGTATCAGGTTGTGAGCCCTACTATCAGCTCCCCTGTGTGTCAAGAACAGCTGATAGAAGCAGGGAAGCTGGTGGATCGTTCAGTGGAAGGTTGTGTGAAGGCCTGTTTGTCAGCTACCAGTGATGGAGAGCTTCTGAAGGCCGTCAGCGCAGCGGCTGGTATCGTCACACAGGCTCTCAGTGATCTACTCACACACGTGAGGAACTACTCCACACGCGGGGAACCCATTGGACGCTACGACCAGGCCACGGACACCATCATGACAGTTACAGAGAGTATTTTCTGCAACATGGGTGATGCTGGTAAGATGAGTGCATCATATACGCTATCATTCAAAAGTATGGCGTTGATAAGGTTTTTTTAATGATTTGGAAAGAAGTATCTTATGCTCACCAAGGCTGCATTTATTTGATCAAAATAAAGTAAAACAGTAGTATGGTTAAATATTATTACAATTTAAAAGAACTGTTTTCTGTTTTGAATTTTCAGCATCATTACTATGTCACTTCAGTGTCACATGATCCTTCAGAAATCATTCTAATATGCTGATCTGGTGTTCAAGAAACATTTCTTATTATAATAAATGTTTAAAACTGAAACAGTGATATTTGAATATTTATTTGAAATAAGTCTGTATAAATGCCTTTACTTTCACTTAAATGTAATGTGTCCTTGAAGAATACATTTATTTACTTTAAACAAAAGAAAACAAAACAAAAAAAAAACCTTACTGACTCCAATGTCAGTACAATGACTGATAGTCTTACTTGTTTATTTATTTGCTTAGCTTCTCTATGCTGTGTAAAAGTAGAGATGTACTATTCTGTTCCATAGGTGAGATGGTACGACAGGCGCGGGTTCTTGCCCAGGCGACCTCTGACCTGGTGAATGCCATGAGATCAGATGCTGAGGTGGAAGTGGATGTCAACAACTCCAAGAAGCTTCTTGCAGCTGCCAAACTGCTTGCAGATGCCACTGCTCGAATGGTTGAGGCTGCAAAGGTGTGTTAGCAAACTTTGGCTCACATTAAAAACATATTAGTTAACTATACGTTAACTCTCCAGTTTTCAGATCTCAACTTTTTTTGCTGTAATTCTGCTGTAATTATGAGAAAACTGCTTGTTTTCTAACTTTTTTTAATTAGCAAAAATTTATAAATTGATATTAAATTAACCATAATTATTTTTTGTTACTTAAGATGTTTCAAGAACTGTATGTTTTTCAGTTTACATCTAAATTAAAATGTAAAAAAACCCAATAAAGTGTTAGATTAATATTCACTATTGTTCAAAGGTTTGAGGTTAAAAGACTATCACTTTGTTGCAGTAAAACTAAGAGTTAATTAACTAAGTTTTCTCTCAATAAACTCATAATTACTGCTTATTGATAGTAAGCAAGGTAGTTGTTGTAATAGTTATGTTTAGGTATATGGTAGGGTTAAGGGATCTAGAATATGGTCATGCAGAATAAGGCATTAATATGTGCTTTATAAGTACTAATAAACAGTTAATATGCTAGTAATATACATGCTAATAAGCAACTAGTTCATAGTGAATAGTGTTCCCTAATCTAAAGTGTTACCAAAAAATGAGTTCAAACAAAATGCTGTTCTTTTCAACTTTCTATTCATCAAAGCATTCTTATGCTACTTTCAAAAACCCTCTAGGTAGTTTGCCGAGGCCCCCTAGTGGGCCCGACCCCAGGCCCCTGGTTGAGAACCACTGTCCTATATTATTAAACATAGCTCATACAAATGCTTGAGTTTTTAATAAGTTGGAGACATTTTTGCACTAATCAAATTATTTTGAGCATCTTCACTTTAGCGTCTCTCTGTTTAATAATCTGGGATCTAATAGACAACCAATAGACTTGTTACATGTGTGTGTGTGTGTTTAGGGAGCTGCTGCATACCCTGAAAATGAAGACCAGCAGCAGAAGCTCCGGGAGGCTGCGGAGGGCTTGCGTGTGGCCACTAACGCTGCTGCACAAAACGCCATTAAGAAGAAACTTATAACAAGACTGGAGGTCAGTGACTTGCTTATGATTTTCATTATGAGAAAAGTAATTGAATTTAGACAGGATTGTGTGATCTAAGCCAGTAAAACACTACACTGAATATCTGCTTTAAATTTTTCCAGAACGCTGCTAAACAAGCTGCTGCTGCTGCAACTCAGACCATTGCGGCATCCCAGAATGCAGCAGCCTCTAACAAGAACACTGCTGCCCACCAGCAACTTGTTCAAAGCTGCAGGGTTTGTATAAGTATTTCTTTGAGAATTTCCAAAGTGTTAGTAATGATAGTCCTCCTGTTGTGTTTATAACAGTGTATTCTGTATTATTGTGTTCATGTGGGTTAGGCTGTAGCTGACCATATTCCTCAGCTGGTGCAGGGAGTAAGGGGCAGTCAGGGGCAGCCAGAGGATATTAGTGCCCAACTTGCCCTCATCATTGCCAGTCAGAACTTCCTTCAGGTAACCATCAATCCATTCACTGATGCTAATCACCTGTCACTCATCTGATAACATCACTATTCTTTAAAAGTGCTCTTTCAGTACTAAAATGTCTAATTCCATGTTCCAGCCTGGAAGTAAGATGGTGTCTTCAGCGAAGTCGTCTGTGCCGACTGTGATGGATCAGGCAGCAGCCATGCAGCTTGGACAGTGTGCAAAGAACCTGGCCACCTGCCTGGCTGAACTCCGCACTGCTGCACAGACGGTACTGAATCTGTCTTCTCTACACATGTAATTTATGAGTAGAAGGTACTTTTTTTGGTACTACTGTAAAAGGATAGTTCACCCAAAAATGAAAACTTCTGTCATTTACTCACCCTAGTGGCATTCCAAACCTTGATGTCTGTCTTCTGTGGAAGGCAAAATATATTTAGAAGAATGTTAGTAAACAGTTTCGGTTCCCATTGACTTTAACTGTATGGACAAAAATAGAATGGAAGTCAATGGGAACGGAAATTGTTTGGTTACCAACATTCTTCAAAATATCTTCTTTTCTGTTATGTAACAGAAAAAAAAGTCATACATGTTTGGATTGACATGAGGGTGAGTAAATGATGGCAAAATGTTCATTTTTGGCTGGACTATATACTTAATCAAATCCTGTCATGTGATATGTAGGCTCATGAGGCGTGCGGCCCCATGGAGATCGACTCTGCCCTTATAGCTGTGCAGACGCTGAAGAATGAACTCCAGGATGCTAAAATGGCAGCATCCGAGGGACAGCTGAAACCTTTACCTGGGGAATCAGTGAGTTGAGACCCATTTTAATATTGGTGATGCTATGATTATTTTGTCCTTGAAAAATAGACATATCAACATAGACATTATACATTCATTTTGTGGTCTAATTTGTGTGGTTTAGTTGGGAAAATGCACTCAGGAACTGGGTGGCACATCTAAGGCTGTTGGTTCCTCAATGGCCCAACTGCTTACCTGTGCAGCACAGGGAAATGAGCATTACACAGGTAATATGCTCACCCTCATACACAACACATTTATTTGGCTAAATGGGGACATGCCTTGCAGCTCTGTTGTTTTATGTAAAGCTAATTATAATTAACATTTCTTGGGGAAAAAAATAAAACAAAAAAATTAATCATTTTATTTGATTTGAGGATGTTCCTAAAGAGAGGTTTTGTCAAATTAAGTAAACTCCCAGGAACAAACATACATTCTGGTTGACACACACACACATATATACATATATACTCCCAAACATGTATATATTTGCAGGTGTAGCTGCCAGTGAAACTGCCCAGGCTCTTAAGACATTAGCACAGGCTGCAAGGGGTGTTGCTGCCACCACATCAGACCCTGCTGGAGCCGCAGCCATGTTGGATTCTGCTTGCGAGGTTATGGAAGGATCAGTTAAATTAATTTCTGAAGCCAAGGAGGCGCTGGTTGCTCCTGGTAATGCAGAGATACAACAGAGGCTAGCGCAGGTGAGGGGGGAAGAGATGTCTTATTTTGTCTTTTTTTTAACGTTACATTAAATTTAATCATTTACCAATTATTATTCAAAATATTAGCTTAGAAATAGGAAATGCATGCATAATTTATCATTGAGGAGTCAGCAATGTTAGCAGTACCGCAATACTGAATTTCAGGAATAAACTACTTTTGATCAATTTAATGCTTCCGTACTGAAAGAAGTAATAATTTTCTTTTTCTTTAAAAAAAAATATATATACAGTAGATAGATATATTATATAAATATTGATATGTGTGTCTCTGTTTTGTGTGTTAGGTAGCAAAGGCTGTGTCCCACTCACTGAATGCATGTGTGAACTGTCTGCCTGGACAAAAGGATGTTGATATGGCTCTGAAAAGCATCGGTGAAGCCAGCAAAAAACTACTTGTAGAGATGGTGAGCTACAAACAAGGTCTTTTTCTTTTCTTTTGTCATCACCCAAAGTGCTAGATGCTAATGATAATTAATGAAAATGTTCCACAAACATTGTAACTTGAAAATTTATTCTATCGCTTAATGTACACTCACTGTCCTCAATATAGTGCAAGCAATTAATAAATGTACACCATCCTCATGTGTGTGTGTGGTCGCTGAGTGTTGTTACTTTTTTAAAATGTATTTTTATTTTTTTGCAGCTTCCTCCCTGCAGTAAGACCTTCCAGGAGGCTCAGAGTGACCTGAACCAGACTGCAGCCGATCTGAACCAGTCTGCAGGTGATGTGGTCCATGCCTCTAGAGGGACCACTTGCCAGCTTTCAGATGCTTCTGGGAAGTTCAGTGAGGACTTTGATGAGTTTCTGGATGCTGGCATTGAGATGGCTGGCCACACCCAGGTATTATGTGTGGAGCAGGAGAGAACATGAGAATGTGAATAAGTCTTACTTTTCCTCAAATAATAAGTCATGTTTGGTGGTTTTAGAGTAAGGATGATCAAATACATGTGATTGGGAATTTGAAGAACATCTCAATGGCCTCCAGTAAGCTCCTGTTGGCTGCTAAGTCTTTATCTGTGGACCCTGCAGCAGGCAATGCAAAGAACCTGCTCGCTGCTGCTGCCAGGTACTTCACCCCGTGTTTATTCATGCATGTTTCATAAATGCTGCTCTTCCTGTATTTGTAACTTCACTCTCTTGCATTGTTTATTCAGAACGGTGACTGACAGCATCAATCAGCTGATTACGCTGTGTACCCAGAATGCCCCAGGACAAAGGGAATGTGACAATGCTCTAAGAGAGCTTGAGGTATTATATACAAGCAATGCACGCTATTAAGTAATTTGTTTTAATATTTTAAAAAATGGGATATTGTCTCTTTTTTTTCGGTTTACAGGCTGTTAGGGGCCTGCTGGATAACCCAAATGAGCCAGCCAATGATCTCTCCTACTTTGACTGCATTGAAAGTGTCATGGAGAACTCTAAGGTAACAGAAACATAATTATTATTAACTATTGGAGGTTTTGCTTGAAATGCTATCCAGATCGTTATTGCAAATTTTTATTTAAACATTTGATGCAGGTACAAACAGAAACATTTGACATTTTACATGTTATTTGAGCACCGAATCAGCATATTAGAATGATTTCTGAAGAGTCATGTGCTACTGAAAACTGGAGTAATGGCTGCTGAAAGTTCAGCTTTGCAATCACAGGAATAAATTGCGTTTTAAAATGAATAAAAATAGGAAATGGTTGTTTAAAATTGTAAAAATGTTTCACAACATTACTGTTTTTACAGTATTTTTGAACAAATAAATGTAGCCTTGGTGAGCGTAAGAGACTTTTTTCAAAAACATTACTAAGTCTTACTGACCCCACACTTTTGAATGGTAGCTTACCTTATTACAAAAGTGCATAATGCAGTTTGTAGTATAAGCATTTTCAATGTGAATCTCACATACTAAATGGGCAAAATTGCTGTTAAGAACTAGAAATATTCATTGAGCCTGTATATACAGTTAAAGGTAGGGTAGGCGATTTCGGAGAGGCTAGCAATAGCAAGCTAACTTTGAAAGCAAGATCCCCACCATCCCTGCATAATCGCTCTCCAAAGCCATACCTCCTCCAAAACACATGAACGCGTGCAGGCAGACCAGAGGCTAACTAGCAACACGATGAGAGACGGCATTGGTGAAAGGTGCATGCCACACGGCAGATTAACTCATTCTCATTACCGTGGACACATTACAGTACAAAATGTATAATATTACTATAATAACGCCTTCATTCTCGCACGGTCTGCAATAGCGTAACGGAATGCGCTGATGGTGTATCATGTCTGCGCAAACAGGGTGTGCAGAGGTATTCAAATACATACATTGATATGCAGGTAGGACAGCCTATAGTAGTCCTCGGACCGAGGGATTTTTTGATGCTACGCCTTCCACAGACAATAAAAATACATTTAAATACATTTAGACCACTTAACTTACTGATTGTTATCTGGATGTGAAGAAACTTTCAACCAGCATTACAAAAAATGCTTTTGAACCAAATCACCTACCCTGCCTTTAAATGTTAATGCATATCACTATGCATTAACTGATAATAGATCTTTAATCCACCTCTTTCTGATATATAGATACTCGGTGAGTCTATGGCTGGGATCTCTCATAACTGCAAGACAGGAGATTTTCCAGCGTTTGGAGACTGTGTGGGTGGAGCCTCTAAAGCTCTGTGTGGACTGACCGAAGCAGCTGGACAGGTAAAAAACTACCCGCTCTGTCCTTCCATGTCATACTATGTTCACAACCATTATACATTTTTAACTTTGAACACTTTGTCTTTGTGTATGTACTGATCACACTTGTTTTTTGTGTGTCATTAGGCTTCTTACCTAGTGGGTGTGTCTGACCCCAACAGCCAAGCCGGACATCCAGGCTTAGTGGATCCTATCCAGTTTGCTCGTGCTAATCAGGCAATCCAGATGGCTTGCCAAAATCTTGTTGACCCAGATAGTAGTCCTTCACAGGTAGTGTCAGACATCGGGCATGTAGTGTTTGGACTTAAGCCCAGAACTTGTCTTTCTGCAACATCTTCATCTGCACTTTTAAGGCCAAAATTATAATATATGCATGTTGCAGGTGCTCTCAGCTGCCACCATTGTTGCTAAGCACACCTCGGCGCTGTGTAATGCTTGCCGACTGGCCTCTTCTAAGACTGCCAACCCTGTGGCTAAAAGACACTTTGTGCAGTCAGCCAAAGAAGTGGCCAACAGCACAGCCAGCCTGGTCAAAACAATCAAGGTTAAACCACTCCTCTTTATTAATGAATCCAACTTTTATCCACTCCAGTGACATCATATGATAGTTCTCTAACATCATTTCCCCTCTTCACTCTCACCATAGGCACTGGACGGAGATTTCTCAGAGGAAAACCGCGAGAAATGTCGTGTTGCAACAGCACCGCTCATTGAAGCTGTTGACAATCTAACCACGTTTGCTTCCAATCCAGAGTTTGCTAGTGTTGCTGCGCAGATAAGTAGAGAGGTATGAGGTTCTTCTTCATTGGAATGTCATTCACAATTGTGTCCTTTTTGTTGTTAATGGTTTATATTTTTCTACTCACAATTCAGGGTTTGGCTGCACAGGAGCCAATCATCCAGTCAGCACGCTCCATGCTTGACAGTTCCACCCACCTTTTGAAGACTGCTAGGTCATTGGTTATGAACCCTAAAGATCCGCCAACCTGGTCATTACTGGCGAGCCATTCACGCAACGTGTCAGACTCCATCAAGAGCCTCATCATGGCTATCAGGTAACACTCAAATACTGACGTTTTTGTAGTTTGTGTGAAACATGCAGGATAAAAATTAGCTACTATGAATGTTCTTTTTTTTAATAATTTCATAATTATAATAATTTTAGAAATTGATCATGTGATTTATATTACAGGGATAAAGCCCCTGGCCAGAAGGAATGTGACTCTGCCATTGATAATATCAATAAATGCATCCGAGATATTGAGCAGGCCTCACTTGCAGCTGTCAGCCAAAATCTTTTTCGTAGAGATGAAGTTTCTTCTGAGGTAAAGTATTTTTCTGGAAATTCTCCAAATTAATTTAGAAACAACATAAAGATGGTACATTTTAAGTTCTATTTTCTTTTAATGGCATCTTTTTACTAGGTACTATGAATGAAGGTAAGTATCACTGATACTGATGCCTCTATTACATGGACTTTCTTTTCCAATTTCTAATGATAAAATTAGTAATTATAGCTATTTAACATTACAGTAACATTGAAAGACATAATTTTAAACACTTAATAGTCAGAACATTAAAAAAATAACAACTTCTATTTTAAGTGAACTTAAAACAATCTTAATATAAACCCATTATAATAAATGTCACATTTAGATATGGCTTTAATATAGTGTGTTGTACTTAGTGTATATATAGTAATATAGTGATGTTTCTTTCTCCGTCAATATCAGTTCTCTTTGAATGAAAGCTGTTGGTTCATTTTTCCCACATAATAAGAAAATTACTAGATAAAACATTTTGTAGCAATTTATAATGTGAGGATAGAAAAATTAAAATGGGTTTTCTAACTGGGAGTCTTTAACTATTGTATGTTTCAGGCTTTGCAGGAGCAGTTAACATCATCTGTTCAGGAGGTGGGTCACCTGATTGAGCCGATTTCCACAGCAGCAAAAGGAGAAGCAGCCCAGCTGGGACATAAGGTGACTAAAACTGTAGAACCTTTACAGTCTAAAAGTATTTGTCATATAGTTTTCATCACTAATGCATGCCATAAGTATTAACTCAAACCTACGTCTGTCCCTCAGGTCTCTCAGTTGGTCAGTTACTTCACTCCTCTGATCTCAGCTTCTATGGGCATGGCATCCAAAATCTTGGATCATCAGCAGCAGATGAATCTTCTGGATCAGACCAAGACTCTCACTGAGTCTGCTCTACAAATGCTGTACGCTGCCAAAGAAGGTGGTGGAAACCCGAAGGTACTTCTCTTTCATTCATATGTGTGTTTTCTACGTATAATTTCAATCTTTCAACAGATTAATTTATTAATTTGTCTTTAGGCGGCTCATACCCATGATGCCATAGCAGAAGCTGCACAGTTAATGAGGGAAGCTGTTGATGATCTCTTGCTGACCCTGAATGAAGCTGCTAGTGAGGTTGGCATTGTCAGCGGCATGGTGGATTCAATTGCTGATGCCATGGGCAAGGTAATAACCCACATATTTTCACATTATAAACCGCCTTGATATGCTTTATAATTCCATTAAATTAAAAATACTTGACATTTGAAGTGTTTTACATTATTTAAGCCATGTAAAACCTTTCAATGGTCTTGTCACCCTGCAGTTAGGTGAAGGTACTCCACCAGAACCAGAAGGATCATTTGTGGAATATCAGACCACCATGGTGAGATACTCCAAAGCTATTGCTGTCAGTGCACAGGAGATGGTAAGCAATCATAATTTTCTACATTTTATGGGTTTCATATATATTTCTTTATATCATAATGATTTATTAATTGACTTTAGTGTCCAATTTCATTGTATCCCTGCATTCTCTCCCTCAGATCACTACATCGGTGAGTGCGCCAGAGGATCTGGGCAGTTTGGCATCTCAGATCACTGCAGACTACAGTCAGCTTGCCGTTCAGGGACGTCTGGCTGCCTATATTGCTGAACCAGAGGAGGTAACCGGCATACAGATGCACAGTCACTCTCTGTATTTCTCTCTCACACACACACATGCTGACCCTTGTGTTTGTTGGTGATTGTAGATCGGCTTCCAGATAAAGACACGAGTGCAGGAACTGGGGCATGGCTGTATTGTGCTCGTTCAGAAGGCTGGAGCGCTGCAGATCAGTCCATCTGACTCGTTCACCAAAAGAGAGCTTATTGAGTGCGCACGAACTGTCACTGAGAAGGTAATGAAATGCACGACACACAAAACCAAATGATATGCATTACACTCTGCTTCCTGTCCAAGACTTCATGGTGTTTTCTTTTGAAATGTCAATATCTCCATATAGTAACATTTTTTTTTTTTTAATGCGGGTTTATTTTCTGTAGGTGTCCATGGTGCTTTCGGCATTGCAAGCTGGTAATAAGGGCACTCAAGCCTGTATCACTGCAGCCAGTGCTGTTTCAGGTATCATCGCTGACCTGGATACCACCATTATGTTTGCTTCTGCTGGCACACTCGATGCTGAGAATGATTCAGACTCCTTCGCTGATCACAGGTATCACACAAATATATAGTACAATGGGGTAATTTACAGTCTGCAGACATTGGTGATGCACTGAAATAAAAATTATTGGGAGAAATAAAAAATTTTGGACACATTGGTTCAAAAATAAAATAATAGATTCTGAATCATAATAATTATATATTTATATATATATATATATATAATTTATATTAATAATGCACTCAGAGTCGCCGTGCGATCTGGTAATCACAGCGTGACCGATAGACACCATATCACCACGCCTCATGTGAAATTGCGTTTATACAACAGTTTGACAGAACATGTGTGTAATTAAACAAGAAACAACGGAGTGCCTAATAAAGCCCTCTTTTGTGCGGAACTACTTCCAGCCATCATGGATTCAAATCTTAAGTTGACAGTTTGAGCCCAAGCCTCCATTACTCATTCGAAAATGTCACTTTAGAACTAGTAACTATGGAACGTTGAGTTGCTTCATTGAATGCTTTTTGTATTACTGTATTAAAAGCTCACTGTATTATGTAGAGTCGAGTATTATGAAAGTGAGATGGACTGAGTGAGTGTGATTACCTGCACCTGATACAGCATTCATTCTTCAGCATAACCTCATATTCACAATAAAACATTAGTTTGAATTTCCGCTGAGGAAAGCGATATCTTTGTAGTACTATCCTTTCATCTGTTAAGGGTTATTTCCGATGACAGCGCTGCTCAGTGTATTTGTTGCACGTAAATACCTTTTCTTTGTTTACAACCCTGTTTCAGTCTCTTTCAATATAAAAGTCTTTACTGCTGACTCGCTCATAAAAACAGTCATCTATTGGTGGAACAGCGTAACTAATCACAAACACACACACCGTTAATCAATACTAAATACTATTATTCAATACTACTATTATTTATATAAGTTGATAGGCAATTCCGTAATAGGGGCAGCGCTCTGATATACAGCATTGAAGTTACATAAAATATTATGTGATGAGATTTTGCCCTCAGCCAAACTATTTGCTCTGGAACAAATAATAGTTTAATGAGACCAAAGACTGCCCATTAGAATTACCCAAAACAAATTATATCTCATGTTTAACCACTATAGAGACATTAGAGCCAGCGGCAAATTCCAGAAGATCTGGCCGAGGTGAGGCGCTCTCTCCGCGGGTTTATGAGCGCTGAATGAGCGCTGACGCCCTGAAGCTCACATCCCCGAAAACGTCAAAGCAAATTTTCAAATAGACGTTAACTTTTTTTAACAAACCACATATCTGAAGTCTAAACAACTACATTCTCACCTAAAAAAAACTCTTAAAACTACATTCAGTGACACAACGTATTAGTTATACATTATGTCGATTTTGGCATCCGCACATACGAGAAATACTGCATCATCAATACGCATGAAATACTGCAAGTGGAGTGATACAAACGGTGAAACGGTTGGAGTTCCGATATCACTTGAATATCGCACTCCTGGAAAAGGCTCTCAGGCAATCAGATTCGAGGACCAGAAAAAACTGTTGTATAAATATATATATACTGTGTGGATATATTGTAGCGAATCAGCTTATGGGGAAATATGAATAATTAATCATAACTAGTTATAATTAATTATGAATATTTTATATCCGCTGTAGATATTTAGCTGACCTTTCAGGGTTAACTGTCTTGTCAATTCTAAGAACGTAATTTCCTGGTTAAGGGAAATAACTTTCTTACTGTACAACTCTACACAGAGCTTGTAGCATAAATCTGCATGATTAGGGACTCCAGTTATGAGCAAACAATGAACAACGTCAAGTGTGACACAAGTAAGACTTTATTAACTACATAAACACTTAAACTGGTCTAACATACCCAAACACACACACACACACATGCATACTGTTGGTATAGGAAAGGGTTAAAGCTTTACTCAGTACAGAAAGAGGCATAAGGAATAAAAGTTATGGAACCATTTGCATATTCAGCAGATCTACCGCCTGAAGGAAACATCCATTTCTTAGTTCAAACACACCTTTGTAAAAAGGTGCAAATGATACCTAATGTATCAATTAATAAGACTAAGTTTGATACTTGCACGTCTCGTCTGTCTGAAAGAGAGGCTTGATGCAGTCCGAAGGTTCAAGTTGATCTTTGCTGAAGTTGGTTGATGAAAAAAAAAAAGTTTTAAGTCAGAGAATCTTGATGAATGGAAAAATCGAGGCCGAAGCCTGGCACGAACTTAAGATGTCCTGGAGCATTGGAGCTCACATTTTCATCTTCTCAGAATACAACCGAACCACCGACTCAGGGCGGGTCACATGAAGTGCGGCCTAGCCTGCAAAGATTCACGCCTCTCAAGATGGGCTTGTCCATTGAGAAAGGCCGTAATCCAAGGGGGGAGTTTTTGAGATACTGGGGATGTTTTTTCTGACCCTTTGTGTAGGCATGGTAATTTGCAAATGAACTTGAATCGAAATTACTAAAGATACTCAGGACACTAATATATTGCCTATGAACCAACATATAATATACACTCTCGTTAAGATCATCAGAAGACTAATTCATAGACACTAAACATGGTAGGATTACATAAAGGCAAGATGACAGGAATGGGTTCCATCATAAGCCTGCATAAAACAGTATAAATATCAAAGACAACATACACAATGACTTGAAGGATATGTGTGTTCATTCAATGAAAGGTTTTCCTATTAATTAATTAGGGAAGAGTCCATTTTTATTGTGCATTGTGTCTCTTCCTATGGAAAGGTAGTGATTTTCTCTACTTCGCATTCCTTTGGGCAGTAAACCCAGTGATATCAGCGTTGGTTGCCATGCAACCAGGTGCCTGTTCGGCTTCCTGGTGTGTTACGCATTTCGGGGGGAAGGGTCCATTGGTCCTCATATGGCTTGTTAACTGAGTGGTGTTACAGAGTATTTGTTAAATATAAAAAAAAAAAATATATTGTGTGTTTGATTGGTCCAGACGCTACAAATATCTTGTTATATATAGTATACATATATAGCAGCAAATAATGTTTATATTTGAACTGTATGATACATTCAATTTTATTTTATTTACTTTGAATTTATTTATTGATTGAATTTATTTGTACATTTTATAATTTGCTGTATTATGTGAGAAGAAAGAGACTGGGTAGTAATACTAGAAACATGGGACAACACAGGAGATTGGTTTGCCACAATGGACCAGCCAGAATTATGTATTAAAGAATAATGCTAACAAATACCTATGCACCTACAGTATATGCACCATATACCTATACGTATATGCACAATATGAAATCATTCATATGTACATAAGCATTATAATCAAACTTGTATCATTTATGTATTCTCTCTCTCTCTTTGTTTTTAGAGAGAATATTCTGAAGACAGCCAAAGCGCTGGTGGAGGACACTAAGAACCTTGTTTCAGGTGCAGCATCAAGTCAAGAGAAGCTGGCCCAGGCCGCCCAGTCTTCTGCCAAAACCATCATCCACCTTACAGATGTGGTGAAATTGGGAGCGGCCAGCATAGGCGCGGATGACCCTGAAACACAGGTGAGAGACATGGAGAAAGTGATGAGGACAGAGGAAAAGACAAACACAGGGTTTTACCAGCAGCCAGGGTTTTTAGTCATCTTTCCGGAATGTGCATGTGTTATTGTCATTCATCTCCTCGTAGGTGGTGCTGATCAACGCAGTGAAGGATGTTGCTAAAGCTTTAGCTGATCTCATTAGTGCCACCAAGTGTGCAGCGGGAAAAGCAGCAGATGACCCCTCCATATTCCAGCTTAAGAATGCGGCCAAGGTACGACACTTCTGCATAAATATTATTCTCCCTTTTCCATCATACCTCAAGAGCACAGAACATGGTAAGAAACACTTCATCTAGGCAAATAGCTGTTATATATTTGTCTTTGAAACTGTAATCTCCCAGTTGTCCTTCAGAAATCTGGCTGCACGGATGGAAATGTCTCCTAACTCAGATATGAGTAAAAGTGTTCTGGTGAGAAGCTCATTCCAGTGTGTGCCATTAATCAGATTAATTATTAATGAGAAAATTAATGTTTTCTTCTCCATCCGCTACTATAATTCCCATTGCACACTTAGTCCCAAATATTTTGCAATAAAATGAACTACATGCTCTATTAATGGCATAGTTCTGCATGAGTTTGGAGTCATTAAATTTTAGGAATCAAATAAATGGGGATTTTACCAGTTTAACCTTAGATCATTGTTATTTTAGGATTATTTATGTACTGTTATAGTATTTATTGATATTTTGGCTTTTATTTATATAAATATTTTATATATAGTTATATATATATATATATTATATTTATGTATTTAGGTATTGATTATTTATTGATATAGTTAAAATAATATATTTTTTTATATTTATATTTAATATTTATTTATATATCTTTATATTTATTTTATTTATATATCTATTTAATATTTATATTTATATTTAGTTATCTATAGTAGAATATGATATGATTTATTTATATAATATATATATATATATATATAATATAATATAAAATCATATTTTTTTGTTTCAGTTAATGAACCAATACTCCCTTTATAAATTGAAAAGATAGGAGAATATAAGTTGTCTAAAAATTGCTCGTTTCCAAAGGCAGATATGTTTGCAATAGTGAATTTTGCCATCAGATGTTCTTCTGTAAAAGTTAAATTAATGTTCACAGAGGGAGTGATGTTTTCAGATGTGAACATGTAAATGTATGCCTTACGTCTGTGTGTTCAGGTTATGGTAACTAATGTAACATCCTTACTGAAAACGGTGAAGGCAGTGGAGGATGAGGCTTCAAGAGGAACCAGAGCTCTGGAAGCCACTATCGAGTGCATCAAACAGGAACTCACAGTAAGTTGAACACACAAGAAATCCGTGTAGGCACTTTTTTTGTGTGTGTGTTAATCATCAGGTCTTTAAATTGACCTAAATTTTGACCTGTGTCTTGTACAAATCTTGCTCAAATATAGACAAGCGTGGTGACAAAACTATTCAATTAACAATTGTGTCGTCATCAGTTGTTTCAATCTAAAGAAGCCCCTGAGAAATCAACCACTCCAGAGGAGTTCATTCGCATGACGAAGGGCATCACTACGGCAACCGCCAAAGCAGTCGCAGCAGGAAATTCTGCCAGACAGGAAGATGTCATCTCCACAGCGAACCTCAGCCGCAAGGTCATAGCTGATATGCTGACCACATGCAAGGTGTGTGTGCATATACTTGTTTTCTGCTTGTGTCCATCTGTGCATTATCAGTTATGGATTAGTTTTTGGTGTGTACTTTAATAATGGGCTTTAATAATTTCCCCCTCAGCAAGCAGCATATCATGAGGAAGTAAATCAGGAGGTCAGAAACAGAGCTCTGTTATACGGCACTGAATGTACCAATGGGTATATAGAGCTCCTAGAACATGTCCTACAGGTACAAACACAGTCATTTACACACATAATGCATCTGCACGGTGCTTTGATGGTCCCTTTGTTCAGGATTGGTCTTAACCAGAACTCTTTATGTGCATATATGTATTTCAGGTCTTACAAAAGCCAACAGGTGATCAGAAACAAAAATTGGTGATGTTCTCTAAAAAGGTTGCTGCAGCTGTCACTGAACTGATTCAAACAGCAGAGGCCATGAAAGGTAAGAGATATTTCATAACACACACTTTCATTAAGACAAAAACATGCTCCCTCTGTGTAGTTTGGAGATATACTGTGCTGAGTAAAGTTTCCTGTCTTTCCTGTCTCGCTCAAGATGAGGGTGAGTACCACAAGATGCCAGTACAAAATACTTCCGTATTTCCAATCTTCATTTAGAACATTTTCTTATTTAACCACATTTGTGTCTTGTTTATTTGTTTTGCGGTGTTTTGTTTGTGTTCAGCTCTGTGACAAAATTAATTTCTCTCAGGCTTGATTTGTTTTAAAAAACACTGTCCATTTCCTATTCACCTGACACATGTTCAGTTATTACAGCATGCCTGTGATGATTCCAGGCCTTGCCAAACATTAGTTAAGTGTGTGTATTGTGTGTGTAGGCACTGAATGGGTTGACCCTGAGGATCCTACTGTGATCGCTGAAACGGAGTTATTGGGAGCTGCAGCCTCAATCGAAGCAGCAGCCAAGAAACTTGAGCAGCTCAAACCAAGAGCCAAACCAAAGGTAGTGTGCATGGCTTAATACACTCTTAAAAAGACTACGCTAAATTGACGTATTGTAAGGGCACTGTGCAGTGCTCTGTTATATTTGCGTTTATATGTAATGTAATATATGAACACTTCTGGTCAACAGTTTAGAATAATTACGATTTTTGTGATGTTTTTGAAAGTCGTCTCTTTTGCTTACCAAAGCTGCATTTTAACATAAAATATATTCCCATGATGGAAAAGCTGAATTTTCAGCAGGCATTACTTTGGTCTTCAGTGTTACTTGATCCTTCAGAATTCATTCAGAATTTTCATTTAAATGTAATTTATTACAATAGAAAGCAGTTCAGAATATTACTTTTTTATGATTTTTTTGAGTGGAATACGAGACTTATTTCAAAAACAAGAAAAAAAAAAAAATCTTAATTACAAAAATGTGAATAGTGAGTGTTATTTATGTATATTATTATTATATACTAATATATATATACAGTGGGGAAAAAAAGTATTTAGTCAGCCACCAATTGTGCAAGTTCTCCCACTTAAAAAGATGAGAGAGGCCTGTATTTTTCATCATAGGTATACCTCAACTATGAGACAAAATGAGAAAAAAAAAATCAGAAAATCACATTGTAGGATTTTTTAAAGAATTAATTGGTAAATTATGGTGGAAAATAAGTATTTGTGGTCAATAACAAAATTTCATCTCATCTTTATTATATACCCTTTGTTGGCAATGACAGGGGTCAAACGTTTTCTGTAAGTCTTCAGAAAAGGTTTTCACACACTGTTGCTGGTATTTTGGTCCATTCCTCCATGCAGATTTCCTCTAGAGCAGTAATGTTTTGGGGTTGTCGCTGGGCAACACGGATTTTCAATTCCCTCAAAAGATTTTCTATGGGGTTGAGATCTGGAGCCTGGCTAGGCCACTCCAGGACCTTGAAATGCTCCTTACGAAGCCACTCCTTCGTTGCCCAAGCGTTGTGTTTGGGATCATTGTCATGCTGAAAGAACCAGCCACGTTTCATCTTCAATGCCCTGCTGATGGAAGGAGGTTTTCACTCAAAATCTAACGATACATGGCCCCATTCATTCTTTAATTTACACGGATCAGTCGTCCTGGTCAATTTGCAGAAAAACAGCCCCAAAGCATAATGTTTCCACCCCCATACTTCACAGTAGGTATGGTGTTCTTTGGAGCAACTCAGCATTCTTTCTCCTCCAAAAACAACAAGTTGAGTTTTTACCAAAAAGTCATATTTTGGTTTCATCTGACCATATGGCATTCTCCCAATCCTCTTCTGGATCATCCAAATGTTCTCTAGCAAACTTCAGATGGGCCTGTACATGTACTGGCTTAAGCAGGGGGACCCGTCTGGCACTGCAGGATTTGAGTCCATGGCGGCGCAGTGTGTTACTAATGGTAGCCTTTGTTACTTTGGTCCCAGCTCTCTGCAGGTTATTCACTAGGTTCCCCCGTGTGGTTCTGGGATTTTTGCTCATAGTTCTTGTGATAATTTTGACCCCACGGGGTGAGCTCTTGCGTGGAGCCCCAGATCGAGGGAGATTATCAGTGGTCTTGTCTGTCTTCCATTTTCTAATAATTGCTCACACAGTTGATTTCTTCACACCAAGCTACTAACCTATTGCAGATTCAGTCTTCCCAACCTGGTGCACGTCTACAATTTTGTTTCTGGTGTCCTTTAACAGCTCCTTGGTCTTGGCCATGGTGGAGTTGGAGTGTGACTGTTTGAGGTTGTGAACAGATGTCTTTTCTCCTGCTCTGATAACCCCGTCAAACCGATGCCTTCCTACAGTAACAGGGAGGGAAGAGGGCTCTTACAGAAGAAGTTACCGGCTGTGAGCGAGCCAGGAAATATGCCTTGTTGTGGTTTGTAATTACCCATTCATCTTCAAAAGCCTCCCTGTGCTTTTCAGGATTTTTTTTCTCGTTTTGTTTGGGCTCCCTCTGCTGCCAATACCGGCCCTCTCCTTCTTTTCAGTGGGCGAACCTGGCCCATGGTGGCGGACTCCCTCCCTTTTTTGCCCCCCTGTCTATTGTGTCTATGTATTCTATATATATCTCTATCTATATAGCGTCATCTATATTCCACGGGGATGCCCTTCATCTTACCCTCTTCCCGCGGTTACGCTGTCTTTTTCCCTCTTTTTGTTTTCCGCCCGCTGCTGCGCGTTTAGACTTTGAAGAGCAGATACTTGAGGCAGCCAAATCTATTGCTGCAGCAACCAGCGCTCTTGTAAAATCAGCTTCAGCAGCTCAGAGAGAACTCGTAGCCCAGGGCAAGGTAAGAAAACTTAGCGTAAGCCATAAAAATGTTTATTAATCAGTTCGAAAAATTATTATTAATAGCAACCGTTTCTTGAATTTTTTTTTATGTACTCAGTTTTTATAGAATCATAATAGCCATCTTTTTCCTTCCTGAAGGTGGGAGCCATCCCTGCCAATGCTGTGGATGATGGACAGTGGTCCCAAGGGCTAATATCTGCTGTAAGTCCTCAAGCATTAAAAAGTGGCAATAAAATGTCATCATGTTATATTCCTGTGTAACTTCTCTGTTTGCTCACTGTTACAGGCACGCATGGTTGCCGCAGCAACCAGTAACCTCTGTGAGGCAGCGAACGCATCAGTCCAAGGTCATGCCAGTGAAGAAAAGCTCATCTCTTCTGCTAAGCAAGTGGCTGCTTCCACTGCACAGCTGCTGGTGGCGTGCAAGGTTAAAGCTGAGCAGGATTCAGAGGCTATGAGGAGGCTACAGGTAATACACGGTTACATAAAGAAAAAGACTAGATTCTGATATTTTAAATAGTAACTGCAATGTTACATTACTTAAATTGCTGTATTCATTGAACATGTATTTCATAAGCATATTTCTTGAACTTCTTATGTGTCATCTGCAGGCTGCAGGCAATGCTGTGAAACGGGCCTCTGACAGTCTGGTTCGAGCGGCCCAGAAAGCTGCTTTCAACAAGGCGGATGATGATAATGTGGTGGTCAAGACCAGGTTTGTTGGAGGAATCGCTCAGGTAGGATTTACAGGCTGAATTTTATCTATGGTTAATTCAATAATTATTTGATAATATTTTATTTTAATTAAAAAGGAATATATATGTAGACTGTGAATTGTGCATAAGTATGCAATGCAATACAAAAAAAAACACAGACTGTGTCCAAAATAATGTTGTTGTTTTTGTTATTATTATTATTATTAACAAATAAATAGATGGATAAATAATCAAATGTTTTGCTGCTCATATTTTTCAAATATGAATAATAATAACTATAAACAATAAATGTGCATTGTAATACAAAACCTATAAAATGCACCTTCATCATTTTTTCGATGCCGTTCGGTATTTACTAATAATTATTATTGTTTTTAGTTTATATGATATTAATAATTTGTATTTTAAGATTATACTCTCCCACATTGGCTTTATTCAGTTAATATTTCATTTGTGTTGTGCTTTGTCTGTTTGGCCCAGATTATTGCTGCTCAGGAGGAGATGTTGAGGAAGGAGAGGGAACTGGAAGAGGCCCGTAAGAAGCTAGCACAGATCAGACAACAGCAGTACAAGTTCCTGCCAAGCGAACTACGAGAGGATGAGGACTAAACATAAATGCTGGCTTCCCTTTGGTCAATTTCTCCGCCATTTGTTTTTGCCTTCAGGACACAGATGAACGTCTCTATCGCGCAGTCCAAGCGTCACCTACTGAACTGATAAAGGGTTATTGATTCAGTTGACTGGATTGTGAATTTTTTAATATTTAAACTCTTAAACATTTCAAACAGTGACCGTCTTGTCTCTTTAACCGTGAATGTGTCCATACCTCCGCCACACTCTCATGAAGAAGCTTTGAATTTCTGGCATGAATCTGAACTTGTGAATGTGTGCATGAAGATTTTGGAAGCACATAACTGTGTGCTCAGAACAGCCAGAATTACACGATTGAGACTGTATTGAGGAAGAAATAAATGAACTCTGTTCGATCTCAGTTATTAAAACAAAGCGTTTTTAGGGTTTCAAACAAGGTGCAGACTTTAATATTTACATCATTTAAAGTCGAGATGAAAAGAAACCTGACTGTCAGAGACTCCAGTTGAATGTTTAACATTTGTACATTTGTAATGGTGAGATACTTTTTTTTATGCTTAACTTTCATTGCTTTGAAGTTCACAAAGTATACAAAGAAACAATATTTATGTAGGCAAACAAAAGTGCGTAAATGTGCAATGTAAAACAAAACCACTCAGAATAAGGGTCTAAAATGCATCTTCTCCAATGAATTTTTCTTGCTGCCCTTGTGCATGATGAGAATGTAATGTCCGGATGTGATTCATGTATTAAATCTGGAGAATCATAAGACCATACTAACCTCAGAAGTACTGTGGAAGTTCCACCTCTAACCCCCTAAAACCTTTCAAAAATTGACATTATACCACAGCAAAATGTTGAATAAAATAAAATAAAAAATATCGAATAAAATCCTAATACTGAATGTATGCTCAGTTATAATAGAATTGCTTCAGTTTGTTGTCTGCGGGCACAAGGATATATTTGTACATTCAAAAGTGATTTTCTTTTTTTTCTCACATCCTCTAAATTTTCAAAACCATTTGATGCTGGTATGACTTTCTAACTTTTAGCCTTATGCTTTAGCGTGTCACTTTTATGCTTGTATTTTGGTCATATGCAACCCTGGAAATCTGCTTTTATTTCTTTGCCACGGCAAGTCTTCTGTCTCTGGCTTTATGTACATTTAGTTTCAGTGCCTTAGTTTATCACTGTCAAATGAACATATCAGTTCTCATGACTGTAGGAGACAATATCAGGTGTCTATATTCTGGCTTGCATTCACCATAGTGTGTGTGTGTGTGTGTGTGTGTTGAAGCTGAGTTGCTGCTAATCTGTTACTACTTTTGTGCTCTATGATGCTCAGAGTCGGAAGGGACAAGTTGGAGTTTGGAAATTACTGCAACAAGTCATTATCATAAAGTGGCCTACAAAACTCACTTTAAGCAGTTACCCCTTTAGCTACAGATCTGCCTGGAAAGTGTCTGTGTTCTTCATGTTGCTGTAAATGTATATGGCTTATTTACAAATATGACTATGTTAAGACAGCACACTTTTGTACTGCAGTTCTTGTGCATGCTCCATTACATTTTATGGCAGAGTTGCAAAATGATCAACGTTGCCAGTTCATGCATTGTGTTGACCAGTGGTTCCCAACCCTGGTCCTGGAGGCACCCCAACATTGCACGTTTTGCATGTCTCCTTAATCAAACACACCTGATTCAACTCATCAGCTCATTAGTAAAGACTCAAGACCTGAAATTGGTGCATCAGCGAAAGGAGACATGCAAAATGTGCAGTGTTGGGGTGCCTCCAGGACCAGGGTTGGGAACCACTGGTGTAGACGACTATAGAAGAGTGTAAAATATTGAGAAAGTCCTGAAAGTGACTCTGCATTTTGAGAAACCAATTGACTTGTTTATTTGTGCGTGTCTTTAAACGATTACATGTGAGAGCATTGCAGTAAAAGAAGTAACACATGTAAAGCTTCTGCCAATGTGGAAGAACATTTTAACTTAAAATAAAGGGTTTCAAAGTATAGTTCTCTTCAAATGATGTTCATTTTCATATAGAATGTTTTTCTTGTACATTGCCTGAAAGAGAATTTGGCAATGAAAATGTAAAATAGAAATTTCTAGTTGTGCACTGAACAGTGTTAGAGAGGTTACTCAGTGTAAGAGGGTTTTATTCAGTGTAATTTTAATTTTTTTTTTTATAACATACTGGTAAGTGCAGTATCATAAAAATGAGTGGTAAAGCTGTAAAAAGTAGTATCATCAAATAGTTGGCTTCTGAGTGGCTACAGTATAGCTTCCTGCTAATAAAAAACATTTAAAATGTGTTAATCTAAAAAGGATGCCAAATACCCAATTTTAGCATTCATTTTGAAAGTTCTTTTTGAGACGAGGAGAAATATTTTGCTAGCTTGCCTGTACTGAGTTTGAGTTTTGGTTCATGCTCTACACAGTCATCTGAAAGTATAAATATATGTAGTCTCAATTTAGAAGGTTGTAAATCTCTTGCAAGATGCCAAATAGAAGCAAGTTTGCCTTCTATGTACCGTCTTCCCCATATAGTAATGCTTTGTGATATTTACATACATTTAAAAAGGTACTTCCTTTACATCTCAGTGATTTGTTAAAGTGAGTTGCACAAACATTGTCTCGTTCATTTAAAGCAAGTACTCAGTGTTCTGTTCCTGTCTGCAGTTTTGCTGTTATTCTGAGCTATTCTTTATGATTGTGAACTGAGATGGAGTAATCTGGCACTATAGATCAGTTCAATATGACGGTACTGCACTAAGCTCAAGCTGACTGCCCCTTTAAGCCACTGTTCTTTGGCATGGGGGTAGGGCAGATGTAGTATGTCTTAGTCAGCATGAGTGTATGTGGCTATATTGGGTGGGATCACATACTCAGGGAGGTGCCGCTTTTGTCCCAGGGGGATCGAAGCCCGTGTATGGTCATAGCACCGATCTGCATGTTTACAACTTTTCGTTGGTAACATTAGAGTTGCCCCTGTTTGGCAAGTAGACCTGTCAAATTTCCTCAAACTAGAGTTTTCACACAAGTTTCACGCATTAGACAGTCTGTATAATTTCCGTGGGAAATATTCCGTGGTTATATGTTCTACTGTGCCGCTATTTCTTGCGCCACCGACTGGCGTTGTATGGCTGTTTACTTCCATTAACCTCCTCGCCAGGTCTGCACTCATCAGTGGCATACTTTTTTTAGGCGCTGTGTCACCGCATCCCTGCTATTCCATCTTGCCCCGTTTTCATTCCAGTAGTACACAGGTTTAAATTTATGCAGCTTTCTGATCACCTCACCTTCCGCTCTCTTGTCGCCCCAGCACCGCCCTATTCCACTGACCCGGAATGTGCTCTTCACCCGGTGTGGGGCCTGTTTCGCAGCATTCAGTCCCATGTTGCAGCATGTGACACTCCCAGCCGGCGCCTGTTACCCGGTTGCATGAGGGCCGGGTGAAGTGCGTTGCTTGGAAGAGCTTTGCCCTAACGTGGCAGACTTTGCCCGATCTCCCGTTTGCGCTGTATCCACACTCTACCGATTTGCACTCGGATTCCTTCTGTACCGCCTCACCTTGCGGCCCAGCCGCCCGTGTCCGGCAACCAGCCTTGGCACATCGCCTCTCGCACTTTTCGACCTTACGGTTTTCGGGTGTATCTTGGTGTCCGCCATGACCTTTATCTCCCTGGACCGCTTTCCCCGGCACTGCCAGGTCTCTATCAGGTCACCTCGGTTCTGGCCCCCCCTTACTACCATGTTATCAGGAGGAGGACCACTTTACGACCCAATTGTTCCTTGATCCCCCTGTTCCCCACGTTATCTTTTGGGGGGCCCCGGCAACCACTTGGTGTGTTCTTCTTATTGGCTGTGGCTCCCACGTAGGATCATTGTATGTTCCGCAACCTTCCACACAGTGAATAATTCCCTTCAAGGACATGCCTGTACACAGCATATCATAGTCTTCGCCAGAAGCCACGCCTTCCCCCTGTGCTATGTTTTTTTCGCTACCGCCCCTTACCCCTTTTAAGCGATATACTAGGCCAGTGCCCTCCTCACGGTGTACTATCATTAATGCGCTCCGTGTATCCGGCGACTAACCCTGCCGTCCCCACGCAGTTTCGCGACCCATTCCGTCGCCCGTTCTTGTATCGGTCATTAGGCTCACCTTGGTCCCAACCACCTGTACACGATTCATATGTGATGTGCTCCAATGAATTAAGATTCCTTGTGAGGCCGGCCGTCGCACAACGGGTACTTAAACGCAGGCTAAAGCCGAGCCTGTGGCCGGTGTTCCTTCAGGAGTGGGGGAAAGGGTTAATAACATAAGCTCCTTGAGCACAAAAGCTTCAATGGTGGTGGGAATGTGTCGAGGGACTACAGAGCACTTACATATTAGAGGGGCATAAGCACAACCTAGGGCTTTGGTAGACAAGGGACTCTGACACTGACTGCTGTGTGGAGATTAGATTCGTCACTCTCCAATTACACGTTAGATTTACGACACAGTTCGAACGCTTCGCACACCTGTAGAAAAAGATTATTAAATTATCTGTTCTACCTTGCAAGTTATAAGGATATCTGAACCTAAGGACCCGCAGTCCCAAGGAAAATGTAATTAAGGATGTAGGCAATGCTCAAACAGGGCGTCACATGGGGCTATGGTCCTCAGAGGCAGGGATTGGCCGACAGTGTAGCTTATGCCACAGACCCACGTCGGTTGTGATTACAAGAGATTTGGGGGGTGGGATTGAAGTATTGGGATTGGAATTAAAAAACAAAAGAGGAAAATGGATAAATTTGTGGAGGTCTAGGTTTGTACCGCGGCCGATTAACCAAGCACGGGGCTTGGGGGAATGAATGCAAGCGTGTGACTGCGGATGTGTATTGCTGTTCAACAGCCATGGTTCTCTAACGCTCTTCGATTATGAACAACAATGCTGGGGGACTCGTTGAACATGCCTCTCGTACGAGGACTGAACCAGAGATAGTAACACGCTTTGACCTTAGAGATAAACTCACTTTCAGTGAGCACCCCACGTGTGCTGTATAAAAATCTTTTTGCTTCAGACCAGACCCATCTCCTCGTTTGGCTGGTATTCAGAGTTTTGTGCAATTATGTTGCTGAAAGAGCGGTGAATTGCTTTTCCGGACAGTTTTGCCCTCCTTCCCTCATTTTCTCTCCAGAGCAGTTGTTAGAAATAGGAACAGGCCCCCAGTGTAAGACGATCTTGGCACCTCAGTCCATAGTATAGGCGCATATGCACGGTCAAATGTCGGTGAGGGCCAATGCGAATCGCCCCGTCCAGATCCTAAAAAAGACGGCGAGCGGAGGAACCGCTAAGGCCGTTCCCCAAAAAGTTTGGGTTGTCTTGCGGAACTTCTCAGCTCCTGTGACGGCCACCATATTTGAAAGGGACAGCGAGATCCGCAGACGCTCGCACCTCCAGCTAGCGTTCAGTTCAGCCACAAGACGTCAATCGCCTCTCTCACAGCCAGTGGTTTGGTAGCGACCACGATACACCAACACGCATGCCCCTGGGTCGCATTAAAGACGAGAGGCAGATAGCTCAGCTCGACAAGGAGAATGCCTGGACCGAGCAGAGCCGGCTGAGCGTACCGCTCGAGCCGGGAGCAGCAGGCCCGCAGTCCGTCAGCCGGGTCGGCCCTTACCCTCCCGGGCGCATCCTGTCATTCTGGGGGCTCGTTTGGCACACTTTAGAAAAGCAGACTTTACCCTAGTCTGTGTATTTCCACGCGCTAATTATGCTGTTGAGCCTATGGACAATAAGTTGTGGTTTACTAAGCTTTTCTTATTGTCGATCTTGCTCTTATATTTCATTTTGAATTCTATTTTAACTGTTTTCCTATACGCTGTTCTCCCTCCTCAGTGCTATCGACCCCTTATTTTCTGGCCGCCAAGGATGGTTCAGACTGACGCCGAAAGATGTTGACTGCACCCATAAATGTATAGTTATACCCGCAGTTGGCCGCTGTTGCTTGTCTCGTCTCCCTGATTGATTGCCCCAGTGCTTCTCCTGCCGCTAGAGGCGCCCTGGTTCGGCCCTGCCGACAGCAGCAGCTGCCGGCCCCTGCGAGATGAGTTGTGACAAATACTCTGCCCGCCCACTGGTTAAAACCATGCGCTCCAGGGGCACAGGCCAAGACTGGAAGCATGGTATGCGCCGCCCTCCCGCTGTGTAGCCATTCTCTGGGGTCAAGTATGGGTCTCCTCGTCTGATTGTCTACGACAACCTGTGCCCACCCGCTAGCCAGGAGCTATGTCTCTGTTATAACCTATTCTCCGGTACACTGATGTTCAGATTTGTAACCCCCAGTAAGAAATTTGGGGCCCCCCTGTTTGTTTTTTACACGCAGCCTGTAAACGTGATCGGGAACTGCAAAACATAGTCTTTTAAAATGACACAGGCAATTCTTAAGTGTATTTGCACCACCTGGTAAACGAATACCAAGACGCAGATGGGGAAACTGGCTGCCATATGTACAGTTACAGGAGGGTGTATGCAAACGGCGGGTTAAATTTAGCAGTGCGCTTTATAAGGAAAGCGTCTGGGGTTCGTTTGCCCACCTACAAGCGTCTTAATAGGGGTTCGTGTAGAATTTCACCTCACCCTTGCTGGATACTAAAAGACCATCAGCGATCATCCATCAAACTAGTTTGATAAACTGAAAACAATTCTATTGTCTAATAAAATATATACATTTGTGAATAGCTAGGACTATAAATGAAAAACAAATCACACAATAGGATAAAATATTAATAGCCTATTATGTAGATTTATATTTTAATAATTGTAATAATTATAGACTGAGAATTATTCACTGACTTTCAGGGAGGCAACTTCTGAAAGAATTTCTGTCAGCAATTTTGTGGGCGCAGTTCCAATAAAAATCGCCTTGGCACCCCAAGTAGCTTTTGGCGCCCCTAGCGAAGTTAGCTAACATTCATCTATTTTACAGACTTCTGAACAAATCAGCAATCGATTTAGCGCACTTTTGTGACCAACTTTTAACATTTCAAAACACATTTGAAGCTGTAAGCTTTTTTTAACTATTTAAAAATAATATATAGCCCACTTGTAGAATATATTTGTAGTTCCTGGGGAATTCAGGCCTCTGTTGAGAGAGAGGGCGAGTGGTCATTCGAAATGAAGCCCAGAATAGGCCAACTCAGTTTTACACTGAAACAATTATCCAACTCCAGTGGGTTTCCAAATAGATTGTGCACGACTCGTATTGCAGCAACATTTCACAAGATGGCACTGTACGCCTATACAATAACACAGAGTTAACAGGTTGCACTGAATTCTGTCCAATAGAGTGCAAAATCTGTAGGAGCAACAAAGTGAAACGAATATGCGGAGAGATTGAAATGCATTTAACAACAATGCAGTTTTGATAATCTAATTCATTAAATTTCATTTAAAAAATTTAAAATACTGTCCTATATTTATGGCAGTAGCCTATTCATCCACGCAATTACATATCTCATTTAATTTATAAACAGGTCAGGTGGTTTAAAATCGATAATACAGCCTAGATCTATTGACTTTCGGTGTTTGGTAAAGCGTTACCAGCAGTCACTGGCTGGCTGGGAATCAGGGTGGGCGACTTGCTTTACTGGAGCGCCGTTACGCCCCGTGATACCCATCCAAACAAACCGCAGAATTCGTGATGGCTGCTGGTACGGCGTATCTTGACGCTGTGAAAAAGAAAATCAGATCACTGCAAGAACAAGCAGAAGATGCTGAAAGCAGAATACAGAGACTACAGGAGGCGGTCGAGTCCGAGCGCGCAGCCAGGCAATCTGTGATCTTACGATAATAATTTAAGTGCGTTAGCAGGCCAACTGCAGCGCGTTTTCGCATCAGATCACGTTAAGAGGTGTGAAATGTCAAGAAAATCACTCTAAAATTGTTTTTTAAAACGTTTTCAATGTTTTCGTCGTTAGAAATTTCACAAAAATGGATTGATTGATGGAGAGGGCGGTGATGCTTTTTGCGCACTCCAGTATATGTTTCCTTTAACCCTCATCCGTCCCTCCCGAACCTATAACAAAAGTGTCACTCGCGGGTTAAAATGACCCGAAGGCCAAAAATGACACTAATTTTATTTTTTGGTCCAGAAAGCTTATATTGGTACAGTTTTATACTTTTTTTAAAATAATTTTTAATGTAGTTTTTTTTGGGAGTTTTTTATTTTATTCACATTAAATTCTGGATATTTTTATGAAAATGAGCATATTTTTATAAATGTTTTCACAAAAAAACCCCAAAGAAAGACCATTTCTGCATATTTATACTTTAAAGCAGCACTATGTAACTTTTGGCGCTCTAGCGGTTAATAAACAGAACTGCGTGCGTCTTGCGGAATAACATTGTAGCCGGAGCTACTTCTCTATGTTTATGTCTATGGCGTTTCACGCAGGTACGATGTTACTCCGCAGCGGTGACGACCCGACCAGGCAGCAATAGTCCAAATATAAGTATTTATTATAAGTGTACCGTAGTGATTCGGAATAAGACAAAAAACGCGGTTTGATGATGTACTCGCTCATTATATACATTTAGCAAATTTTGAACACAGAAAAAGTTACATAGTGCTGCTTTAAACATGATGATCCATCAGGACCAGGGTCACTGAGTGTCTCTGATGCCATCTGTTGGGGAAAAATTACATAAAATTGCATTTTATGATTACAACCACTAGAGGGGCCTATTGAATCCTATGGAGATTCTTAAATGAGCCAAACAAGTTAAATCTTTAAAACTACACCAACTTGAGGATTCATTAAGCTTTCAGATATATCTCAAGGCTTTCAGATATATATCAAAACATAAAAAAACAAATTGTAATACATATAAAAGATAAATAAAAAAATATAAATATGATATAAACTCGTTGGTCTCCACTCCATCACTCAAATTTAACTGTGTTAAGTAAAAAAAAAAAAATCTAAATGACAGTCATTTCCTAGCATAAACATCATAAATGCTATAATGTGTTTTCAATGGGATTGTGTGTGTGCCTGTGTGTGTAGGTATGCAAGTTTTTTTTTGTGCATTGGGGACATTCTGCTGTCTCAGCCCTTTGTTTGGGTATGCATCTTTTTTGGATTGTGTCAGATTAGTAAAACAAATCTAATAAATAAAAAAATGCTGTTTTTTTTCGGACATTCCATTCATTCCTGTGGCCGGTCAAAATGACCCGCCAGGGACACTTTTGTAACTTTTTTTTATTAGCCTACACCTTATTTTATTACACATAGAATCCTCGAATCGACTTGTGTGTGTGCTCCATGCTCAAGTGGACAAAAAATTATTTTTTTTTTTTTGTAAATTTCATGCGGTTCCAGTGGCGTGTCAAATGACCCGCAAGGACACTTGATATTTTTTTTTTATATAACACCCACTTAAACTGCTCGATTTTTTTTTCATGTATTCCCGGTTCAAGTGTGACAAATGTAACAAAGTCTCATACCATAACGATCCACGCTCGATTTTTAAAAAATCTTTAAAATGAGTTTTGGGTCAAAATGACCCAAGGGACGGATGAGGGTTTTAAACAACGGTTAACTTTAATGATTTAATGGTTCCCAGAAAATTAATAGACGCAAGCAGTTGAATGTTGTGATTCAGGGGCGAATTACGCGGGGACTTGTCCCCCCCCCCCCCCCCCCCCACACACACTTTTAATATCACGTAAATTCATCACCTGCACTTTTTCAGGCAAGTGTGTTCACATAGAGGTTTTAAAGAGCCGGTGTGAATAAATATAGATTTAAATTCAAAGAGACAGTATAGTCTGTGCATGATCTGATGTTTTTATTCGGACCCAGAATAAGGCGAGATTAACATTGCGGAGCGCTAAACACTCATGCAGTGAGCGCTAAACACTCATGCATACTCGAAGCCGGAGGGCGCTCTCGCGCAGAAAGTCGTACGGGGAAATTCCTAATATGGACAAAAGCGTTCAGCTATGGCTGTATGAAAACTGTTGTTTTCACAGAAAAACAGAAACGTTTGGAAATATGAAGACTTTAAGCATACGATTGCGACAATATGGTTTATTTGTGTTTGTCAAGTCATCTCCAGGTAATATATAAAGTATATGAACAATGCAGTGCTAATTTACATAGCATTTATTACAGTATAGAAATTATTCTGCCTTATTATGTGATAAAAAAAAGTGTTTGAAGTATATAAAGAAATCATTATTATTGGTTACTGTCCAGCAGTTATCAGATTTCTAAGCCAATTAAAAGCTAGAAAATTAGAGAAATTACAGTTGACTATACACCAGTCCAAGTTTTTGAACAGTAAACATTTTTATGTTTTTTAATGAATTCTCTTCTGTTCACCAAGCCTGCGTTTATTTGATTCAAAGTACAGCAAAACAGTAAAAATTTGAAATATTTTTACTAGGCTATAACTGTTTTCTATTTAATATATTTTAAATGTAATTTATTCATATGATGGCAAAGCTGAATTTTCAACATCATTACTCCAGTCTCAACCATCCTTCAGAATCATTCGATATTATTCTGATTTGCTTGCTCAAAAACTTAATAATAATAATAAATAAATAATATAAAAAGGTTCTTGGGCAGCAATCCAGCAATTATAATGATTCTGGGAAGCATGGGACACTGACGTCTGGAGTAATGATGATGAAAATTCAGCTTTGATCTCAGCAATCATTTTAAAATATATTCAAATAGAATGCAGTTATTTTAAGTAGTAAAAATATTTCACAACATTATTGCTTTTGCTGTACTTTGGATCAAATACATGCAGCCTTTGTGAGCAGAAGAGACTTTCTTTATAAAACATAAAATCTTACTGTTCAAAAACTGTTGCCTGGTAGGCTATATAGATTACAGAAATGTTATTTTATATTTTTATTAATACTATAATATCTAATATATATATAAACATTTCTGTCCCCCTCACTTCTGAAATGATGGCTACGCCCCTGTTGTGAGGTATTGGTCAAGATATCATGATATATCACGTTTAAAACCATAGTATGTATGTATAAGTTATAAGTTCTAGTGATATTTCTCCCGAAAGCGCGGTTTAAATCTATGTGCATTTCTGTTGTTAATGTAGACCAGACGTATTAATGCGCTGTGAACTCATTACTCGTTGTCTGTGCACAGGCTGAGGGCGACGTCGCTTCCCTGAACAGACGCATCCAGCTGGTTGAGGAGGAGTTGGATCGCGCTCAGGAGCGTCTGGCCACTGCTCTGCAGAAGCTGGAGGAGGCTGAGAAGGCTGCTGATGAGAGTGAGAGGTGTGTAGGAAAACTCAGAGGGCACAAAACAGACCCCGAGACTCTTAAAAAAGAATTTTGTTTCCCTGTTTTATTTTCCATTTATTAATTGAAACATGTCTAAATTACAATTTAAAACCACAATATGTAATTTTCTAACAAACAAAAAAAACAACAGGTATTATAAAATTACTTAACTGTATATTATTGTTTTTATTACAGTGAACTGAATATCAGTTCATTAGATTTTACTGTCTAATTTTAATTGTTAGATATAGTAGAGGCCAAAACATCTGACATAAGAGACCAGAATCCCAGATTTAAGGGATGTTATAGACGTTTGAAGTTTCAAAACTAGCTACTTTTTATGCTGTGCTAATCTAATTAATTTAATAGTTTCTTAAACATATGCAATAGGTCTCATGATTTTTAGGGAGTTATAATAACATCCAAACTCTTTCCCTCTCTCTCTCTCTCTCTCTCTCAGAGGCATGAAGGTCATTGAGAACAGGGCCCTGAAGGATGAGGAGAAGATGGAGCTGCAGGAGATCCAGTTGAAGGAGGCCAAGCACATTGCTGAGGAGGCCGACCGCAAGTATGAGGAGGTCGGTTTTCTCTCTCTTTCTTACTCTTATAATGTATTATAGATAAATACAATACAATTATGAATAAGTAATTTCCCATAAACAAGGTCTTCCCCTTGGACAGCTAAACACAGGTACACTTATAATGTTTTCTTTGTGATGGTACACAGGTGGCCCGTAAGCTGGTGATTGTTGAGGGTGAGCTGGAGCGTACTGAGGAGCGTGCTGAGCTCAATGAGAGGTAAAAACAAACAAATTTAATACTTTTAAAAACACAGTAGCATATCTTAGTTTCTGTGTGTCATTTTTGTGTCTGTGACTCCCACTTATAGTAAATGCTCTGAGCTGGAGGAGGAGTTGAAAACTGTGACCAACAACATGAAGTCTCTGGAAGCCCAGGCTGAGAAGGTAAGCGTGTAAATGTTTGTGTTTATGTGTATGTGTGAGTGATCATCTGTGTATATATGTTTTGTGTGTTGGTGTTTATAGATGGCACGTTAATCCTCTCTTCTGTCTTTCCCATCTACAGTACTCTGCTAAGGAGGACAAATATGAGGATGAGATCAAGGTCTTGACTGACAAGCTGAAGGAGGTGAGTTCATTCAGCTACCATCTTGTGTGTCTGTGTGTGTGCATACATATAAGAGGGCCTGACGTCTCTCTGTGTTCCAGGCTGAGACTCGTGCCGAGTTCGCTGAGAGATCAGTCGCCAAGCTTGAGAAGACCATTGATGATCTGGAGGGTATGTCAACTTGTACCTTACTGTTGCTATTAGACACGGGTTAAATCCTTAGTTACATCCTTGGAATATCAGGTTTAAGTTCTTTTTGCATTTATCTGTTACAATTAACAGTTTACATAAAGATTGAAAGGATATGCCTTTAAATTAGCAGTGGTACATATCGCCACCACTAGAATGTACTATTTAAGTATTTGGAAGATTGTATTTTTCTCTTGATTAAGGAAGGTAATTTCACTTCATTTCATTTCTGTTTAATTACTGTTTTCTTAGTCTTTTCTTTTATCGGTCTCTCTCTGGCCTTCATTGTTCAATCCGCCTTTGCATTGCTTCTTCTTCTTTATTTTTTGTTTCTCCATTCTTCTCCATTCCTCCCCACTCAACACCCCGTTGCTGTTCTGGCCTTTAATTGGCTACTTTAGATGAATTGTATGCTCAGAAACTCAAGTACAAAGCCATCAGCGAGGAGCTGGACCACGCTCTCAATGACATGACCTCCATGTAACTATCCCAACCTGTTACTCGTGTTCGTGTATGAGAGTGTGCACACGTGTTTGGTTTAATAGCATTTCCAGTTTCTCTGTCTGCTAGTATAATCTAATTTTCAGGTTTGATGAAGGATTTTAGACGGAACCCAGTATTAAGTTAAAGCCTGCCTCACATAAACCTTTCTGTTGATTTACTCAGTATGACGTATAAAAGATGAGATTACACACAAACAACACACACTGTCTTTCATCTGGAAAGCATGATGACTCTTTTTTTTAATTTTTTATCTCTGGCATGCCCTTTGTTGTTTGATATCACCATCTCTCGTTTGTTTCAACAAATTTTTTTCTTTTCTCATTTATTTAAATTCATTTTTAAATGTCAATATTATGTTTAAATTTTTGCAAATTGCTAAATTATTTATATATGAATAAAATAAAACAAAATTAATCTCATAATGCCTGATGGAATCCTTTTCTCACATGCATGAACATACGTATTGTGTGATTGACCCAATATAAAAATATATACATATATATGTGTATATTTATGTGACACCGACAGTCTTTTTATATCTCTTGCATGCCCTTTATTGTTTAATATCACCATCTCTCATTTGTTTCAACTTGTTTTTTTCTCCCTCTGCACAGTTAAATTTTTTACATCTCATCTCTGGCTCCGGGTACCATCTGAGCGGCAACTCCTTCATTTCCTCCGTGTTTCTCTATTTTTCCTCTGTTGCTGCTTTTCTCCATCACACTATTCTCAGTGGGGATGGAGCACTCAACTCTATAGTCCCATCACTTGTACAGAAATTTTTTGCTTTCTGTAATAAAACTTCCATCTCTGTAAGCTCCCCACTCCTTTCTCTCTTTAGTATGTCTTAACTCTTTTGATTTCATATGTCCTTAATTTATTGTCGAGAAGCTTGAATAAAATCCAAAAAAAAAGCTCCTTCTCATCACCTTATGCTGCTTCTCTCTTTGGCATCTGTAATTCTCCTATTCATACCATCATATTTTAGAGCACATGTTCTGTGGCATTGTAAATACTGGATTCCAAGAAAGATCTTAGCATAAACTTTAGTAAACCATTTTGGGTAAATGCTTTTGGAACTAACATCTCTCTCCTTAGATTTTCACTCTTCTCTTCTCTTCTCTTCTCACCAGACTCCCGTTATCAACAACTCCAAAAAAAAACAAAAAACCAGGTCCTATCACTTGGGCTCAGTTTAGCACTCAACGAATTATAACCTCACAATAGAATGAGTGAAAACCAGGGTGTACACTGAATATTACACTGTCTCTTGTTTGTGTTGCACACAGAATAATAACCAATAATCTGTGATGACAGATAATCCATAATTTATATTATTGTTGATACTAGAGATCATGAGCTTTTTTATGTCAAGGCTAAAGACTTATTATAAAATGCATAGATTTACGGTATATGGGTTGCATGCGCAAGAGTGACTAAACCAAAAGCTTATATTTTAAATGTAAAAAATCCTGGCTACCTGTTTCCTTTTAATGTTGAACAGCCTCAACCTTTTCAATGTATTTAACGTAAAGGCAAAAGTTGACATAGAAAGGGGAAAGTGCCTTCTGCATTATATAACACACCTTGGATCATTACCAAAGTCGTGTTGTGTTGTAGGAGTAGACTATATTTAGTCTACTTATGTCAGTAATCCTTCTAGAATCAGAAAAATATTTCTAGATTAAGTATCTGAATTAGACACATGTAAAACTATCATCACATTTAAAATGTGCAATTTCTAATATTTATGCAAAGTGAAACCCTCAGGTATATATACACACACACACACACACACACATCCAATAAATCCATGACACTTTTTTTTCTTCAAAATGCAATAAATCCATTGAATCAATATAAGTTATTTTTCATATTGAAACTGTTGAAAATACACAACATAGTAAGTTGACCCACATATGACAGCCTCTGAACTTGGTCAATACTAATCTTATATACAGGCACTGGACTAAAAATACATTCAATCAGTCATCGCTCCCAAAATGAATTCAACGGGTCATCTAGTTAATGCTATAAATTAATTACAACAATAAAAGAAAATTTCATCACGAACATACATGAAAAATAATATATTAAACTACAGAAATTCCAAAATGACATTTCCCTTACATTCAACTTTCAAACGTGCATTCATCTTTGCCATGTTACATTCATTTAGTTGACTAGTGCTATAGCCAACATTAATGGCATTAATAAAAACACTTACACTGACAAGCTACGAAATATCGTGTTCATAATCGAATGTGACTCATCTGCGATTATGAACGCGATATAGCAGTGATCTATGGCTCTGTGTATTAAATGCCGCTCCACCTGAAAGCACGTGATGGAGATTTACTAAACATGTTGTAGTCAGTGGTCTGTACCTGTGCCAGCGCTCGCTGACGCTGTGAGACCTTTAAACGACTCTTCCGGTTTCTTTTCCGGAAACTTCGTTTCTTTTCATTTACGTTCACTGTATTCTCCAATGCATTGATTGACACGATGTCTGCTCACAGTTAATAGCCAATCAGTGCAAAAATATAAGTGCTGTAGCGTAATCACTCATTTGTCAAATATTCCACCCCTCCGCACGCGCCTTCTTTTTGAACATGATTTTTCTTCAATGAGGGATTGAAGAAAAATCACGTTTAAAAAGAAGGCACGTGACGCTGTAATCCAAGCGATGACAGTAGTAGACATAGAGGAGTGGGATGCCTTTTTTCCTTTATAAGGTAGCCTAATTATTATTATTTTTTACAGTGTTTTTGAAATGTATTAATTATCACGGGCTGTAAAAAAACAAACAAAAAAAAACAAGTAGGCCTATACTAATAGTAGATTTGGTTCGCCAATATTTTAGTAGGCTATACATATGTGGCTA
The DNA here is from genome assembly GCA_018155175.1 of Sinocyclocheilus anophthalmus. Lineage (NCBI taxonomy): Eukaryota > Metazoa > Chordata > Actinopteri > Cypriniformes > Cyprinidae > Sinocyclocheilus > Sinocyclocheilus anophthalmus. Next base: position 759,854 of record JADLZN010002324.1, on the reverse strand, counting down.
TGTTACAGCTCCCCTTTGAAGCTCTTGTGTTTTTCTCCTTTTCCATCTCTCCAATCCTATTCTGCTCACAGGTGATTGGAGATGAGTTTTGTTCCTGCTTTGTTGCAGTTTGCTGATTTTTGTCAAATAACTTATGTTTTTGCCTTTCAGATAAAAGGGTAGTTTCAGTTTATTATGTTGCGGGCTCATTTATTGGTAATAAATAATTTTGAGGATAATAAATTATCAAAAAAGATTGGGCTTGTTTTTGAAGCTGCGGTTGCTTATTTGTCTCGCGAGAGTTGGCAACAGTGTTCAGACGTGAGAGAATCCGTATGAAAATGGAAGGGGGTGCAGCTTGTCCAAACTTATTGGGGCAAAGTAAAGCTGGATATGTCCTAAGTAATGTTGCCGAGGTCGTGGAGAGGATTTTGACATTTGTCCCGACTAAAAATCTCTTCCGGATAGCAAGGTAAGTTAATGATGCTAGCTGAGTGTGGATGTTTTAGCCTGTTAGCTTTGAGCTAATCAGAAGACCATCACAGCTTAAGCGGTATTATATAAACTAATTTTATAAATGAACAGCATTTGTATGTACACGTTTACGTTGTTGAGTGAGTAGGTTGGGACTATCTTACTGGTTTCGCTTTTTCGTTCTCAAGACTAGATCAACTAAAATACACCAGTTATTGCTGCCAGAAAATACGTTCAAAGATCTTCGTTAACGATAGTTGTTGATATTCATCTGGAGGTCAGTTGTCACTCAGATTCGTAAACAGAATGCAAATAAATTAGTCTGGGTGGTTTAACTTTTGATTTTAGGCGATGGTTCATTGCCATAGTAACTTACACTCCACGGCTAACCTGCTCTTAGATAACTGGGGCAGGTTATGTTCTGAGTTAGAGATCTCAAACTGAAATTGGATCAAATGTGAGCAAAGTGACACATGTCTGACACTTAAAAAAGTCACTCCCCCAGTTTATCTTGCTCCAAATTAAAGGTCACTAGTACTAAAAAAAATTCTGGCTTTAATTATAATGACTTAGAGTTATTTTATATGACTTATATAAATGATACGATTTATATTATTATTAATCCATTACACACAAGCAAATTTAGTTGAACAATTATTATAAATCATTTATTTTAAATGAATGTTAATATATACAGATCGTATGTAATATAAATGCTGTAGAATCAATAGATAATGCATTAAAAATGACTACGTGACCTTACATGTTCCAGTCTCTATCGCTGTATATGACAAGTTTCACTTGTGACTGCACTGATAAAGCAAGATCATTTATTCTATTTGTCCTCTTTCATGAACAAGTACTTTTTTCATTGTAAATGCATTTAAATTCATATTCTTCAATCTCTTAACCTTTAGCAAAACCTTTAACCAAGGCTCGTGATTGGCTGTTCGCCAGTGATGTCACACATTCATGTGCACGTGGTCCACAAAACTCAGGATCAAGCCTGAGTTGACAAAGAAAGTTGATGATCAGCATCATGGTACCAACAAAGCCGGATTGGAGTGGTTTGGTTTTGTCAACTTGAAACTAGTCCTGTAACTCCGAATTTGTTAATCTACCATCATGGTACAGGCCCCTGATCTGTTAGTTGATCCTAATCGTGTAAAACGCAAACACCAGGGGCTCCAGAGCAAAACTTAAGTTGAAAAACATTGGTTCCTACAATGAAACACTTCAATTATATTTTTACCTGTTAAATTCAATCGGCGCTTCATTCATTGAGTGTGTAGAATAGATTATTATTGTACCTTTTAACAACAATTACTGTCATTATGAAACTGTCCTTTACTATATATAGTAGACTATGACGATTGACGGTATACAAACTACAGTGTGTCTTAATATCTTTTTGTATTTAGTATTGTCTGTATTTGAGTTTGTAAGAATATGTCTGCCTATTTTTTTGGTAATTGAGAATTGGATTTTTTTTTAGACCTAACTGTACAATAGCTATAAAAATACATGTATAATAACAATGGAGCATGAATAAATTATCAAAAGCAAGTAATCTTACGGTTTTAATAAACAATACGGTTAAAATACATTATGTAATAGTATATATGTGCGCATATGTTGCAACATGCCACCCAAAACTCTCTTACTTATTTTAGTAAAACATTTAAATATTTTTTAGACAACAAATCATTGATTTATTACAACAAAACACTGAATATCTGTATTTACGTAATTCCATATGAGCAACCAGTTGCAGACCGAAGTCTGACTAAAAAACTAAAATGCACAATGTTTATATCAATATCTGTTTGAATGTTGATATTAGTGTTTCTTTTGCTGTAGTGTGTGCAGGCTATGGAGGAATTGTGCACGCAGAGTCCTGAGGACGCAGCAGAGACTGACCTGGCTCTCTGCCTCTGGCTCATCCATATACGATGAGCATGTTTTGCTTAGAACTATGGCAGAAGACTTGGAGGTCTGATGGTCTTTGCTGCTGCTTTTTTTTTTTGTAACAGAGAAGTTAAAGTTCTTATAAACTCTAGAAATGACAAGCATATTCTTTACAGATTTTTGAAATGTCTGTCTTTTCTCTGACTCCCTGCAGAAGATCTATCTGCTGCCCCAGACAGCTCTCCTAATGGTGGATGGGGAAAACTTCAGTTGGCCTTTTAGTTACAGACACAAAAAGGGTAAGTTATATGATTACTTGTATTTTAAAAAACCATGTTGATCATGATGAGGAGATTCACCCGTTCTCTTCCATCCATTCTTGCTACAGCCAGGAAGTGTGAGTATGAAGTAGAGTCAGATCCTGTTGAGAAGCTGAGATGCATACTGCCTAGCACTTGTGATGTAGTAGGCATTGTCGCATCAGGAATTGTGGGTAAGACTAATTGTCCCTGTTTCCCTGTATTCTGCCATTACTCTGTTTGTTGGCAATGTCAGTGCAGCACTGTAACTGTAATTTCTTATGCTGTGTGCTACAGTGACCCCCAGTGGTTTACCCAGCAGCCCCCCAGAAGAGCACGAAGATGGTGAAGCTGGCTTCAGTCTGCTTTTCCCTGCCATGGATGGGGTCACCATCCGGCCTTTTCACTTCTGCAAAAAGAGCCTCAGTGAATCGGCATTCAGTCTGCTTTTCCCTGCCATGGATGGGGTCACCATCCGGCCTTTTCACTTCTGCAAAAAGAGCCTCAGTGAATCGGCAATGGAGGAAGCAGGTTAGTTGTTTAGATTGTAGCAACTGGTGCAATTGCGGTTTGTTTTTTTCTTTTTTAAAGACACATCTTTTCACCAAGACAGTGAATATAAGTATATAAATATATTATTATATACAATGTATATTTATATATATCTATTAGACTATAATATAATATATATAAATATATATCTAACAGTGTTTCTATGAGCAGATATACAGTAAAAAGAAAGTGTTAAATATTCTGCATGTACAATAACTGTTTCTAAATGAATTATTTTAATTTTTAATTTAATCGCATCGCAAAAGCTGAATTTCAGCAGCCATTACTTCAGACTTCAGTGTCACATGATCCTTCAGAAATCAGATTTTGTCTTCATGAAACATTTCTTATTATCAATGTTTAAAACAGTTCATATTTTTGTGGAAACCATGATAGTTTTGTTGGGGCATGATCTCTTAAAATAGACCGTTTAAAAGCACATTTTGAATTTGAAATAGGATCTTTTGTAATATTAATGTAATTTATTAATGTCTTTTTGATCAATTTAAAGAGATAGTTCACCCAAAAATGAAAATTGTCATCATTTACTCAACCTCATACCATTCCAACCTGTATGAATTTCTATCTTCAGCTTAACACAAAAGAAGATATTTTGAAGAATGTTGGTAACCAAACAGTTGATGGTACCCATTGACTTCCATAGTATTTTTTCCATAGGATGGAAGTCAGTGGGTACCGTCAAATGCTTGGTTCAAGATATCTTCAAAATAGCATTCTTCAAAATATCTTTATTTGTTCTTAATAGAAGAAAGAAACTCATAGGTTTGGAACGACATGAGGGTCAGTAAATGATGACAGAATATTTATTTTTGGATGAACTATTCCTGTACTCGATCTTTGTTGTACAAAAGTATTAGTTACAATAATAATAATAAGTCTTACTAACCCCAAACTTTTGAATGGTAGGTATATAGACTTGGTTTGGATGGGATCATGTCAAAATACGGTGTATTTGATTTTCAGGTTGATCAATAATCCTTATCTAAATGTGGTGCTCATGTTTTGACTATGAGACCTTGAAGCTGGAGTTGGGCGCTTTCTAAAAGCTACTGAAACCTCTTTTCTCAAATCATGGACTTATTGTTTTGAGGACAGTTAGAGGGCCTTTTCCAATACACAACCTGTAAGTAGAAAGTTCTTGATTTAGATATCAAGTTATTTCCTGTATTTTATTATTTATTTATTTTTTGTCATATTTGTTGTATAATTGTTTTATGGTCAAGACTTCATACGTCCTCTTCCCAATATTTTTGTCCAATTTTTTCCCCCCTCATCTGCCCACTATGTGAATAAGAGATCTACTCTGCCTGATTTCACACTGTGCCTTTCTACATCATGATAATTTCTAATTTAACATTTTCTCATTGTCACATACAGGAATATATATTTCTCACCCCATTTCCTCTACTGTCGCAGACATTATTACAAATATAATCTTCATTAGTAAGGTTCAAATGTGTTCTGTCTCTTTGCAGCTGTTCTCTAGGTTCTTTTGGTGCAGTTGGACTGACCTTCAGTGGCTCCAAGATCCAGGGTGCCTCAGTGCTGGTGGACCAGGGCGTAAGCAGCCCGAAAGCAGCAGAGGCCACTATTCAGCGGCTGAAGGCTGCTAATATCCCAGAGAGAAACACCATGGGCTTCATGTTTGCCTGTGTGGGCCGTGGCCACAACAGCTACAATAACCAGCGTAACGTGGAGGCCAGCGCTTTCCGGAAGATCTTCTCCAACATTCCACTTCTGGGATTCTTTGGCAATGGGGAGATTGGCTGCGACCGTATTGTCAAAGAGAACTTTACATTGAGCGAGACAGATGCTGATGGACTACAACACTCTTTTACTACAGTCATGAGTCTTGTGCATTTTGGCTAACACAAACTCAAAACTGAGAAAACCGTTGTCACAGCAAATGACAGGAATCCCCCCCCCCCCCCTTGTTAACTTGGTCTTCAGGACAGATGGCCGGCTGCTTGTGTAAGTAACAAGCGGTCCGATGGTGACAGTATAATACTCCTAGGTTCCTTACCTTTGACTTTTTTTTTTTTTTTTTTTACCTGTCAACCATTCAGTTTTCTTGTGGGCTGTATGGCTCTCTCAGGCCTTGTATACAAATAGTTTGTAAAATTCAGGCACTTTTGAAAAAAATTAAAAGGTAATTGTGAAGGAATGGCTAATGATGTGGCCTTTCATCAACCTTGGTACAGCTTATGGGACTTTGGTGGGAATTCCACTATCTTCACTTCTGATCTTACATGTCCAATAGCAAGTGCTACAAAACTGCAGGAAGAGTATTCACAATGAAAGACATATCTGGCACATATCTATATACAGTAACAATTGACTTGCTTGCATCTTTTAGTGTCCAGATTGGAATAATAAAGGACAGAAGTGGAAAAAGTGGAATTTCTTTGTAATATATCAGTGTATTTACTCTGCCTGTCCCAATCAAAATCCAGTTTAATTCCAACTGGGTAATCCTCCATTTCGATATTCATCAGTTCAGTTGAGTTCTTAAAGGTTAATCATTTATTCTGCTCACTAGCTAAATAACACATTTTGTTGATCACAGATAAGTGAAGTCTCAAAGGGCTATTTGCCTGCATTGTGGAGATATATATTTGCTGCAGTATTTAGAAGGTTGATTTAAACTGTTGTTGCCAAATCTTTTTTCCCAACTTTCTTAAGATCATATAGATAATACTTGGCTTTGCATTAAGGAAAGTTCGTTTTACTACTGTCATGTTTTTTTTATGACGGTGTATTGTTTTTTCTTCATCTGCACCTGCTGCTGAGTCATGCAGTTATTGGCCCATTATGTCTGCATGTATATAATAAAATCAATGGTGTCATCTGTTGATCAGTGTGGTGCAGTCCATACCCTTTTTACATTTCCAGCTGTACATGTGCGGAAGTAAACTATATGCCATGGAAGACCATGGAAAATTGAACTTTTGAGTTCCTATTTATTCCAACAGCAAAATTTAAAAAAAAAAATAAACTATTGTGTTTTCATAACTTTCTAAGATGGGAAACAAATATTGAGAAATGATCTATGGCAGCCGGAAGAGAGAAAGATGTCAAATTTAGGCACCCTTTCTTTCCAGTGTTTACAAAATTTTGTAATATATTTCCAGGACAATATAACTCGCAGTATAGTGTTGCAAATGAACTTGATTTAAAATGATAATGTAAAAAAAGAACTTGATTGACACTTAATTATTGCAGTCTGTGAAAATAGTCCCAAGAATTCATCAATGCGTTCTGTCTCGTTTCTCCAGTAGATGGCTCTCTCGTGCAACAGCAGTGTTTCTTGAAAGCGATCAGTGGAGTTATTTGGTAATTCCAGTCAAAATGATCTAGAAATAAAATCTAAATACCTATTAAATTGATAATTCACTTAAATCTTTTAAAGTCTAAAGCTCAAATAAATTGGATCATGTACTGTTAAATTAGTGTTGAACGTGATAAACTAACGCATAGATATTAGACGCAGGGCGATCCCTTACCAAAAAGAAGTATACTTCAAGTTGATTTTATTAAGTATACTTAAGTAAAGTTCAAGTATATTTTTTAAGTATAATTTATGTAGTAAGTATACAAATATCAGTGTACTATTTCAATACTCTTTGGGACTAAATTGTCCCACTTTCTAGTTTATAAAAGTATCCTTTTAAGTATAACAGTAGTAAACTTTGAGTACACATCTAGATAACATCAATATTTTTAGCTTGTACTGCAACTATACTAAAAGTGAACTTATAGGTATACTGATAGTTTACTAATTAAATACTTGTAGTAGCATTTTTAGTACACTTTTAAGTATAGTCTCAGTAAACTACTAGTTTAGTAGTTTTATACTGCAAGTATACTCGTAATTTTTCTTTAAGTTTACTTTACATCATACTTTAAGTATACTCCTATGTCCCTATTTAGATATTAATTTGTCTATATTTTGTTACATGAATATCTGAAAATACAAAACACCAAAAGAATGAACAGGGTATCTGCTTGTAAACAAAAACATTTTTTATTTTATTCTAGCTTCATGCATTCTTAAACACTTAAATGTGGATAAGTTTCATAAATAAAAACATACCACAAAATACAAAAAGACTTATTTTTTATTGGATCAAAATGATATCAAAACGTAGATAGAGTCATCACACCCCAAGCTTGACAGTCATATACCTCTTCATTGTTCGACATGATTCCATAAGTTACACAGTTTTTGATGCTGTTTTATTCTGATGATCCGTATTAATTACATAGGAGCGCTGTTGTTTCGTTTTCTTCTTCATTGTTGTTTTTTGGATATTCTGTCAGAAATTGTACTACCTCCTACCGTATAACATGAATACATGGAGTCTGGATCAATGTATAGCTCAAATATATTTAGACTTTTTCTAAGTACAATTCAATTATACTTAAATTTTATTTTAAGTATATTTCTGTGAAGTACATAAAAAGGAGACAAAGTATACTTTCCTTCTTTTTTTGTTTAAATAAGTATACTAATAGCACACTTGAATAAACTTATTTCTTAAGGGATGAGCTCCAGTTTTTTTGTTGTGAGTGTGTGGGTTAGTATTATTAGATGTCAATGCCAAGCGCATCACAACAGACAGGCTGTTTCCTGTTCATGTGGTTAGGTACCCTGGTAGCCCGGAGCAGGTCTCAATCGGGGCGGTGGTCAGATAGCGACCTGCCTCAGGACTAATGCAAACTGAAGCCATTTAGCGTTGCAGTACAGTTCCCTCAGTCCCACACTAATTCCCATGGCCACAATGCACAGCAGGTGAAAACCTCTTACAGGTGAAGAGTGGGTTATTTTAAAGTCCCTTCACCACAAAAAAGAGTGAAAACATCTGTTTAGCTCCTAACAATCTCTTTGGTCACATTCCATATACACTGCCACTCAAAAAGGCCCCGGTGGAATTGTGGTAAATCTGGTTTTCAGGAACAGACACAGCGTTATGGAGGAACATGGCATCACGATGTGCACTAAAAGTCCAGATCTGTTGGGGTGCAGGCGTTTTAAAACCTGAACATTGTCGCCTCAGGGTTTTTGAAGTAAAGCCATTCAGCCTCACTTTAAGAGTCTTTCCCTGTTGAGAGCAGACTTAGAAACAGGACAGACAGACCTGAGCTCTGGGACCATTGTCATAAAGAGCTATGTTTTGTAGGTCACACACAGGGGGTGGGCCACTTTGCTCAGAGTTAGACATCCCAAGTGTGCAAAATGTATTCAGACATTTATAGAGGAAAAACAAAATTTTGAGGTAGAATGTCTATAAAACAGACTATGCATATATAGACAATATCATATTAATCTATATCTGCACTGAAAAAAACTGAGAAACAATTTTCACTCAGAAATCACTAGTAAATTTCACAAACAATTACAAACAGTAAAGTAGCACATTGAATTAAATGAATTACTCCAATGATCTTTGTTTTATTTACAACTTCAATATATATATATATACATTTATTTTTTTGACAGTGTGTAATTCCTCATCTGCACTGTATGGATAAATGGCAAATATTGAAAAAGAATCTCATAACGTTATTAGTATGGAACTTAGCATAAAGTAGTTTGATTATTTTGACATTGATAAAAGCAATATTAATGCAATATAAAGGGAAATGTTGTGTTTATGTTAGAAGGTATATATTCAGAGTTTTGAAATTTTAAAAGTGCACATATTTATGCAAGTGTTCAGTTTATTGATGCTGCTGTTGCATGGTGTACAGTAGTGTCTGTCACACACCAACCAATGTATAAAAAACATGAAATAATAAAGAAATGTCTATAAATAATACCTTTACAATGTAATAATAACTCTCATTAGTACTTCTAAATAAAATAGTAATGTTAAGGATGTGTTTGTTCTGTAGTATCACATCCACCTCACTGATCTGAAAAAGCTCAGTTCCTATCATTCAAGGAACTGTCACAACATAAACATGACACCCCACTTAGTCTGGATTTTCTTTAATGAGCATCACGCTAATTAGCTATTATTAATTCAACACAATTTTGTTGTGAATTAAATGTATTCAAATATTTACTCAAGGTTGTTAATTTAATGCAAGTCAGACGTACAACGACAAGCTAAAAGCATGACATGCTAAAGTGACAGACTGTTACTAATTGGGCAAAGAGCCGGTAAATGAGAACTGATACTATTAGTTCCCTTGCCAAACCATATATTTACAACTGAAAAGTCAGTCATACATATTCATTATTACATATTATCTACTGTACATAATAAAATAATTGCAGTAAACTGTTACTTTGCTCTCAGTAAAAATAAGACAAAGAAAGAAACGGTTAAGACACTTGGTATTTATAATAATTCATTTGAAATACAAACCCAATTCCAAAAAATTTGGGACACTGTACAAATTGTGAGTAAAGGAATGGAATAATTTACAAATCTCATAAACTTTTATTTTATTCACAATAGAATATAGATATATTAAATGTTGAAAGTGAGACATTTTGAATGTCATGCCAAATATTGGCTCATTTTGGATTTCATGAGAGCTACACATTCCAAATAAAGTTGGGACAGGTAGCAATAAGAGTCCGGAAAAGTTAAATGTACATATAAGAAACAGCCGGAGGACCAATTTGCAACTTATTAGGTCAATGGCACCATGATTGGGTATAAAAAGAGCCTCTCAGAGTGGCAGTGTCTCTGAGAAGTCAAGATGGGCATAGGATCACCAATTCCCCCAATGCTGCTGCGAAAAATAGTGGAGCAATATCAGAAAGGAGTTTCTCATAGAAAAATTGCAAAGAGTTTGAAGTTATCATCTACAGTGCATAATATCATCCAAAGATTCAGTGAATCTGGAACAATCTCTGTGCGTAATGGTCAATGCCGGAAAACCATACTGGATGCCCGTATCTTCGGGCCCTTAGATGGCACTGCATCACGTACAGGAATGCTACTGTAATGGACATCACAACATGGGCTCAGGAATACTTCCAGAAAACATTGTCGGTTGAACACAATCCACCGTGCCATTCGCCCTTGCCGGTTAAAACTCTATAGGTAAAAAAAGAAGCGATTTCTAAACATGATCCAGAAGCGCAGGTTTTTTCTCTGGGCCAAGGCTCATTTAAATGGACTGTGGCAAAGTGAAAAACTGTTCTATGGTCAGACTAATCAAAATTTGAAGTTCTATTGGAAACTGGGATGCCATGTCAATCCGGACTAAAGAGGACAAGGACAACCTAAGTTGTTATCAGCGCTCAGTTCAGAGCCTGCATCTCTGATGGTATGGGGTTACATGAGTGCGTGTGGCATGGGCAGCTACACATCTGAAAGGCACCATCAATGCTGAAAGGTATATCCAAGTTCTAGAACAACATGCGCTCCCATCCAGACGTCGTCTCTTTCAGGTAAGACCTTGCATTTTCCAACATGACATTGCCAGACCACATACTGCATCAATTAGAACATCATGGCTGCGTAGAAGGATCCTGGTACTGAAATGGCCAGCCTGCAGTCTAGATCTTTCACCCATAGAAAACATTTGGCGCATTATAAAGAGGAAGATGCGACAAAGAAGGCTTAAGACAGTTGAGCAACTAGAAGCCTGTATTAGACAAGAATGGGACAACATTCCTATTCCTAAACTTGAGCAACTTGTCTCCTCAGTCCCCAGACGTTTGCAGACTGTTATTAAAAGAAGAGGGGATGCCACACAGTGTTAAACATGGCCTTGTCCCAACTTTTTGGAGATGTGTTGATGCCATGAAATTTAAAAATCAACTTATTTTTCCCTTAAAATTATACATTTCCTCAGTTTAAACATTTGATATGTCATGTATGTTGTATTCTGAATAAAATTTGAAATTTGAAACTTCCACATCAATGCATTCTGTTTTTATTCACAATTTGTACAGTGTCCCAACTTTTTTGGAATCGGGCTTGTAATATTAATTTTTAATTTGTATAATAAATTAAATGTCAATTTTCAAATACCCTTACAATAATTTTTATATATGAAATTATTACAATTGTTATTTAAACTTAGCTTTGAAAATTATTCAGTGAAGCGATTTTAAACGCAATATCGGGTGGTCAGGCCCCTTAAATATCAAAAGAGTTTTAAAAAAGAGCTATGAAACCCACATGCATGGACACACACTTACACCCTGAATTCAGTTCTCAAATGAATGCAATGTCTCAATAATTCAGCAGAGCTACATTACCACTGGGTGGAATAATGGACAGTTGAGAATTCACAGGGGAGACAATACATGTTTCATCTGACTACCTTTGTCTCTGGGTCCTTTAAGTGTTTGTGGTTTCTGACCAAACCTTTCTTAGCTGGCCTCGTGCTTCTTTTAGTCTCCCCCACAAAGTGCAAATTAACCACTTCTAGCCTAAAACCAACTCAGTATTCACACTGCAAGCATGACTTTAATAAAACCACAGGGAGTCATTTTAACAACTCTCTGAAGACTCAATCTTCATATTTCTCTCAAAAATAGTAGAAAAGATGCTGCTGTCTGCAACTAGAAAAACAAATAGTGCAGAAAACCTGTAGTACTCAGTATGCTTTCATAAATCCTCATATCATATCAGCTATGCTATCTAGTTTCTGTTTGATGGAGTGTTTAAGTGAAGAAAACTGGACCTGAAACTACCTCTGAGATACTTTTGACACAGATGGAGGGAGACAGTAAGTTGGGGAAACAATGAAAGGGTTGAGTGCAGATATGTGACATCACAAGCAGTTCCTGCTCTGACCATTAGACACAGAACTCAATAATTCACATCTTTCATAACCAGTGCACTTGAACTTGTGCACTCAATTTGAATGTCCTCAATAATGAATTCCATGCTGTATCTTTTAAGAGTGAAAATATTACAGACAGAAAAATACTAAAGTTTAAAATGCAGCCATACATTGCATGATGTGCAATTCCTAGTAAACACACTAAGAACAATAAAACAAAAGACCCTGGTGGGGTTTTTATCACTTTAGACAATAAATATTATTTTCTTTAAGAAATCTCACCTTAGAGAGATCGACCATAAGGCTGTAGTCTAAGAAAATCTCTCTGGATCTTTATTATTTGCTATTATCTAAAGAAATGTTGTAGGTTTTCAGATAATAAGTAGAGAATAAGTAACAGATGATATTATAAAGCCAGTCATGATCAAATAATTTGATGTCTTCCTTTAGATTTTTATATCTTTAGAAAAGTTCTGGCTTTAAATTTAAATTTAAATTCTGGCATTTTTGATTTCTGAAAAGCTTAGGTGTTTGCAGAGAACAAATAATAAAAAATGCTGACAGCATTCATTCCTTTGCTGTCAATGAATTTCTGAATTCTATATAGCATTGAACGGCTGGATTCATAGCAAAATCAATACACAAGTAACCCAAACAAGAATATTGCTGGATGTTGTAGCATTGCACACAGTATTCAAATGGCCACCACATCGAATCTCAAACCATCTTTCAAAGAGATATGAGCCAGGAGAAAAATGCAAATAAATTATACATCATATTTTAAAAAGCTTCTCAGGTTTCTTATTGAAAACATTCTTCTTAAGTGCATGGCACCCCAGTGCAGTGAAATTGCTCGGCTGAAGACATCTACTCCAGAGACTGTTACCATGGCTACAGAGGAGTTTTTACACTTCACATTTACATAAAAGTTTTTCGCTGTATGGATTTTATCCTCTACTTCCTGTAGAAGAACTGGGTCAGACACACCGAGCAAAGCTGGGAGACTAGAAGAGCTGGATAAAGCCAGGAGAAAGGAACAGGAGCAGTCTGACACTGTGAGAATTTTTTTTTACCATTTAGGAAAACAACAACCCCTAAAATGTACCCCCTAGATTAATACCTTAGATTATTAATTTGTACTCTTAATGTACTATCAACTTTTTAGTGTTGAAAAAGATAAAGATGTCCCTTTTAGGGTACTTCCCCACTGACAAGCTGTTGTACCTCTAAAAGTGCAATTTTTGCATATTTTTTTGTGTATGATGAAGATGCAATTCAAACACTCTGGGCTATGAAACTGATTGAACAGCTGAAACAGAGGAGGACACTTCACTGAAATGACAAAATTACAATTACAATTACAAAATTACAATTAAAGACTGAAATATGGGAAATTGTATATAACTATTATTATCTTCATTGCCATTATTTTATTTACATTTATTCATATATGAATAAATGTAACAATTTATTCCCCATGACCTATAAATTACATAAAATATTTATTTTATATATATATTGTCTATTTGTATATTTTATTTATATGTATTATAGATATATAGAAATAAAAATGTATTAAATATTTTAATATTTTGTTATCATTAACATTTGTTAAACAGAAAAATGTCTTACAAAGAGCCTGCAGACAAAATTAATATATAACTATAAAATGTATATATAAGCTCTCTACTTAAATTTCTCGTAACCTTATACCCTGTTGTTTCTGAAAAATATTATTTTTCAGCAGCTAAATGTTATTCGTAACATTTTTTGCAGGGTTAACCCTATGATCATTGTGTGACCCCACAATAAACCGTCTGTAGGGAATACATACAAACAAACTGTCTCACAATTGAACATACTTTAAAAGAGTTGCACTTCACTGATCATGCTGGATGGTTTCTTAGAGAGCTCATGACAAACCCAGCTCAGTGGCTCTAGATACTCCCCTCATCCATACACAGGGCATGAGGGTCTATGGGTGGGTGGGGGTAAGGGATCGGAGCCCAGCAGCACTTCCCTGTGGCCCCTCCTGGGAGCCGCCCATCAGCTGCTCTCAGCTAAATGGACTCACATATGAATATTTCAGTGCCATTTAATGCTCCTGCTGCAGCCCCCGAGGAGCCCGGCATCAATTTGTGAACATGCCGCTAAAAGCCAGGAAGTATAATCCAGAGTGAGAGCTGCTCTCCTCCCCACCAGGCCTCAAGTCCCCAGCTACAGCTTTGGCAACTTTCTCCTGCCAAACTCTGCTGACTTCTCCCACCCCGGTTTAAAAATATATGTATATCTGAGCGAGAAGCAGACAAATGGTCTGGTCATTTGCCCCTGGTTGGTCAGTTTTCCCAGAGCTCTTGTTGCTGTGCAGTCTGCTGGCTGTTAGGCAGTGGAGAGGCCAGTGATAGTCTGTTCATCTTCTGGCCCCATGGTGCTGCTAAAACGCTCGCATGGAGCAGGACAGCGGGGATTATATAGCCACGCTCATACCACCTGCCTGCCCACTAGTCCCATGGGCACCTGAAGCAGAAATCGCCATATTTAGATATATACATGCCATTGTTCACTCATCAGGTGTGAAAACATGAGCACGCTGCACTTAATTAAACAGCTGGAATCCGAATCTAACCAGTAGAAAGCACAATGAAAATCATTGCTGGCACTGCAGCCTTGCAGCACACTGAACAAGGCTCCAGAGGAGCAGAATACAATCTCAAATTCAAAAACACCACATTTTGACTTTCAAAAGTCAATGCAGACAATTGTCAAATGTAATTGCATTTTTTTTGGTTTTCTTATTCAGTTGCAGGAAAATGGATGTGAACAATTTCATAAATTGCAGAAAATTTTAAGAAACATATTAACTGTTTATTAAAATTTTATCTTATATGAAACAACATTTTTGCACACCTGAAGCTCAATAGTGATGTCACAGAAAAGCAACTCAAAGCACAGGAGTAAATCAACAGCAGAATAGCTTCAAAAGATGAAAATATGCATTGGCATGACTTCACACCCAAATATCCCAAGAATACGGCTGAACTGACAACAGCATTATAAAGATAAATGGGGCAAAATTCCTACTGACAGTTGTGCAGGTCTGATCTGCAGTGCGGGTATTTTGCCAAAAGAGGGTTAAACAGTCTATGGATAACTTTCCTTGTCCTGTATTGTGAATGTTCACATTGTGTTCAATAGAGACAGATGTATATTTGTTTGTGTGTATTTGTCTACTACTGAGTGATAAGACTGAAAACCATGAACACTTTATGCAGAAATCCAGCCAAATCTGAACGGTTCACAAACATATTTCTGCAACTGTATTAAGTACTGAAAACAATTGGACAACTAATAAGAATGAACTATGCAGGAGTGAACGCACAGTTTCTCATGGAGGTCTGCAGAGGAGCTCACACATATAGTGACACATATTGGTAAAGGCTCTTAATGAAGGTGCAAGAGCTGTTCTGTGTTGGCAGGGGCAGAGATACAAGCACAGCATTTGTAAAATAAAAGACCAGACTGACAGCAACACTGTTATGATAATAATGGCATTGCTTCCTCTGCCAACAATGCAGAAATGCCCTAAGGCAGCGCTAAAAAATTTATACTAATTATTATTTGAATGCTGCATTAAATCAGACCTATGTTAAATTATATATCAGCAACATGATTCTACTTTCAGAGGAGCATGCAATGAGGACCTGATTTTTTTTTTTTTCACCAGTTATTCTGAGCTGATGCTAAAATCGCCCATAAGCATTTATATGAGTTTCATTGTTTCAAAAAGAAAACTAGGAAAATCTCCATGTGCATTAAAAACAAAAATGAACTGAAAATGACTTAATAATATTCACTGCTATTTATGGTTATGGCGTGATTTATTTATTTCCATTCAAAATTGTGTGCATTGAATTCTGACTGTGGTTTTGGCACATGTAGCTGTTCTGGGGCTGGCTGGACACACAGCACTTTAAGTCTCATTTCTGATGAGAGCAGTAAATAATTTAGGGCTTAAAGCTGCCATTAGCCACACTTAAACTCTGCTAATGCAGACCCCTGACAGTTGGCCTATCCCCATTGGATGGGACCATGGATCAAACGGTTCTGAATAAAATAATGGGCTATACTGTAGCACAAAATCTGTCAATAGGCATGTGTTGTTTGTTTTTGCTTCTGCACGTTTGTTGGTTACGCTGTGGTATTCCCATTACACGGCTTATGACTTTAAATGCATTCAATGTTTACATGCATGTTCAATGCACAAAAAACAGTGACCCTGTGGCAGCCTTATATAGGCTATAACATTATTTCTTGTCCATAGCATTTCAATTACAATTCTGGATGTTTATTTTCAATCATGCTTTATCCTTACTGTGACAATTAGGACCCACAATAAATATACTAAGCTTTGTTTGTTCATGTGAATATGGACATTTCACTTTGCTATATAGGCTAATGGTAGGCCTACTATCCTTAAGGGATAGTTCACCTAAAAATGAAAATGTCTGTATCAAAAATGTCTGAGTTCCAAAACTCTGTGACTGATTTTCTTCTGTGGTATTTTTTGAAATGTCTTAAAAACACAATATCAATGGCAAGTAACTAAAAGGGGGTCAAATAACATTCCAACAAATAACAATGACAAACTTCATCAGTTGAAAATACCCCCTTACCTGAATATAAATAACATTTTAATTTGAGTTTGTATTCATTTTGCCGTTTCATTTTGATAACTTGATTGAACTTCATTAACTGGGGTTTTATGCATATTTATATGCGAATTTTGGGATATTTGGGATATCACATAATGTTTACCATGATGCAACTACATTTTCCGCAACAAAAAAAGGGAATAAAAATGTGACTATGGCTTGATGTACAAATAAAAGTTTTCGTTACAAACGACAGAAACATACTGTCTGAATACACTTTTAGATGTGCATAAAACATCATATGGTTTTGTCTCAAGTCATGTGACTGAGTAGGCTATAAACATTAGGCTACACTTAACAAAAGAGCCCCCGTGCCTTTAGTGGTTTATTTTCAGTTGTTTGTGCCAATTTCCCCGGAAGTGACGATTTTGTTCTCTTCAACATATGAGATGAATACATATAGGATGAAAAGACCGATTTTGGGGGAATTGTTTTACGATATCATATTTCATATTTTCGCAAATATTAAACTGTGTCAGTATTACTAGCCTACTACATCTCGGCTATTGCCTTGGGGTTCGGATTGAAGAGGTTGTACAAGTGAAGGAAGATGGCATAAATTCGGCTTGAAGAGCGAAGACGTGCAGCAGGTTTTCATGCACATTCGACCATTAAATTCCATACAGTTGTCTGAAATAATCACGCGACTGCTATGCTACAAGCAGAAGGCATATGCCATGGTCCAGAAGTAGTCTCATATCTGGCAGGAGTAACGAAGTGTTGGTGATAGAAGGGGAAGACAGGTTTCATTACTAAGCAGAGATTAGTATTCTTATAAATAACAAAACAATTATGCGGTTCATCCCTTATGTGACAGAACTGAAATACTTCAGTGTTCTCATGCTCTCCTTCTGCAGTCTGAAAAATTGGAACAGTTTTGAATGATACACAGTTTGAAATGTCAACAGAGCTTCAAACATAAGGTTACAATTATAATATTAGAATATAAAATTATTCTAAAGCTTTTGTTTCTTCCTCCAGTTATCTCTATTTGTAGGCTGCTGCTGCAAGCAAACGCAGTTGCCCTTAAAGTGAACTCTTTCATCACTAGGAGAGATTCATTTTCGCATATTTAGCCATATCTGCTACTTACAAATTATACAACTTTTCCCTAAATTGTAGATTTGTATTTATCGTTGTAATCAAATGAACAATTATAACATCCACTTATTTTAGAATAGAATTGAAATGGTTAAATATCGGAAACATTTAGTTTTTCAAAACAGCAAACAAAATTAGATATAAGCCTCTGAGACTGTGGAAAGTCTAAGTAGGCTAATTATTTGATAAAAAATGTTAACTAAAATGTGTAAACACTGCTTTGTCGTTTCTATTTTGGATTTCAGAATTCAGTAGACCTAAATTTGTCAAGAATAAATCTTCCAGAATCAAGCTTTATAACACGATTTATATATTTACATATTAAAAGTAATCGCTGTCATTCATTTTACCCTGTTTTTTTTATAAGAATAAATCAAAAAAGGCATACGACATCTGTCCTCCAACTCCGCGTTGTTTTCTTAAATGAATATAAGATTTTTTTTCGGGTTTGTGGTTTAGCTTTTCAACCAGTAGATGTCACCCTGATGGTAGACTACTTCGATCCTAAAGAGACACTTGGCAAGATTAATCTCACCTTTCCTAGAGGTATGTGTGAATCCAGGAACCCAGAAAATACCTCACATTGAAATACCCCACGTCTAATAATCGTACCATCCCGCAGCCAACCTCACAATATAGGCTGCATATTAAGATGTTTTCATATTTTTCTGGAACAACACGCACAGTTATCTGATCATTTCTAGGGAGTGAAATGAGTCAATATTGGGTGCACTGTGACTTGTTGCCCCCTACTGACGCGTCTTATTTGCACCTGACGTCATGTCTCGTGCAGCAGACATCTCTCTCTCTCTCTCTCTCTCTCTCTCTCTCTCTCTCTCTCTCTCTCTCTCTCTCAGCCCCTGTTCCTGCGTTTACCCCCCTCTCCATCCTTCCTCACTCTGGATTGAAGTCGCGGGGCAGCCGGGAGCGGACAGTACATTTTCTCTCTTTCTGTTTCTACAAGCAATCTTCTCTTCCCGCAACCTGTATGGTGGATATAATATTCAGCTCTTCTTTTTTGGATGATATGGGGGATCATTCCAAAAGTAAGTATTTCCGTGAAAAAAACAAAAACAAAACTCTACAATACTAAGTAACATGTCAGGCTACTTCATGATTAAAATTAAGTGTTTAAATTTGATTGAATGTTGTTGCATTTGTAATTTGATTATGCAAATGATTAGGCCTACTGTTTTTTCTGGGCTACTGATTCTGCAGTATCTGTCCTCTTAGAAATACTGTCTTGATCTTTTCACTAGTCCAATGTTAGTATTTACAAATGATGATTTCGATTTATTATTAGAAAACATTTGCTATGAACTCCTGTGTAACAGCTCAAAACAATGCTCTTTTTCATGTTCAGAGAAGTCCGGACTTGCGACGTGTGTAGGCTGCGGCAGTCAGATCCATGACCAGTATATTCTGCGGGTCTCCCCCGACCTGGAGTGGCACGCAGCCTGTTTGAAATGTGTGGAGTGCAACCAAAACCTTGACGAGACTTGCACTTGTTTCGTACGGGACGGGAAAACGTACTGCAAGAGAGATTATGTAAGGTAGGTTTTTTTGTTTGGTTTGTTTCGGAAAAGTATGAATCATACATGCATATGTATTTTCGTGAAATACTCATAGTTCTAATGATCAAAACATCTGACAAGAGAGAAATTCAATTAAAGTTCAAAGGTATTCTTCGACTCCAGGTTTTGTCATTGAACTAAATTATTTTTCGATTCTACATCCAACAGATTGTTCGGTATAAAATGCGCAAAATGCACTTTGGGCTTTAGCAGCAGTGATTTGGTCATGAGAGCTCGGGACGGTGTGTATCACATCGAATGTTTCCGTTGCTCGGTGTGTAGCCGACAGCTTTTGCCCGGGGATGAGTTCTCCCTCCGGGACGAGGAACTGTTGTGTCGAGCAGATCACGGTCTGGCCCTGGAGCGCGGATCAGGCAGCAGTCCTCTCAGTCCGGGAAACATCCACAGCAGAGGATTACATATGACAGGTCAGTATAGCACAGTAATAATCAATTGACTTAGCCCCCTATATTATTACCTTCGTATCGGACACGGACTTATAGAAATTATAGTATTGAAAAACAAAAAAATATTATTTGGAACGGTTAGAGCTTATTTATTTGGAACGGTTAGGGTTTATTTAAGGTCAGTTTTGGAACTGAACACATAGGCACAACTAAAAAGTAATTATATAGGCTACTGTGAGAGGGATCGTGCAATGTTGTTACATAATAGCTAATTACAGTCTGATCCGCTTGATTACTCTGTTTAGTCAACCACTGATAAGCCTGCAGCAGGGCCTTAAACACAGAGAGCTGCACAAAAGACTCAACATGCTCTTTAATTTCCTACAAATGCATATTTGCAAAATACATAATACGTTATGCAATACATTATTGGTTAAATTAAACGTAGCCTAATACTGATATTAGAATTAATTATATTTAATATTATATCTTTCATAACGCCAGATTTATTAATTTGAAGATTTTGAAAATGTCTTTTGTTGTGTGGTGATATAAAAAATACAAGATTTGTATCCACTGAATATTTGTCTGTCTATCTATCTATCTATCTATCTATCTATCTATCTATCTATCTATCTATCTATCTATCTATCTATCTATCTATCTATCTATCTATCATTTCCAGTTTCATTAGAAGTGTTTGTATTCTTGTGTAATAGGCCTATTCAAAATGCAAGTGTGATATATAAATTATCTTTCAACGGCATTATTCTTATTTTTGACATTCATATTCGCTAGTAGCCTATTTCATGTAGGCCTACTTTTCAAATGTATTCTTTAATTAAAAAAAATCGTTCGTTCTTTTTTACATTTTTGCTCAGCTAAGCCTGTGTCAGTCCGGCAAACTCCTCATCGGAACCACATGCACAAGCAATCGGAGAAGACCACTCGGGTGAGGACGGTGTTAAACGAAAAGCAGCTACACACTTTACGGACGTGCTACAACGCAAACCCAAGACCAGATGCTCTAATGAAGGAGCAGCTGGTGGAGATGACAGGTCTGAGCCCACGGGTCATTCGAGTCTGGTTCCAGAACAAGCGCTGCAAGGACAAGAAAAGATCTATATTCATTAAACAGTTACAACAACAGCAACATGGCGACAAGACGGTAAGTGTCTTGCTAATTCACTTTCAGTGTGAGAAATTTACCATGTGCTGCAAAAAAAACGACTTTGACCAGTGTGGCTCTTGAGTGATGCCTGACACTTGATATGAACCGAGATGATTTTAATTGGGTCTGCAAATCGACTGCAGTGTTGGCTGGAAGCAAATCACAGACTCCTCCTACTGTGTGTGATTTGGGGAAAGTTTTAAAATCTGTTTCATGCTGCATAATGCAATATAGTTTTTTTAACTCAAAAAAAAAAATAGGCCTTTAGCTGTGTCCCCTCATCGCAGGCTTTTTGGTTCAGAATCTGCAGGGTATGACGGGCACTGCGCTGGTTGCAGGCAGCCCAGTTCGACACAACCCTTCAGTGCCAGGACACCCGGTGGAAGTGCAGACTTACCAGCCCCCCTGGAAAGCTCTCAGCGAATTTGCACTTCAGAGTGACTTAGATCAACCTGCTTTCCAACAGCTGGTGAGTGGGGGAGGAAGTTGCATTTGACTTAATTTTTATGGTTATCATACTTTTACTTTAGGCATATAGTCAGATTGAGACTAGCCTATTATTATTATTATTATTATTATTATTGCTAGCTATTTATTAATTTATAGTCAATTTTGCCTCTCACTTTCAGGTCTCTTTCTCGGAATCCGGTTCTTTAGGAAACTCATCAGGCAGCGACGTGACCTCTCTTTCTTCACAGTTACCGGACACACCGAACAGCATGGTACCGAGCCCGGTGGAGACGTGAGAGCGACTGCGCGTCAGTAGCGGGAAATTCCTCTAGCATCTCTGGACAGCGCTCTCAACTTATCGCAAAACTGCACTAGGAACAGAGGGACCGTTTTTCCTAAGTCCGTGGTGATACTGGGAGTGAAATGATGGAAAGTGAAATATAAAATGTGGGACCATGTTCACTCGAAATGGATATTCGTTACTCGTTATGATGACTGTTGTATCTATGATTTCTGGACATTTCTTGAAAAAATCTTTTCAAATGACTCGATTTCAGAAGATGGGATTTTTTCGTTGTGAAATTTATTGGCAGACCATTTGTGTCTCTGAGCAAAATAAGTTATTGTTATTTATTGTCACATCAATTCGCAAAATAAATAAATACATCAATAAATAAATTAGCACAGAAAATTTGTATTTATATTTGTGAATGTAAAATGCGTGAATATAGGCTAGTCTTATGAAAATGTTTAATTTGTACAGAAAAACGCGGAGAGGTGGAGTATTATTAATATTATTATAGTAGTAGGCCACTCATAATAATATTATATCATAATTATTACAACAACAAAAAAATAATAATAATAATTCGGAGAAAATATCTCTTACCTAATAGCCTACCTCTTGGAATTGCTCCGTTTATTATTATTACTGATTACTTATATGCCGTAATTTCCTTCAGCGGAAAAATACATAAATGGCTACACATATTGGTTTGTTCAAAATCAAGTAGGCCTAATTAAAGATAGCCTACACAGTCTAGCCTATATTATAAAATAAATAAATTAGCTAATTTGCCAAATAGCAAAAAATGTGCAGGTTCCAAACTATTTCAAGGTAAAATTTTTTAAATGATTTGGCGATCTGTGTTCAGATTAAGAACAGACTAAATTATGTCGTTTTTTCGTTGATCAAATCTTTAAAATGATTAGTTCCCTTTTCCTTGGCAAATTTACGTGTTTCGACAAATGTTTCAGGATTGCTTGTGCTTTTATTTACTTGTGCCATTACACCAACAAACCATAGCCTACATTCACAGAACCGGAGCGTGATTTGAAGAGATTACGCATTCACCAAAGCACTAAATATGCACAGAAAATTGAACTGAATTACACTGCTTATTAAATTGCACCTAAAATTATTTGGTTATTCGTTAACAAATCGATATTTAAAAAATAGGCTTTTTGTGATTTCAGTCATTTCAGGCCTAATTGTGAGGCTTACCGTTTATGAAATAGACAACTGCAAATTTGAAGGTCAACGAAAATTATTCCTAAATCAGATTTTCTCTGAGAAGAACTTGATACCTGACACAGATTTGGGTAAGTTTTTAGCTACTTCTGTACAGTCCAAACCTTTCTTACTAAATTAAGAAAAGATGCACACAGCCCAAAAAAAGGCAACACAAAAAGCTACTACACTCTTATAAAAATAAAGGTGCTTCACGATGCCATAGAAGAACCTTTTTGTCTAAATGGTTCTATAAAGAACCTTTAACATCTGAAGAACCTTTCTGTTTCACAAAAGGTTCTTTGGGGCGAAAAAAGGTTCTTCAGATTATAAAAAGGTAAGAAAGAGATGGTTCTTTAAAGAACCTTTGACTGAATGGTTCTTTGTGGAACCAAAAATGGTTCTTCTATGACATCGCTTGAAGAACCTTTTGAAGCACCTTTATTTTTAAGAGTGAGATGCTGCTAAAGAACAGGGGTTTTCATATAGTAGGCTTCAGGTGCTATAGATACAGGTCCAAAGAGACAAGTTAGCACTTTTTGGCTTGTTCTAGTGAGCTAAAGTAAGGCAATGATAGGAAGGCATTCAAGGATGAACCTATGTAGGATTTTAGATAACCTGAATGTGGTTCTCAGCTCTCTGAATGTTTTGCAACCCATTTCCAGCTACATTTAGCTCTGACCACTTGTCATCTCATCGTCCAAACCAGAAATGAGCAGTTGTAAATGGGGTTTAGCTGTATTGCCAATTTCACTTATTTGTATACCCACTGAAATAGTTTTCTGATGTTTTTTTTTCAATAACACAGTGTGTGTATGTGTGTTAATGTTCACACAGACCTTACAGCACCATTTTAACCTATTCCTTGCAATAGAACTATAAATCAAGCAACTCCACCGATCTGAAGACATACTAAAAATTATGAATTCCCATTAGGAGAATAAACACACACAAGGACACTGCTAGCAGGCCAATATGGACATGCACACACACACACACACACATCCCATTAAAGGCATGGAGGGAGGTCAAAGCCACCCACTCTACAATAACAGACTATAAAACAGAGTTCACAATGGCTTCAGCATTCACTCATTCACTCGGCTTTGTGATTGAGTCTTAAAGAAATACACACATCTGGCATTTGAGGGAAATGGACATCCAGAATTCTACAAAGTGGCTTTTCAGAACAACACAATGCCCTTGCATAATCCAAAAGTTTGGTAGTCACCAAAAGTTTGGAAGCTTCCTTCATATGTGGGCTAGATCAGATCAGACAGTGCTAGGATTTTGGTCACACACAGGTACGGATGCAGAGCTCAGGCCAAATTAAAGTAGATGGTGTGGGGGAAGCGCTGTGACCATGGCTCCATAAATAACCAGGATTTATTAGATCTTAAAAACACTTTTAACAATACCGACCCTAATGCATTCTATGTTTGATAATGCACTCAGGGCTTTAGGAGCAGGATAAACAGACCCATAACTCATGTTTTTTTATCATTCCAGCATGGGGAGAATGCAGAGTGTGCTCTACAGCAGCATTGAAAGGGTCACCACAATATAGCTTTCAAATTAATGGCTACCATCACAGCAAACAAACCATCCTCAGACTGGAGCCACCCCTCCAATTTTGCCAGCAGTTGTTCAACATTTTATGTAAATGTTTGTGATAGATATTCGCTTTGTGGAGTCATACGACATTATAACAGTCTGTGGAATAGGATGTAGCAGTGAAATCGTCTGCCAAAGATTTTCCCTGACATACAAAATTTAAACTTGAAAGGAATTTAAGTATGTAATTTAAATTTGGAGGAACATCATTTTTTGACTAATCACTCCTTTAGAGGTATATAGCTTATCAAATGCAACACATCAGTTTTTTTTAAACAGCGTAATAATGAACAGCAATATATTATTCTACAGATGTCACTGGGTGTAGCCTGAGTGACTGAGAACTTCATGCGAGTGTTAAAAGAACAGCCTCTGTCAGTGAATCATCTGAATCTGATGACGTTCCTGGCTGTGTTTAATTCGCATATTTTTTGGGAATGAATCAAGGGTTCTGTTCTCTGCCAAAGTGCTCTCAAAGGATAATACGAGGAGGAATAAATCATAAATACAGCATGAACATCAGGGAAATTAATGTCTTTTCAGAATATTAAAAACTAACATTGATGATGTACAAGGTAATGTTTCTCCTTAGGGTATTATGAGGACTTCATAATTATAGGGATATAATATGTTAGATTAATGGTACACCAAAGAAGAACTAAAATTTCTTCTGTGGAACACAAAAGAAGACATTCTGAAGAAAGTTTCAACTGCTTGTCCATACAATGGAAATCAGTGGGGTTCAAAACAACACTGGACCTCACTGACATGCACTGTATGGATAATTAAAAAAAAATAAAAATCTTCTTTTGCATTCAGTAGAAGAAAGAAAGTCATACTGGTTTGGAACAACATGAGGATAAGTAAATGATTACAGGATTTTCAGGATACAGGATGTTCCTTGCTACAGCTCACATGGTCCATCATCAATTGTCCCATGGTCCTGAGAGAAAGAGAGAGAGATGTAGGCACTGAATGAATGGGTTGTGTCAGAGACTGGCCTTGGGGTCAGCATTGCTTTCTTGTGCCAAAACTGTTTACGTTATCCTGGGGGAGAAGAAAGAGGCCGAACATGTTCCCTGCCAAACATTTATCCTGTCTCAAGCCTGCACCCAAACACATACCAGGAGCCTACACTGACCGAAGCTGCCCTTAACATCAAACACCAGAGATGGGCACTCGTAAAATCCTCTGTGCTGAACTTCACCCAGGAAAAGAAAACAGAATACTAGCAGTGAGGCAACGCTTTGAAATCAGAATGGCACAATAAATAAAAGATTCTGCATCCTTGTTCAAGAGTCTTTTGTTAAAAGCACAATGTTTTCTACAGTTGCTGACAGGTGAGATTTCCATGTGGCTGACATGATGACAGGAATCAGATTAATTAGGAAATTCTTAATTAACATAGTCTGAAGTGTTTTAAAGTTTAGAAGAATATATAGTATTTAAATATATTTTTTATTAGTTAAATTCTTCTAAACTTTCAAATGCTTCAGGCTGTCTTTTGTTTATAATAATATAATTTCAAAATCATCTTGGTGCTTTCATTAGTATGAATGCAACTGTACATATTCCTCATTAGATTGTTTTGACCTGAGCGAGGTTGAACAGAATAATCTTTCATCTTTCTTAATTCAGTTATTTAAACGGAAAAAAAAAACAAAAAACAAACAAAGGGCGGTTGTAATAAACAAAGATTATTGGAATATGTTTTACAAGAAAATAATATTTCAGTCTTTCTACTTCAAAATTTCTGTGAAAATTATTTCAAAGTAAATCCTACACATTTGCAGTGTCCGCTGAGAAAAGGGGTGAAGAAACAATTTTCTCTCAGAAATTATTAGTAAATTTCACAAACAATTACAAACAGTAAAGTAACACATGACATAGACCATTACATTTTAAAGTAGAAAAACTTAAATATTTTCTTGTATAATACGCCACTATTTTTTATTTACAACCTCGAAACACACACACACACACAAACAACAAACACACACACACACACATACATACATACATACTGTACATACACACACACACACACACACACACACACACACACATTTTTACAGTGTAAAATATATACATTTTACAATTCCCCATTAATTTAATTTCCCCATTTGTATTTAATATGAAAATCAGTCAGAATGACTAATATTATAAGATTAAACGTTTAAAAGGAAAGAGCTTGAATGCCATAAGACAACCTGAGAAGACTGGCTCTTTACATCCTAAGCAGAAACTGTCATAAACTTAATCAGGGCCTAAACCAGAGAGCCATGGAGGGTTTTTTAACAGACCGTCTCGTTGCTGCAGACTGTGAAAGTATATTAGATAAGAGACCTTGTTGTTCTCAGATGAAAGCTAAAAGCACTTCCCAGAGCACAGAAAATGTGCTCTAATAAACTCATTAAGTAATTAGTCTCCGCCATTAAAACCCTAAAACAGCCAATGGAGTTTGAGTCAGACACTCAGCATACATAAACACAGATGTGTTTATTCAGTGTTTAGAGGATCCAGTCAAGATCATGGCCAATATGCATGGCTTTAATACAAGCCTTTGATTTCAGTTGAGCAAGCTTCCAACGCTAATACCCACTTCCTTTTCTAAATGCCATAGGTATGTGTTACCTCGCCGAGTGCAGTGCCCTGAGGAAAGGACCTAAGTGTTGATACTGTGAGCGAACGGGATGCTGGGAGAGCTTGCTGGTCACACTTCACGCTTTGCTGGACTCACTGAGACTGGTATTAGATAACGTGTCACTGCCAAGTACCTGTCGGTACTGCATGGCTAACGGAGGACAGAGTGCTCTTTATGTAAAGATTAAGAATGTCAGGTTTTGCCTCCTGAAACAGAAACATAAAGATTTTACCTTTAGCAAGAACCTCAGCTTAATAAAATGAATCAGTATACCGTTGTTCAAATGTTTAGGGTCAATAAGAGCTTTTGAAAGAAACTGATAGAAATTAATACATTTATTCAGCAAGGATTAAATTGATCATAAATGACAGTAAAGACATTTATAATGATACAAAAGATTTCTATTTCAAATTTAAGCAGCACAATGTTTTTCAACATTGATAACGATAAAAAATGTTTCTTAAGCATCAAATCAGCATTTTAGAATGATTTCTGAAGGATCATGTGACACTGAACTAATGGCTGCTAAATATTCAGTTTGGACATCACATAACAGTTATTTTATATTGTAATAATATAATTCATAATATTAATGTTTTAATGATTTTGATCAAATTAATGCAGCCTTGGTGAGTAAGAGAGGCTTCTTTCAAAAACTGACCCCAATGTTTTGAACAGTAGTGTATGTTGAGCATATTTACATATTTTAAAGAAAATGCAAGTTAAGTATAAATATGTTCCTGTGGCTCAGCAGAAGTGCACTGCGCCAGCAGCGCAAAAGGTCGTGGGTTTGATTCCCAGCAAAACTTCAACACATACTGGAAAAAAGTGTATAACCTGACTGCACGGTAAGTCTCTGCTAAATGCATAAATTATTATTAATTAAGTAAAGGCTGTATTTCAATGTTTTATAAAGCATCTCGATACTGGAGTTGAAGGACTGTGAGACTTTTACTACTTACATCAATGAAAAATATATGTACTCAAATAATATAAAAGTTATTAGTAGGGTGAAATCAAGTTGCTTTTATCAGGGTAGTTAAAAAGGTTTGAAAAGAGATTAACCAAATAAAAGTGTCAACAACAAGTTCAGTTTACATCTCATTGATGGAGGACAGGCAGCCAATGAGATGCAGCTGCACTACATGACATCACCACTACAACATACAGCAGCTGTAGTCAATACACTCAGAAAGCACTTGCATACTTGTACGGCATATCACAAACTTGGATGGGGGAAATAATTTACATAAAAGCATTATTTGAAGTGTTCGCACACTTTTCATTACAGAGAAGGCAACTTGTGTACAATGAGACTTTCCAAATTCCTTTTGATCATTGTCACTCTATAAATTCACACTACATTTGAAAGTTTCGATTCTCAGGACAAGAGGTGACCTCCGAAACCTTTACAGAGGAATCCATGGGAATTGTCACCACAATAGAGGAGTCGACATTTGATAGCTTTCTTTTCAGCATAAGCCAACTGCACTAGTGCATCATGGGAGCAACGGTTAATTTGTCTTTGAATGACAGGTCAAGAGAGCTCATTCTCTATCCACCCACATCGTAACAAATCACGGCTAATTGGGTTATTAGTAAGTCTTGGACTCTCCCAGGGTCCTACAACAACTGGATGGAAGTGCTGCATCTACATATCTGAACATTAGTTCACTCCAACTGAAAAAGGCAGAATAAAAGAGAAAGAATAACGAGAAAGAGAAAAAAGAAGATGCTAATCTTACTTCTTAAACTTAAACATGAATGTGTTTTGCTATACTATTCACTTTCACTATTCACCTTATTTTTAACATAAGAGTAAGGCAAAGACATTTTAACTTGCTCTTGGTTTCAGTCACTTCCAGTTATTTTAGCTCTACAAAATAGTATGTAATGCTGCTTGATGTTGCAAACTGGTATTTGTAATCATATTGTTTTAATTTACTATTGTAATCATGAACACACTGTCAAGGCACCCTCATTTTTATATATTGCTTCATACAACAGAGAATGTTTCAAAGCAGCTTCACCGTATTAAACAGGAAAGTAACAGAATCAATAACGCAAATGACGCAAACTTAAAAAATGAGGCAAATCCAAATTCTGCTTAAGCAGCGTAGCAAGACAATAGTGTCATTATTCAGCTCCAGTCAGTTCAGTTCAGTAACTGTGTAATGTTCATTCATCATGAAACAAGTTCAATTCAAATTATAAGCAGCTCTACTGAAGACAGTAGTGTTGTTATTTGGCTCAAGTCATTTCAGTATTGATTCAATTCAGTTCAACAACAATTTTGATGTTGCAAAATTCATCAATTATGAACAAATTTTGATTCAGCTACAAACCACGAGACAATAGTATGATAATTCAGCTCAATTTTCAGATTATCTTCACATTTCAAATGACCTGTTAGTGTAAGTGCAGTCAAATTGATGATATTACTAAATATGAAGTGCCAACTAAGCAAGATAAAGATGACAAAGAACCAAAAAAAGCACTGGTTTTAGTGCAAAAAGTTTAAAAAATGTATTGAAAAGTTTATTTGAAAAATACATAACATTGCACAAACTGCATACCAAGTATGCATACTAAGCATAACTGCATATATTCACATGTCCATCTCACAAAAACAAATGGTAGTTACCAGACCATACTATAAAAATCATATTTTAAACAAGATGCAAACACCCCCTAAATAGACCAATTTATATGACAACATCAATGTATCTGTTTAGCTAATTCAGAGTTTCCAGTTTTCAGTGGTTGCCATTATTTTACTTTTAAAACCGTCAGAGATTTTTTTCAGCATTAACAACAAAGCTTTAGCTACACTTTGGCACAAAACAGCTTTAAAAAAAATAATGTTTGGCTCTCCCTTAACGTCTGAAGGTACGGATTCTGACAACATGACTATAGTGTAGACAGCTCTGAGCGGCAGAATGGCAACACAGCCTGATGATTGTAATGTGGCCAAACCCATCAAACCACAGCCTTGTACCTCAACACCGTTTCTGACCTGACATGTCAGAGCTTTTGAGTAGCAATTTGGGAAAGTGACAGGTTTCTGCTTCTCCTATTACAGGTCAACTATGTGCAGTTGACTTGGTGCAGCTCCAAGACACATGTGTACATAACACACACCACACACACCCACACACACAACACACACACACACACATAACACACACAACAAATATACGCACACTGCTACATTCCTTAGGCTTGCTGTCAGAGTCACATCCGATAGTGTGGCTCACTCAAGCGGACTCTACCTTGGACTCTCTCCCCAGTGGGTGTAGCTCTGATGGCTGGCAGCATTAACAACGGGCCCTATTGTGCATCGTTCCAGTAATTCTGAATCTGTAGTGGGGAGATTCAGGTTCACAGTGCTTATCCTGAGAGCTGGGCCCACTGTGTGTGGTGTGTGTGTGAGAGAGAGCGAGAGAGAGAAGAGAGAGAAAGCGGGGTAGACAGGACGGAGAGGAAGCCAGTGTACTATGTATGGGTAATGGGAGAGCCTAATAAGTGTGAAAAGCGGAGTGCTGATTGGAAGCCATCAGCAAACAATGTGCGACAGCAGCCAATGAGGAAATAAAGTCTCTTTACTCATGCACAGGTATGAGCAAGCCTTGCCTTTCATAGCAAATGAAGCCTGCCTTACCTAAAAAAATATCAGCCATACAAACAATAACACTGAGATTACATAATTATTTATAATGAAATAATAATGCAACAATTAATTCTTCAACTTCTTACAACTGGGTAATGACAAATTGTGTACAGGAAATCTTATAAAAAAAAAATACTATATATATATTTGTTTTATATTGATTTAAATGGTTTCATATAAAAAATATTTATACCATTGCAACAAAAAGTTACATTAAAAAAAATGTAAATGTAAAAGCAATTTAATTAAATGTATTAATTTATTTAAATTTACATTAAATTTAATGACTAAAAAATGTAATCTGGATGATGTAACCATCAAGTAAAAAAGTACTTCTTGAACACTAAAAGTTTACCTAAAAGAAAATTCATCTCTGTTTTTTTGAATGCATGTGTTAGCTCTTATATTGTGAACACTTATTTGTGAATATGTTTACAGTAAAAATTTTTGAATCTTGTAATTTTTAATCAAAATGTTCAAATGGATCTTCCGGTGAAAAACGCCGGACTTCTCTTGGGGAACTTCTCTAATCATTAGTACCACGTTAAAACAACATTGCCTGCCTCCCGTTTTTGCGTGCAAAGTCCAAATTTCAAAAATCAAAAACATCCAACTGCCGCTTTTCTAGAATGAGTGACATTCCATTATATGCCACAATTACAGAGGGAAAGTTCTGAAAAGATTCGGAGTCATCATGACTTTAATCAGTTCATTTCCAAAATATATATATAATATATATATATAGATACTATATATATATATATATTATATATATATATATGTATATATAATGTAAAATATATATATAAGCTGCATTGATTTGGCAGACAAATGTTTTTCCAAGCATTTATAATATTTTTAAAACCACTTCACAGATTTTTCTTCTATGAACTTTCATTGGATTAAGTGGCAATCTAATGCTTTTCTTTTTACACACACACTGCTGAGGTTTATCTGAGGTTTGGTGCCAATAAATTCTGTATCTACCTTAGACTGGACAGTTATGCATAGAAAAATACAAACTTACTCTGCTCATCTTCACATAAATATACACACAAAGAAAATATACGTAAAGATACACACTTTCAAAAATATTGTAATGTTTGAGCTCAGTTGACATCACCAATACGTTTTTTTTTTAGATGCATAATCATTGAGAAGTGTTCTGTCACATTACAAAAAAATTTTTTGTCTAACTGTATGTGTGTGTGTGTGGATAAGGGTCTACCTGTAGACGGTGTGCCTCCCTCGAATGAAAGTTAAGCTGACCTGCATTGTTCTGGGAGGGAAGAACAGGAGTTCCAGTCAAAAGCAGCCAAGCGGAGAAGGGGATCACATTGCCCCAACAAAGAGAAGAGATTTACTCCTGGCATCTTTCTT
This sequence comes from Sinocyclocheilus anophthalmus, assembly GCA_018155175.1. Taxonomy (NCBI): domain Eukaryota; kingdom Metazoa; phylum Chordata; class Actinopteri; order Cypriniformes; family Cyprinidae; genus Sinocyclocheilus; species Sinocyclocheilus anophthalmus. The sequence goes on along the minus strand of JADLZN010002324.1, from coordinate 727,631 downwards.
TCACTCTATCACTGGCTTTCTCTGTCTCCCTCTTACCATCTCTTGTTCTCTCATTTCATCTTTTCCAAGTTTTCGCTTTTCCCTATTTTTAGGGTTAAATGAAACAAACAAACAAACAATTTTTTTTTTTAATATTTTCCAATAAATATGGGGTCACACATTGAGAATTAAAATAAGTAAAGATCTGCAATCAATATATCAGTGAATATGCATTCTGAGATACAAATTAAATTACACATCAACAACATTCATCATAAAAGTTTTAACTGATCATTATCAGAAAGTGTCAGTGTTATTTGTAGTGTACATTTTAGTGTATTTTAGTGTATTATTTTTTATTTTATTTCAGTTAACTGATTGTTCATTTCAGTTAGGCTTTTATTATTATTATTATTATTGTTGTTAATACTAATAATCCTGGTGCGTTGCCAAGAGTGACTAATGAACAGTCAGGATTCTTGAAAGAAAAAAGAAAGAAAGAAAGAAAGAAAGGTTTGTTGACAGCCTGATGGAGGTTTAACACACTCCAGTCATGGGCCAGTTAAACAAAATATTTCATGCGAGAACCCTGATGGTCCAACTATGAAGCACAAAAGAAGCATGCAGCAGGACTGACACGAAGAGATGAATGGTGTTGCCGAAATATTAGAATCAACTGAGTCAATAGGGAGATGCTCATATCTCAAAAATGCCTTTGTTTGGTGAAGGACTCCCTGTATGTGTGTGTATCTGCCAAGACGTCTTAGAGATGGAATATATTGTTTTAGTCTGAGACCACAGAGCCATAGCTGCATGAATGAGCTGTGATGGAGTGTGTGTGTGTGTGTGTGTGTGTGTACCTTTCTCTCCTTCTCTTACTGTAATATGACACAAAGTAGAAAGGATAAAGGGACATCATATTGCAGACAACGAATCAATAACATACCACAGTATACTACAATAAAAATCAAATGGCTTATGGTTTATGGAAGCAAGAGAGCTAATTGTTACAATCGCAAGAAACTTACAGAGATAAAGTGAGCAGTATTGGACATCTCATGTGATTTCATCATGTTGACTTGCTCAGTGTAAAATAAAACAGCTCCTACTAAGCTACTGATATGTCTGCAGTCTTCATCTCATGTGAGTGAACATTATTTTAAACATTTTCAAAAGCACTATTCATTTCTTTATGTATGAAACGTTTTGATGAGAAAAAAATTACTGAGTGAACCTTTATGGTGATTGGCTGTAAATATTTACTTTCATTTCTTAACTGAATTTTCTCCAGGCTGTTCTGGCAGCTTACCTTCTTGCAACTTTGATTCTGTGAAAGCAAATTCCTGTAACAAACACTACAAAAACACTCTGAACTTGTGAAACAGTGTCTTCAGCCACTTGAGAGAATAAACACACAAGACTCACAGTGCCGCTGCCACCTAGTGGATTCCAGCTTTACGTCACTTCTTGGCAAGAATCTCTTTGACTCCAGATCCCAAACACATCCTATAACAGTACTGAAGTTTCTCAACTAACAACAAGATACTGTTACACATGTGGGCAAGATTTGAATGTGTGGGAGGTGAATAAACAATAGTTTAAACAACACACTAAAGTGAATATTTTGGTTTTTAAATTGTAAGGCAAATTTTGCGTTATGATAAATAGTACATACAAGCAAAATATCTTGAGGTGGGGTTGTATGATTATATTTAAACAGATCTGTAATGATTAATTGAGTTTCTAGGATGAAATTTAAAATAAAATAAAATAAAATCCTTAGAATTGCGTCCTTTGAATGATGTCTGAAGGACTATGTGACAATGAAGATAAAGTAAGGGATGCTGAAAATTAATAATTATTTTATACTAAAATATATTACATTTAAAATATATTAAAATAGAGAACAGTTATTTTAAATTGTAATAATATTTCACAACATTATTATACAGTATTGTATTTTGATCAAAGCAAATTGCAGTCTTGGTGAACATAAAAGTCTTACCTACCGCACAATCTTACCTATCCCAAAGTTTTGAACTGTAGTGTATGTGCGTATGCATGTGTCCTATATGATACTTTTCACCTTTGACCCTCTCCAACTGGATGACAGCTTGCAGTGCCTCAGTATCCCCCTTTTCTCTTCTCCTATTACATACACGTCCTTCTGCCTGCACTCTCTGCAATCCTTCTTCCTACTCCCCCTTTTTATTTTATTCCCGTGTTCCTAAATCACTTTTGCTATCTTCACTCATTCTTATCCCTTACGCTTTGGCCTTTATCCTTTGTTCTCCTTCCTCCTCCCTTCGTTTTTCCAGTCTCTCTCATCTCCCAGTTTTTTCTGTGTTGCATCTATCAGCACACTAACATTTTTTCTCACTTATTTAATATAATGAATGTTGTCTATTGATCACATCTGATCCGATCAATAGACAGTTTCTGTTCTTTCTACCTCTTATTACTGGACGCTAACATGCGCCTTGCTTTCTGATAGCAAGACTCCAGCCTTCTCACTGACTGCATCTGCCAAAGCCAGAGCAGTGATTGATCTGTGTGTCTGCCTGTGTGTGTGAGAAAGAAGGACAGAGAGAAAAGAAAGGAGATAGACGACTTGTCCTCCACCCTCAGTGTCAGAATAAGGGGGAGATAAGAGATAAGAGAGGAGGAAGGGTCAGGAGAGGTCAGGTGGGTTTTAGGAAAGGTCAAGCTGTGTTGGTCTGTTTATTTTACCCTGTCTCTGATTTCCTGCCTGTTCAGGATTCAGCCCATTCACATCTGTCCGCTGAACAACCTGGAAACAGCCTTTGATGTGTCTGCCAAAAACATCACAGACGCATCACTTAAAGATTGATCTATCTGAATTCAGCACAATGGAGATCATAATAACAGAGAAGCTATTTGTTTAAATCAGCTTTCCTCGTTACACAGCACACATACTTAATAGAAAACTTCTAACCAGTTTTGCTGCTTGTCAGATGCTATTTGTATTATGTTTAGACACTATCTATCTATCTATCTATCTATCTATCTATCTATCTATCTATCTATCTATCTATCTATCTATCTATCTATCTAATCTAAATTATCTATCTATCTACTAATATCTAGTCGTGACGTTCTGTCTACAGTTCCATTGTAAAAGTATTTTATTGGCATGATTGTGTTTAAATACAATATTGCCTAAGCTTTATACAGTAAACAAGTTATGGCAAGAAACAGAAATATAAAATATAATAATAACAAATAACAATACAAATTGTATTAAAATAAGGTACTAAGTAATGAATACAATATTGATCTAAGTAATGAATTTCTCCACAATTTTCCAGTCCGATTTTTAGGGATTTAACAGTAACGAACCTAAATATTATGGCAATAATTAAATTTAAATTAAATAAAAAAAAATAATATACCACTATTTTGTTTTATATATTTAGTTCTGTCTATAGGATTGTGGTTCATGAAGGAGAAGAGGAAGGGAAAGCCAAAGAGAGTGAGACAGGAAGAGAATAGTTATAATCCAAACAGAGGCGCAGATCCAGAGAAATCAAACAAAAACATATACATCAGAGGAAACACACCGTGATACTCCCAAACAGTTCAACCACACACACAGACAGAAACGCATATACACACAGCCGTGCTCGCCGTGCCAAACAGCTGGGCTTCCTCCAGTCTCACTCACATATCAGCATTTCTCACACTGTCACAGTGATGTGGGAGCAGATAGCATCTGTGTGTGTATATGTGCACGTGTTGAGTGTTTATAGAGCTTTGGCGCCAACACGCTGAACTGCTGCCCACGTATAATAGGTTAGACCCTCTCAATCACCCAAGCTGACAACAGTGGGCTAAATTAGAATTATAACACTGCAAAACACTCTTTAAATCACAATTTCAAGAACTACACTCAGGAAAATCCTTTCACAGAGAAGAGAAAAAATATGTGCAGCACTGTGAGGAAACACACTGTATTCACAGGTTCAGTGCCATTAGTTCAATCACACAGCCCTGTGCTCCCCATAGAAGAGCACTCATCTCAGCTGCTGACACTGATAAATTGCTCTCCGCTAACAGGAGGCAGACAGGCGCCAGGTGACTCCACTGACCTGAGATCAGTCATTCAGCATCCTCAACAGATGAACCTGCATCACTGAAACATAACCTTACAGCGAGCAAGAGTGGTTAGAAAATTAACAACCTAGTTAGGCATCGCATGTAATTCTCATCTGTATGTGCTCTCCTTTCAGAAACAAAGAACCTAAAAACCATCTAGGTAGACCTAAGGTGCAAAGAGGTGATAGTCATAGAAATTATCCAATTTTTTCTTTCAAAGCATGGTGATCTAAGCTGTACTCGACTTTCTGCACCATGATACCAAATATATATATATAGATTTAAGAATCAATATTTCCATGATATACTTCCCAAACACCCCTCCTGTGTCATCATATGCTTGTTAAAGCAATAGTTTGGGTAGGATGTTGGCAGCCAATTAGCAGAAAAGCTTTTGAAAGGTGTGAGACAGATGGATCAAACGCAAGCTTTCTGCTTCAATCAAATAGAGTGGCTATGAATCAGACTCATCTGTGTTTTTTTGCATATGCGCGCCCGCACCACACACACACACACACACACAACGGGTTTTGACATCTACATAAGACAACTTTTCACTCAAATTCTGACACTAATGGCACAATCCAATCCATCACATTGTTTATTTCTGTAAGTTCAAATGATCTTTTGCATTATAATAAGATGATACAAGACAAGTTCAAATGAAATAAACTTGCAATAAAAATAATTTGATTCATAAAGATTCCAAATGCAGCCTATTATACAATGATTGTTACAGGAGAAAAGGAAGTAGAAATTTAAAAATGAAATATTTTTCTCATCTTAAAGTACACAGCCTATTGTGTAAGATTATAGGCAACAGAACCTTCTTCAAAGCCACAAATCATTCACTTCATCTGTTGCTAAACGAGTGGTTTTCCTTTTGTTTGACCACAAGGTATTTCAATGTATTTTGAACATGCAAAAATCTATTAGAATATGCAGAACGGGCAAAATGGGGACTTCTCTTTCACATGTAGCATAGATTATTTTCTTATTGTCCACATTCAGTCCTCTTTTGTGGATTCATTAGGATCTATAAAGATGAGACCACTTAAGTATGTGCCTATTGCACTCCAGACAGGCTTTGTGTGTATTAGAGTGAGTTTAAGGGCTATGGTTATGAATTCAGGCCAGTGACTTGATCAGAGACATGTAAGGTGGGGGCAAGGCTTTTGAACTGACTCTTGACCCCACGGCTTCTTAGGTATTCCCAATGTGAGTTCAGAGCATAGCCAATTAACAAAAATGAACCTGCCCTAATGCTTCTAGGCCAACTTGCATTCATTTTAACACACACACATAAATATTTGGCTTTATCTGCACACATAATGTTGTCCATGTGACACTTTCATATCATCACCAATAACATTTATGTTATGTTAGTCAAAACCGATGACTAGATCTCAGACTAATCACAGATGGGACAGAACCCATTTCTCAGAACCATGTAAATCATCACAGTATGCATCTTCAAAACTACTTCCACCTCTGAGAGAGATATTGCTCAACAAATACACAGGAGAGAAGGCACATGGAAGTTTATTCACAAGAAACAGCATCACTTCATCAGCCTTTATTTATGGAAGGGAAGTGAGTAGTGTGTATAGATATGAAACTCAGATTATAGTTGCATTACACTTGGGGAAGGAGTTCACAGCAGAGTGGAGATTCTTGTTCATTTTACTTTAATAACAATTGATCAGTTATCAGAGTTTTTTAACCAATTTCTTAGTTTATGTTTAAAAAATTGTTTGGACATTAAAGACCCCACAAAATGATAATATGACGCAAAATATCAGTAGCTCAAATACACTTAAAAATATTAAACATAAAAATATTATATTATAATAAAAATAGACGTGCGATCTACACTACTGTTCAAAAATGTTTTTGAAAGAAGTCTATTATGCTCACCGAGGCTGCATTTATTTGATCGAAAATGGTAACATAGTGAAATATTATTACAATTTTTAAATTAACCGTTTTCTATTTTAATATATAAAATTTATTTTATTTTTGGTTTATATTTGGAGCTCAAGGAACATTACTTATTATCATGTTGAAAATGGTTTTGATCAATTTAATGCATCCCTGCTGAATGAAAGTATTGCTTTCTTTCTCCTTATACACCACTCAGGAAACAAATAAAGACAATGTAATAAATACCAGAATTACATTAGAGGTATGTTCATCAAGTAATTTTCACTTTGACCATATCTAATCTGAATATTCCCATAAACTACCCTGTAATCTCGCTGACCCTGTGAATTTAGTGTCTTAATTTAAAAACAGATCTGGTAATAGATCCCCAGTTTGGATAACCCAAACCTAAAGTGTGGCATGAGTCATAGTCGTTCTTGCGATAGTTCTATAAATCTCAAACATTAATAGAGCTTTCTTCAGCAGTCACCCTGTCAAGTATGCCTACAGTGCCAGACAGGGGTCAGACTGACAGGAGTCCAGATATACAGTGACTTACATTCATAAACGGACTGTTGTTCATCAAGCGGTATGTTTGTTATTGTTACAGGAGGTGACCAGGAGCCAGCTGACCCCTGACTGCGTCACAACGACCGAGACAGACCACAAGCATGACATGACTCTTGTGTAACTATGCTTAAAAGAAAAGCATGTGAGTCTAAGGTCTGGACAGCAGGATTTACTCTATATGAGAAAAAAATGTGATACACAATATGGTAACACTTTAGAATAGGGAACACATATTCCCTATTAATCAAGAGATTTGCTGCTTATTAATAGTTAGTAAGGTAGTTGTTAAATTTAGGTATGGGGTAGGATTAAGGAATCTAAAATATGGTCATGCAGAATAAGGCATTGATATGTGCTTAAATACTACTAATAAATGGCATGCTATAATCGCTAATTAATGGTGAGAATTCACCCTTAAAATAGTGTTACCAACAATTTTTTTACATATTCAAAGTGATCAATTATCAGGAAATTTTAAATGGCATGAATCATTTTTTCTGCACTATTGCTCAAATAACTTTTTTATTTTAAGCTTTTGGTTGTCACAAGCCGGGCTTGAACTCAGGGCTCTGGCATGATAGTTTGAGAGATCTACCACTACTCCACGGGAGTGGTAATGTTGGGCCCAAACGAAACACTTGAGGCAGTTTCCCAGGAAGTGTAGATTTACACTAAGGAAACCTTACTTGGGGTAGCTAGAGAGGCTTTAGCGAGACCAGGCAGGAGACTCAAAAACCGAGTGAGGAACCAGGGTAAAAATACACCACTTAAATACACTGGGGAAAACAAGGCGCAGGTGACTTGGATAACGCTAACAAGGCCACACGAGGAAGAACTAAGGCAGAGGAAAAAACAGGGGACCTCTAGGGGCACGGAGACAAACTACAGGAGGTAGGATGCTGACATTGGTCATGTTAGATCCTCCCACCTATGCAAAAATGTTAGATCCTGCTGACAACCCTTTTTCTTTACCTTGTATAACAGTCAGAACTAGTCAAAGTAGTACAGTAAAAAAAATTGTAAAGGGAGGAATAAGGTAATGTTTATCCAATTTAGCATTTGTCAGTACATTAGATAAATTCGACATGGTACCGGTTCAAATCTGGGGTCATAGGAATTTTAAATGTTTATGAAACCTCTTAAGATGACCAAGATTGCATTTATTAGATCAAAATATAGCAAAACAGCAATACTGTAAAATATTATTATTAAAATAACTGTTTTAATTTTAAAATGTCATTTACTGCTGTGATGGCAAAGCTGAATTTTCAGCAGTCAGGCTTCAGTCTTGCACGATGCTTCAGAAATCATTCTAATATGCTGATTTGATCCTGGGAATTATCATTCTCTGAAAAAATTAAATAAAAAATCACTTGAACTATGACACAAAACATGGTGTACTTAAAATGTGAATTTGATCATATTTATTAGATTTCTTTATTAGATAAAAGTATTTTATCTGCCTCTCTTTCTCATCAAGTATTATTGTCATGTGACATTAAACATTTCCCAACACATAAAAAACAGTTCTATATGTGAATGAATCTATAAATAATAAAACTGTATTTGTTAAAAGGCTACAGACTTGTGAAACCGAAAATGGAAAGAGAAAGCAAGTGGGAAGCAGAGCAAAAGAGGAAAAAGGAGTAAAAAAGAACGGTCTCTCTGAGAGACGCCAGATTATCTGCTTCACTGCTTGAGTGAAACACATTAGCAAGCTGGATTATTCAGCCCAGTGCTTCAGAGAGCAAGTGCTGAAATGAAAGCATGTGTGTGTGTGTGTGTGTGTTTGGGGGGGGGGGTGTAGTCCTGTCCTGTCTTCCAACATCCTCTTCATCTGATTTTGAAAGGCACCAGAGGTATCTCTCTAAAACTTCAAAAATGTTGTAAAACACACTGTAATACTCACTATTTAACTCTCTGTATTTCCCTTCCCATCACCAGGATCAGCTGGACAAGGAGATTATTTGACTACAAACTAGAAGTGATTATCTCAGTGAGGAGTAAATGATGACAAGGTGGTTTTAGAAGGTGAAATCTGAATACCTGTGGCAGGGAGGGGGAGAGAGACACTGTAGACCACAAGCTGACATTTCGTTAAGTGCCCCAGTCAACAGCATATTACCGCCTCTGAAGAATCATTGAGACTGCCAGGGTTATGTGAACTGTCACACAGACTTACATCATGAAAAGGAACATGTTACAAAACCCTACACAAAGAGAGAGAGAGATGAGAGAGAAGAAAACAGGAATCATTGGGAAGCAGTGGTTGATTTTCACAGAGACTTCATGCAGTGAAGCATTCTAAATAATGGTCGTGAGCTGTGGCACAGTGGGTAGCACTGCTTATCACATTAAAGTAATAGTTCACCCAAAAATAAAAAATTTGCTGAAAATTTACTCGCCCTTCAAGGCCATCCAGGGCTGGATTGGTAATCGGCCGACCAGGCATTTTCCCCCGTGGGCTGCGCACTTAGGGTGCGACGTAACGCTTTTTTTTTTTTTTTTTTGCTAATGACCATAACGCAGTGACAGCGAGCAGCCAGTGGCCCATTGGATTGTCTCCTGTATAGACAGCGTAAACCGTCTCAGGTTACTAGATTCCTTTAAGGGAATACGACCAATACCTATAATCAGCTATCTTGCCTGTCACACAGGGTCTAACCGCCCTTTCTTTCTCTTTGTATGTGCTGAAGGAATTGTCTCAACAGACCCTTAGTAGCAACACCCTGTTAAAGTAGGTATCCAGAGGATACATAGGAGGAGTGGTGCCCAAGGCGGAACCGGGGTTTTAAACCATTCAGAAAGAGCACGAAGTTGTTGCGCGCAGATCTTACAGTACAGGATTTTAGAAAAGTGGGCAAAGAGTAACGTGCGCACTTACCAGCTATGTGTATTTTAGAAAGTGTGCAAAGCATAACTTGCACACTTACCACTAATGTGGATTTTAGAAAAGTGGGCAAAGAATAAAGTGCACACACTTGAAATACCGTTCTAGGGGTTCTCGTGGCACCCTGAAAGAGCAACCCATAGATAGAAATAGTGTAAAGAAAAAAAAAACATCCCCAAACGCTATGTATAAGGCTATAATGCTGGAGTGGCTAGTAGTAAATCTGTAGCTGAGGGAGCAACGTCCAGCTCTCAACGAGAGGGAGCTCACCTAGAGCATGTTCCAATGGTGGAACAGCTAACAATAATTTACTTAGCTGAGGGAGCAACACACACAGTTCTCAATCCGAGAAGGGGGCTCAACCTGTAGCATGTTCCAAAGCTGGAACAGCTAGAAATAGTTTACTTAGCTGTGGGAGCAACACACCTTGTTCTCAGTCGAGAAGGGGGCTCGACTTACAGCATGTTCCAATGCTGGAATGGCTAGCAGTAGTTTACCTTGGCTGAGGGAGCACAAACCCAGCTCTCATCGAGAGGGGGCTCGACCTGCAGCATGATTGGGAAATCAGAAGGGTAAGCATACTGCAAGCTAGCCAAACACTCAGCGCATCAGGTAGGTAGAGGAAGGGCCTAAATCGCCTGATTCTGCTGGTTCCAGGTGCTCTGGAGAACAGAGAACTCAAACTTCTCATGTGAGAGGAGAACTCTGAATTCAGAAGGAGTAGCGTGCTCATAGGTAACCCTTTGGTAAAGGGGAGCACTGCTCAATACTACTATGAGGACAGCCCATGGAGCGAAGAATCCAACTCCTCAGAGAGGATTAACGCTCAAAAGAAAACATCATACTCCCTAATCCTCAATGGTACGGGAGCGTGCTTTCCCCCCCCCCCCCCCCAGAGTGTTGGAGACAGAGACACACTAGTTGTGGAGCCCAAGGAACGGGCTAATCCACTTAAGAGAAAGGGAAGCGAGATAAAAAATGCTTACCCTAACCATACCGGATTTTAGAAAGTTTTCAAATCCTAACGTGACACTTCCCACGTTATGTGGATTATTAGAAAAGTGGGCAAAGCATAACTTGAGGGGAGCACTGCCCGAGACAGCATTTACACAAGAAGGTTCTCGCAAATGCCACCTATATTTCCTGCTCGATGCCTCAGCAAGAGGGATATCCTGGTGATCCGGAGGCCCCTCAGGGCGACCTAGATAAGGTATACCAGACAGGGCAGCCTGAAAGCATAAACCCAGCCCGGACGTCCAGGAAATTTTTCCAGTGACGCGCCGGGCCTGATGATCACGAAGGCTCCCGCAGAAGTCTGTGTTATGGCCGCATGATCCAGGAGGTATGAAGCCCGGCTTTTCTTACCGTCTGGACATTTATCGACGAGTGAAATAAACACTGCAATTCGAGCACCCGGTTTATGAACCCAGCAGAGGGGGTGCCCATCAAGAACCTACCCTAGAAAGGGACAGAAACAAACAGGTCCCGGGAAACACTGCAAATAAACTAACAGAAGGGTTATACACACAACCACCTGCTCACTTAGATACGCACCGGTTTTAGATATGATCGTACTCACCGCCACCACCATGTTTTTCCTGCGTCGGAGCGCTGTCGCAGACTCTAGACCGACCACAGTAAGAAGATTGGCACTATGAGCCATAGAACCACCAAACCTATGGTCCGCATAGGATTGATAATGCATGAAATTTCCCACCTACCTCGGTCATGTGAGGATGGTGGTTACAGGGGAAATTAGAAGGTGGAATAAGGGCAGACGTACTACCCTATAAGGAACTTATTATACTGAGGTATCACTCTTATCTGGACAAAAGCGCTGACGCCCTGTCTGGATCACATCCCTTAGGTCTTTTACTTACCTTCCTTTGACCTGCGATTCTTCCTACCCCTACCTGCGGGCGGGGGAGGAGCGCGAGCCGCGACACTAGCCTTCTGAGCCAGTCTCTGATCCTCAAACCGAGACAGACTCGGACCCCTGGGTTGTTCGGGGTCAGACCTGGACTTCGTGAAGGCCGCTATCCCGGTCTTTCAGCAGGTCAGCCTTATATGCTTGGAGCATCACCATCGTGTGCAATGAAGCGACAGCCAGACCTGCTGCTGCTGCGTATGCCCTGCATTAGCGAGATGTCAAGGAGGGAGTTTTAAAAGAGGACGTCTCACCCATAGAGATATAGCTGGCCAGCGTCTCTCTATAGGGCCATCTTCTCATAACCGCTTTCGCGCATAGCCTCGATGTTGGCATAACTCGTATGCAGGAATCGATGGATGCGTGAGGAAAAAAAACGGCCTCTTCCATTCACTTCTCAATCTCTGTATGGAAAACAGGAAGAAAGGAAGGCTCACCTGAGCTGGAGGGTTATGGCCAGAAAAATAACGTTCATCGAGATACTTCGCAACGTCACTTTCTTCACCCGCTTCACGGCAAGTAAAGCCTCACCGTGGCGCGATCCATAACCTCTAAGAACTCATCATACGCAGGGCAGGAGGATTAAGAAGGCTCAGCCTCAGCTTCTTCGCCATCCTCAGACATCTCCTGCTCCTCCTGTGCTGAACCCAGCAGAGCACTGACCCCTGGATCAGACAATGTTAATGAAATAACATCATCCTCCAGCAGCTCACTCTCGTGCACAGCCGACGATCGTGAAAGGGAAACCCCCCTTCAAACTCATCGGCCAGATCCACCTGCGATCCCCATGAGCTCATTCCCTTCCGTGCCTCAGCAGCGGCGGGTCCTGGATCGCGGGAAGCAGATGGCTGCCCCTCTTTCCTCGAAAAGAGAGACAAACGAGAGCGGAGTTTTTCCCTTGGAAAAAACGCTCGCAGTGCACGCCGATTGCCCCCTCGGAGGCATCGCGTGCGTGCTCTTAGCCCAAACAAATAACTCATAGATTGTGTGTCATCAGATGTTAAACAATGACAAAATGGATGCACACATCCTCTAAACGCTTTTCTAGTGCTCGCCATAATGAGATGAATGGATCGCTCTTACCACAGAAATGCACGCTTCAAACAAAACAGTCAATGAAGACGAAGAAGAGAATGATGTGTGCTCCCGGCGGCCTATTTATACTATAGTCGCACCGGTAGTGACGTCATGGCTGTCGCCGGCCAATGAGTTGGTGTTTTTTCAATGTATGCTTCAGACACGGGTCACGACGAGGCGTTCCCCATAGCGACCCCTAGAGGACGCAGTTCGAAGTTCCCATGAAAGGGAACATCCAATCACAATGCGCTATCTGATGAAGTATTTTGCTCCCCCAATATAAAGATCGCTTCACTCCAACTTCTTCCTGGTCGGCTTTTCCCACGTTTTCACATCAGATTTATCAAGAACAGGCTTGCTCTGTGGTGAGTGATGCTGGCCAAAGAGCAAGGCAGGAGGAGAATAGAGTAGTTTAATTGTTAAAGTGCTTGATAGGGACTCGCAGCTGAGGCAGGCATCTAACCTATCCTAATGTGTGTGTACGCCATGAGTGTAGAATACGTAAAGACTTTTTAATAAAATGTAAATTCGTCTCCCGCTCTTTTTTTGGCCAAGTCAAGTCAAGTGTGTTCATAGAGGTTTCCATGGGCCAATGCGAATAAATCTAGATTTAAATAAAAAAAGACACGATATTGTCGGACCTGACGTTTTATTCTTAGCCAAACACTAGATGTGATATGATTGATACATACATACTCCACGAACAGTCAAAAGTTTTGAACAGTAATATTTTTTTATGTTTTTTAAAGAAGTCTTTTCTCACCAAACCTGCATTTATTTGATCCAAAATACAGCAAAAGCATTAATATTGGGATTTTTTTTTTTTACTATTTCAAACACTCTTCTATTTAAATATTTTTTAAAATGTAATTTATTTCTGTGATAAAGCTAAATTTCAGCATCATTATTCCAGTCTTCAGTGTCACATGATCCTTCAGAAATCATTTTAATATGCTGATTTGTTGTCAAGAACATTATTTATAAGCTTTTGTAACATTATACACTATACAATTCAAAAGCTTGGAGTCAGTAGAATTTTTTTTTGGGGGGGGGGAGAAATTATAGAAATTAATACCTTTATTAAGCAATGAATGATGTTTTTTAAAAATGTTATCAAAAGTGATGTAAGACCTTCATATTACAAAAGAGTGTTCATTACTCAGATAATTCTGTTCTATTCACATCTGAAAATTCTACCATTTGTTTTCACCATACATGACAAATAATAAATGTTTTTTTTTTTTGCAGCAAAAATCAGATCTTTTAAATGAGTTCATGAAGCTCCTGTGACTTGAGTAATGATGCTAACAATTCAGCTTTGAAATCACAGGACACCTTACATTTTAAAATATATTCAAATAGAAAAAAAAAACTGTTATTTTAAAATGTAATAATATTTCACAATATTACTGCTTTTGCTGTTTTGGATCAAATAAATGCAGGCTTGATGAGCATAAGAGACTTCTTTAAAAGCATTAAAAATCTTACTGTTCAAAAGCTTTTGACTGGTAGTGTATATCATATATATATATATATATAGATATAATAAACCTTATATATAACATATAATATATATATACCTTGTACTAGATACAGTGGGGCAAAAAAGTATTAGTCAGCCACCAATTGTGCAAGTTCTCCAACTTAAAAATATGATAGAGGCCTGTAATTTTCATCATAGGTCTACCTCAACTATGAGAGACAAAATGAAAAAAAAAAAAAATCCAGAAAATCACATAGTAGGATTTTTAAAGAATTAATTGGTAAATTCCTCGGTAAATTAAGTATTTGGTCACCTACAAACAAGCTAGATTTCTGGCTCTCACAGACCTGTACCTTCTTCTTTAAGAGGCTCCTCTGTTCTCCACTGGTTACCTGTATTAATGGCTTCTGTTTGAATTCGTTATCAGTATAAAAGACATCTGTTCACAACCTCAAACAGTCACACTCCAAGTTCCACCATGGCCAAGACCAAAGAGCTGTCAAAGGACACCAGAAACAAAATTGTAGACCTGCACCAGGCTGGGAAGACTGAATCTGCAATATGTAAGCAGCTTGGTGTGAAGAAATCAACTGTGGGAATTATTAGAAAATGGAAGACATACAAGACCACTGATAATCTTCTTCGATCTGGGGCTCCACGCAAGATCTAATCCCGTGGGGTCAAAATGATCACAAGAACTGTGAGCAAAAATCCCAGAACCACATGGGGGGATCTAGTGAATGACCTGCAGAGAGCTGGTACCAAAGTAACAAAGGCTACCATCAGTAACACACTGCGCCGCCAGGGACTCCAATCCTGCAGTGCCAGACGTGTCCCCCTGTCCAGGCCCGTCTGAAGTTTGCTAAAGAGCATTTGGATGATCCAGAAGAGGATTGGGAGAATGCCATATGGTCAGATGAAACCAAAATAGAACTTTTTGGGAAAAACTCAACTTGTCGTGTTTGGAGAAAGAATGCTGAGTTGCATCCAGACATCATGGTGGAAGACACATTCTTTGGGGCTGTTTGTCTGGCAAAGGCCAGGGACTGACTGATGCCGGTGAAAGGGGAAAGACGATGGGGCCATGTATCGGGGATTTTGAGTGGGTGCACTGAAGCCTCCTTCCTCAGCAAATGACATTGAATTGAAACGTGGCGGGGGTCTTCAAACAGATTACAATGATGGCCCAAACACACCCGCCCGGGTGTGGGGTTGGGTGGGGGGGTGTGGTGGGTGGGGCAATGAAGTATTGGCTTCGTAAGAAGCATTTCAAGGTATTGGAGTGGCCTAGCCAGTCTCCAGATTTTAACCCCATAGAAAATCTTTGGAGGGATTTGAAAATCCGTGTTGCCCAGTGACAGCCCCAAATCATTACTGCTCTAGAGGAGATCTGCATGAGGAATGGGCCAAAATACCAGCAACAGTGTGTGACAACCTTGTGAAGACTTACAGAAAACGTTGACCTCTGTCATTGCCAACAAAGGGTATATAATAAGTATTGAGATTAAATTTTGTTATTGACCAAATTCTTATTTTCCACTATAATTTGCAAATAAATTATTTAAAAATCCTTCAATGTGATTTTCTTGATTTTTTTTCCTCATTTTGTCTCTCATATTTGAGGTATACCTATGATGAAAATTACGGCCTCTCTCATCTTTTTAAGTGGAGAACTTGCACAATTGGTGGCTGACTACATACTTTTTTTCCCCACTGTATTGGTGGTGGCCCTGGACCAAAAATGCCTATGCTGATGTTGGTCCCAGTCCAGCCCTGAGCCATCTGAGAATAAGGAGTTTGTTTCTTCATGTGGACAGATTTTGAGCAATTTAGCATTAGTCACTTGCTCACACAAGTGGATCCTCTGCATGAGAGTTTCTAAAAAAAGACAAAAAAACATCACAATAGATGTCCATAAGGTATCCAGATGACTCGAGTCCATATTACTGTCTTGTGACGGTGATAAGGGGGCTGCTTTAGTTGTAATAAACAAATCCATCCTTTAAGCCTTTGGTTGGGGTAAACTTTAAATAATTGGCTGGGTCTGAATTCCATTATCCAGAATAATTGCTTCCTGCCAGTGAAAAAGCCATCACAAAATCGGTGAGCATCGGGAGAAAATATGTACGATGGGGGGAGCACCGTTTACAAGTAAAACAGTTCTAAACAAATATGTCATGGGTTTTTGATGTGAGAGGATAAGATGGACTTATTTACTGAAGGAAACATTTTTTATGGATTATGAACTGGTATTTTGGTCAGAAGTGTCAAATTGAAGTTAAAACAGCTTAATGGTGCATCTGTTTATTTCAAACACGCAGGTTTTCACTGTTTAAACTCTCAAATCCTGCGGCACCCATTCACTGCAGAGGATCCATTGGTGAGCAAGTGCTGTAATGCTAAATTTATTCAAATCTGTTACAATTAAGAAACAAACTCACCTACATCTTGGATAGCCTGTGGAATGAGTAAGCACATTTTTATTTTTGGGTGAACTGTTACTTTAAGAGTGGTTGTGCTCACAAAGACAGCTTGGTGCCAATAATGTCTAAAATCCATTCACCCTATCAAACGTTTCCTGTATCTTCCCTGCTTTCCTATAACTGATCAAAACATGAAAAGGAAAATTAACTTTGCAATGACTGGCCAAAAAACCTAATGATATTAAAAAATGAGGAGACTGGTGGGAAAGGACCACTGAGCTCACATATGCAGCACCCCCAGTGGAGTCATTGATCCAGAGAGCCTTACATCACATGATGGGAAACTCGAGCCAGAGAGGAACCCTGGTCTGGACAAAAACCTGCTCTTCTAAATGAACACACAGATTTGCACACAGACACAAGATTTGCCCATCTGAGACACACACATCCACATTTTCATGGCATGATGTACAGGGGTATATGCACAAATGTAAAAGATAAAGAGCTGCCAGTGTTTTTTAAGTAAAGATAGGCCTCATGTATTGCCTAAATATTCAAGAAAGTATGTGCAGAAGAGTTATTTGCTTACAAACAATTAAAAAAGAGACTCAAAGACAAGCAGATAAACACAAAAGCATGCACTGACAAATACAAACACTTGTTGAGAGGTGAGGTAATCTTATCTAATCCTTCTAACAGAGCAATCAATGATCACACAGCCCTCAGGATATCACTCAAACTGATCCATCTATCATCAACTGAATTATTCATATACGACCAACAGTGAGCGTGTGTTTGTGAGAGTGTATCCTTAATAGGGCAGTTTGGAGGATTTGCAGTTTATTCTATTTGTTTATCTTTAGCACAAATTACCGACCAACCAAACTATTATCTTCGTATCATATCACAGCCTATTGTTATCTTAATATTACATCACAGGAAAAATTCAGAAAGCGATCCTTCTAAATAAAACCCACGTTAACCACACATATGCAGTAAATACACAAATCAAAACAGTTCACACACAGATCCCAGCAGGCAATCGTGGTACAATCGAGTACAAGGATAATCCTGATCAATATCTATACTTCCTGAGGGATCGGTTTTCATAAGGATATCAATATAGAACATGAGTTTTAAGAACTAAGACCACGTGTTTATACAATTAAACGTGCCTTTGACTGTAAAATAACATAAAGTGTATTTTGTTTAGAGAGGGTTCATCACAACAATCCTGCCTGAAAATATATCAAATATATCTTTAATGTTTTTACACACAGGCACAAAAAAAAAAATTGTACGTGACGTCCAGAATCTCTAGGACCATTACGGCAAAATGTTCTATTTTGCAATTTTTTTCTAAAATTAATAGAATGTTTTTTTTGTAACCAAGAAACATGACAATTTTTATTTATTATTAATATTGATCATATGGTTTGCTATGTTAAATTTTATTTTCAGTTTAATTTGAATCCATATATTTAATGTGACTGTTGAACCCTGCTCAAACAATGTATAGATTATACTGGTACATATAATACAGTAATGATAATATAATATATTAAGTCGTATATATGATCTAGTACATAATATCGTTACATAGAAGCACAGTTGATCTAAAATGCATTTGTAATAACGGATTAATCATAGGTTAGAAGAGACCATAATTAAAGTGTTCTTGGGAGCAAACATGTGGTTTTGTCTCTGTTTTTTGTTTTTTTTTTCGATTTTTTTTAAATAATTTGGAGTAAGATGAAATGATATGGTAACTGGGGTCCCTGAAAATGCCACTAGTTTTTATTTTTATAAGGTGAACTCTTAATACCATAATCATTAGTCTTATTAGTCGAACAATAAGCCTAAAACCAATTTAGTTGTGTTCAATATCTTAGACCAAACACGCTACTGAACTACACACCACAACACATCACACACACACATTACTGACAGTCCGGAACACACTCATCAGTCTCGTCCACTTCCTGGTGTGACTGAGGCATAAGATATCTCAAGCCCCTTGTCTGCAGTAGGGCACAAGCACACTGGCAGCAAGGGTCAAAGCACACCACTGCTTACCTCCATCATTTAGCGACACACGTCAATTCTTGAACATGTCTCACCACATCCAGGGCTTAGTATATGCATTAAGACAAAGTAGCATGAACATATGAATATGTATGGCCTGAAGTTTATGTTAAGGACTGTATCTGGATAAGTGGAAAGCCCCACATTCTTTTTTCCATATTTAGGAGAAACAGCAAGTATCTGACTTATTAGTTACTGCATGCTCCGTCTTTAAGTAAGCATTGCTTCCTCATAGGTGGAGCCAGATAATACACTATATTGATACTATGTAATGAGAGCTGATACACTGTTAAAAAAGTGTTGTTTCACTAAGTATCCATGCTACATTTATAGTTTAGTAAACTTAAAGTCTTAATTGACAACTTTAAGATTTAAGTTTTTTAATAGTGATAGCTAACTGCAACAATGTTTTATTGTTACATGTAGTAGTTATCTATTGTTATGTTAGTTCACTAAACCTGTGAAAACTAAAATATGTGCTAGTTATCTCTAATTCCTGTAATGACCCTAATAAACCACAGGATGCCACATGCATCTAAAGGATCACAAGCATTAAATGCATCACAAGCATCAAAGGTATTAAAACAAATTAAGGTGCGTATAATTTTTCATTAAAGGGGTCATATGATGAGATTTCAAGTTTTCCTTTTTCTATGGAGTGTTACAAGCTGATTGTGCATAGATAAGATCCCTGAAGTTGCAAAGACTAAAGTCTCAAAACCAAAGAGATATTCTAATTTATCCAAAGGTAAAAGAATCGGCCCGCCCCCCCTAAAACAGCTCGTTCTAACACGCCCCCACATATCTACCTCACTATGTGGAAATATTTGCATAATGCAGCCCAAATGTTCACGCAGAGAAAGAAGGCGTGGTTTCTGTAACTGCAGTTAGTGTTGAAGCAGCCATGTCAGGGAGACGCTGTGTGTTTCTAGGCGAAAGCAAAAGCACTTTATTTGGCCTTCCGAAAGCAGATGCATTTAGGAATCTTTAAGATTACTTACAACAGAACAGCAATGATTTTATGGACGACCGTTTCGTGAACTAGGAGAGGAGGTAAAAGGACGCGCGTACGTGTGTTGTGTGTGTGTGTGAGAGAGAGAGACGGGGTCACATCACAGTGGAGTCAGCTGTTTTAACTGTGGCTTGTGTATTGCAACACATACCAGCTTCATCACTGTGTCTGTCACCCGACTCTGTTCCCCTTTCGGGCTCTGTCTTTACATTTATTTTGAAAGATGAAGCTTGCGATTATGGTAAGATGCGTTACATTTCCGACCAGTGCTTGAGGTGTTCGGCCAATCACAATGCACTGGGTCAGCTGGCCAATCAGCGCAGACTGCAAAAGAAGATTTCTGAAAAGAAGGATAATCTGTTTTGTTCATTTAATATGGATGGACAAAAAACACTGGGACATTCTTCAAAATACCTTCTTTTGTGTTCTACAGAAGAAAGAAAGTCATACAGGTTTGGAATGACAATAGGGTGAGTAACTGATGACTAGACTGTCCCTTGAAAAAAATCTATATTATGGTTTATAATCTTTGAAATAAAACAAATGATTATTTCCAAATCTCACATGAACAGAGGTAGCCAAAGTTAAGTTTAGGAGGGGATGAAGCTAATTCTGTATCCACTAAATCACCTGTTTCAACTACTACCAAGACTACTACGTTTGTGTGTGTGTGTGTGTGTGTGTGTGTGTGTGTGTGTTAGCCTCTCACAAACTCTCACTGAGGTGGTCTCTAATGCTTGAGTAACATGATCCTTTCAAAAGAAAATGCACAGGAGGAGAGGGGGAGAGAGAGACTGGACAAAAGCCCCTAACAGCAGTGCTGGCCAGTAGGTAAAAGTGGAGTTATCCCGAATGGCTGTGTTCGATTGGTGTGTAATGCATTCTGGGAGCTGGTGGTGGGAGCAGGACGGATGGCGCCACGCTGCTGGCCCACTGATACACTACACCAGCAAACACAGCCCAAGGGAAGCAGGCGCGTCAATACACACACACATATACACATAGAGCACCTGCAGGCCAGCTGGAAACCCAAAAGCATCTGCAAAGGTGATGCTGATAATCATTGCAAGAGAATGTGTATGACTGTGACAGGATAAGGAATAAGAAGGGTGTGTACATGCTGCTATTTGTGTGTGTGTGTGTGTGTACTAGTGTTTCGGGGGGTAGCAGGTAACAGTTCATTCACCTCAGAGCTGGCACCAAATCTGTATGTATTTGTAAACCCCTCCTACTCTGAAGGTCATCCCTGATGTCTTGGGAGGGAGGAAAGCCAGATCGATTATGATAAAAATACACCTGCGAAGGACATAGATGCACCCCGATATTACTATCTCATTGAAACACTTGGATCATCGTTAAGGACACTACTATCTAGGAATAAAGCCTCATCTAACATATTATGTAAATAATGGCTGGGTAGACATAGCAGTGGTGAGGAATATGAGTTCCTGTTTCTGGAGATTTCAATGTCAAGTCCATGTTAAAGTAAAGAAGGTGGATTCAGTATATCTTTACAAAGATCAGCACTGAATTTTTTTTTATTACTACCCCTAGAAGGACAACTAGAAGAGTTACTAGTGCTCCGAAATATATTTCAGTATTAACAACATTTTATAATATTTGTGTATTTTTAGAATATTTTTGTATAATATTTTAAATTAATCTTAGTTTTCATCATGTGACTTTTACTTTGTAAAAAATACAAATACCTAGTCTGCAAAATCAGTTATGAAAGATTATTTATATTTAATTATAACAATCTTTTATAATCTTGTTATTTTATATTCTGTATAATACTTTCCGATTATTATGCAGTATGCCACATGCATCTAAAGGATCACAAGCATTAAATGCATCACAAAGCAAATTGTCTTAAGTTAACATTTTATAATATTGTGTATTTGTATGTTTTGTGTAATATTTACTGATTTGTTAAACTAATATTTCTGATTATTATATTTGCTATTTGTACTGTGCATCTTACTATTACTCTGTAAAAAGTCAAATGACAAGCCACCAAAAATGCACATCTTAATTTTTTAATAAAATAAAAAATAACACATCTCTGATTTTTTTTATGCAAATAAAATATGCATTCTAATAACTATGAACAAATCAACCTGACTATATTAGGTTACACCAACATAACAGAACAAAAAGTCATTATAGAGACAAAGTAGAAATAGGGCAACAAATGCATTTTCACATCATGCTCTAACTCAGTGATCCTCAAATCTTGCTCGCGAGATCCACTTTCCTGCAGAAAGTTTAGCTCCAACCCTATAATCAAATAAATCTACCTGTGTTTTTCTAATGATCCTGAAGAAATTGATTAGCATGCTCAGGTGTGTTTTTGATTAGGGTTAGAGCTAAACTCTGCAGGAAAGTGGATCTCGCGAGCCAGATTTGAGGATCACTGCTCTAACTGAACACATTCTTCTACTATAATTACCATTTTCAATATCACATTCTCTCCTTTTCAACATAACTGCATACAGTACATGTGAAACAAGACACAAGAAGTCCATGGTACCAGAAAGGTACTTAGTCTTCCCCTCATCCAAGGAGCGCATAACTAGAGAGGGGACATTCAACCACACCACACACACACACATACGTTAGTCTGTCTGCAGCCTAAACCCACAATCCTCTTGCCTGCTGTGGCGGACCGCAGCAGTCACCAATGCCCACCTAGCATCATACGGCATAACAGAACAACTCAATACACGCACAACACAAACAACCACCACACGTTCATCAAACAATAGAGAATTATGTACACCACCAATAGCTCAAACGCAGTTATGATTCTTAAATGTATATAAATGACTTAAAATAATCTCTAATATAAATGGATATAAATAAATTCACAAGTGTACTGCTGCACCACAAAATTCTCTTCGGATCACAGGACAAACACAAGGATACGCCAACCAAGCGCATGCCATACAAGTAACAATATTGGTGGTGAGAAGCGTTTATTGCCCATTGGAATTTTTTTTTTTTACGCGATCCACCCTTAAAAAATCTTTGGGAATAAATATATTTTAGATATAATTATATATATAATATATATATAAAAATATATAGAGATAATAATATATATATAATCTATACCACACAATTTTTTAAATAACATAAAGAATAACAATAATTGTTTCATCCAGGAAGCCACATTTTGTTACTGACAAAACCTTTTCTTGTTTTTTGGGATGATAATTGTGAAATGTTGAACGGGTTGCATTGATGGTTTAGTTAAATAAATGTGTGATAGGTTTTATCATTTTATCCTGTCCTTCTACCCTCCCCCATCGCAAAATCTAAAATCATCCAGCCAGGTTAACTCATTATCAGTGCTCCAGAGAATAAAACTACAAATATGTCAGCCAGTGAACAGGCTGCATTAATACCTCTATGCAAACGGGTCCACACTTCAACCAAGATGTTGTTGTTTTCTGTCATCGGTGGGGACGCTTTACCATGAATTCCCTAAAGTGGTTTAAATTAGTTTCTATTGCCTAAAGCTGACCATCACCTCAACATTTTAGCACTTCAGCCTTTTCTTTAAGACATTATTTAGTATAATCAATAAATCAATTGCTTACTATTAGGCTACATCTCTATTATAGATTTGTTCATTTATTCACAGATGATAAGGTAATAATTTCCATCCCCTAAACCTGGCTATCACATAGGCCTAAATATTTTTTACATTTTAGAATTTTCTTGATTTTATTTAATATATTTAATAAGTTATTTGCTCACTATTAGATCTCTATTATTAGATTTGTTCACAGAATCTATTTGAAAAAAGCTGTAAGCTTAACCTGCATTATTATCATCATCACCCTTCACACACATCTTGTTGGATGTGCACCCACACAGCAGGACATGCTTTTAGGACCTCCTCTTTGCAAAGAGGCTGTTTAGCTTTTCACACGGTATATTGATCCCAAAGTGAGATATTTGCTCAAGCAGACACTTGCTCGGTTTCTCTTTGTTGAGCCAGATCAAGTGTGAAAACCCAGCTTTATCTGAGGAAGCGGAAATACTCCACACTCAGCACACTCTTTCAGATTAGGAGGGTTATGTCTCCATCTTTTGGCTGAATTGTGTTACAGCAATCATCGGCCAGAAAAGAAGTGATAACGGAAATTAATGAGTTTTTGTTTATATTGGCATACGGCGGTGAATTGTTTACTAGGTGCCGCTTCTTCACACACAACATTAAGCCATTTGTTTGCCCTGCTGAAAACAAACAAATAATTGAAACCACAGAAATTATAATAGTTACTACAGTGATTCTTGAGACATGGGACAAAACATGTCCAGCAATTGTAACTGCTATTTGGTTTAAAAATAAAAATATTTTTAATGGTAAATGTTATGGGGGATTAATAATAGAATGTATTTAACACAATTATCCCCTTCAATTTAATTTGAGCATTATTATATAAAATCTAGGACACTTATTGTGTACACTTCTCGCTACATCTAAAACAGTGTGTCCACAGAAAAGGGTTCAATCGTTCATATGCTATAAAATGGATTTTTAAAAAATGTAATAATGAAAAAGAGCTTGTTTTATCAAAAGCAACACTTAATAATATCTCATATCAAAGCAAGGTTGTTTTTCAGTGACACGTGCATGTTTCATAAGGTTTCAAATTTGTGTACCCACTTTTTGTCAACACCGTCAGACATTTATTAAAATTGAATAAAGTCAGGTTATATAAGGGGCAGCTGTCACTCTAAATGACCCCCTTGCCACATTCCACATCTGGGCCCAAAAAGATAAATCTTGTCAGAACAGGCTCTGCTAATTCCCTTTCATGGGAACTTCGAACTGCGTCCTCTAGGGGTCGCTACGTTTTTTAATTGTAAAATCATGTAAACCAGTGGTTGTATTAAGTATTTTACTCAATACAACCAATACAGTATTTTGAGGATTTAAGTTAATCTGTAAATTAGTTCATGTATGAAGTTAAAAAAAGCTAGTCCCAGCCGGCATATGACCGACCTTCAACACTGATATACGGCCAATTGAAATAATGTCAGTTGTTGTTTCAACGTTGAAACAACGTTGCTGAATTGTTGAAAATGAACCCACCCATTAGCTGGGTTAAATAAACAACCCAGTTTGATGGGTAAAATTAACCCAAAATGTGTTCTGTCCCATTTACCCAGGCCTTGGGTTAAAAATAACCCAAATTAAGTTGTTTTTAACCCAATGTTAGAGTGCATGAAAAGTAAACATTGCAAATAGTAAACAGATCAAAATAGGATTTTAACAAAATTATGACTTTACAAAAGACACATTAAAAATAAAAACAATAAAAATGAAAACATATGATAAATATTTTCTCTGCACTCTGTTCTCGTCCAAGGTCTATAGCAGCGGAGCGCGACTAGTAATCAGTATTGCTCGCAGCGCCCTCTGCTGGTGAAAGTAATCGTTGTTTTGAACGTGCTGTAAAACGTCTCCGGTTACTATCGTAACCTCGGTTCCCTGAGAGCGGGAACGAGGATGTCTCGTGAAAGCTCGAGAGGGAACGGGGACGTCTGGTCACCCTACATTAAAAACCAATCGAAGCCCCATTATAACCAGTAAAACCATTACAAATTCTTCGATTCTATGTTTTTTTTTCAGCAGGGTATATTTTGATATGTTCCTTATTGCCCTAAAATATAAGTTTAATGTCCACAGAAATCCCTTTTCCACAATGGTGCAGTGTTACAATAAAATTGTAAACAGTTTGCTCCACCTTAAATTTGAGTTAGTTTAGCGTTGTCTAGCAAATTTCCTTGTCACCTCTGTAGAAACTGCGAGCTGACACTGACATATGCAGCATTACTCTTCCTCTTTTTAAAGAGCACATGAAGACGTCAAGAGATCAAAGTTGACCACTACGCAGTTTCTTCCTTATTTCAAAACTTCATTTGACTGTTACCTCACAGTGTAGCTAGTCTTTCTTTACCCTTGACAGCAACTTTAATGTAGACGGTCTCAGCGGGGGTTGTAGGTGTTACAGAGACACTACTGAGTAATAATTACATAGTAAAGAATATGGCTTTTCTGTTCTGCGATGCCTTTTGGGTAAGTTCCTGTTTCTAAGCCTCTCTTAAGTTAGATTTCTCACGATGCAGGCTACGGGAAATACAGTTTCCTATATTTCTATTTTGTATTGTATTTTGTGTTTTCTAAACCGAATTAGGAAAACTTAAGTGTCTACTCTTGTACTGTCTTGTCACTTTATTTTGATGGTCCCCCAACACACATTCTACTGACTATAAGTAACTTTGTAAGTACGTGTCAACTTATTCTACTTATCTACTACCCCTATCCCTAACATAATAGTACTCTAATGAGAGTTAGTTAGAAGACATGTAGTTGCAAAGTTGCATATAGTTAGTAGAATGTCTAAAATGGACTATCAAAATAAAGTGTAGCTTGGTTTTAAAGGGGTCATATGATGCGATTTCAATTTTTCCTTTCTCTTTGGAGTGTTACAAGCTCTTGGTGCATAAAGATTATCTGTAAAGTTGCAAAGACTAAGGTCTCAAATCCAAAGAGATATTATTTTTATAAAAGTTAAGAGTCAGCGACGCCTACCTAAAATGATTCGTTCTAACACGCCCCACATATCTACGTCACGATATGGGAAGATTTGCATAAAGCCGCCCAAAAGTTCACGCAAAGAAAGAAGGCTCCTTTATTCTCGCTGAGTCTTGTTTTTGCTGCCTAGCCGCATGTTGTGAAATCGAAACTACTTTGTTTGGTCTTCCGAATGAGGACGATATCTGCTTCGTCATGCATTGAGCTGATCCGTGCAGGTCGCTGAGGAAATACTACGACTTTGTGCTGTGGATCGCCGGATCGTCTTTCACCGTGGACGAGCGGAGTCCAGCCCGGGGTCGTCACAAATGGTTGCCGCAAGCCCTATCGTCGAAACCCGCACACACAGCTCCGTTCTCAAGCCCGCGGCCTCCACTCCTCAGACTGCCGTTGTGTTGGGGGTGGGGCCGGTGTGTTTCGTTGTGAAAGTGAAATTACTTTGTTTGGTCTTCCAAAAGAGGGTACGACTAGAAATCAGTGGTTAAGTTTTTTTTACAACACTGTTCCAGAACAGTTTTAACCCAAATATTCAGATGTGTGCACACATTTTATGGAGGACTGTTTCCTAAACCTGGGAGAGTAGCCTACAATGCCGTTGTTCTAACTCACTAGACTGTAACGTAAGTTTTTTTTATTTTTAAAGAATTTGCCACTGATGATTCAACGTGAGTTTTGGGCAGTGTAGAGAAGCGCTTGTTGTTTGTCATTTCTCCGATCACAAATGCAGACATGGTTTTATGTTTACGCTGCGCGATGCAACGCAACGCGTAAATAGACAGTATAAGTCTTTATAATCAGTAATTATGTCCACACTGGTTGCAACAAATGCCTCATTTGTAATGGGGTTTTAATGTTTTGTCTCGTCACTCCGGCCGGACAAGGCATCACAATAAGTTAAGGGGCGTAACATTTCCGTCACAGGTATGTCTGACCATTCACACGCACTGGTGCTGGCCAGTCAGAGCCCAACTCACTTTTCAGATCGATGAGCTTTGTAAAAATTGCAATAATATCCAGCTGCAGCCCCACACGTTTCAGGACACACGATCCAGACCACACGATCCAGACCACACGATCCAGGCCGGAAGTAAGGCGAACCATATATGGTTAACGGTGGTTCTGTCGCAGTTTTGTAGTGCAATTTTCTTTTGTTAGATGTTATATGAGCTATCCCAAGAATTTTGATAGGATTTACAATATTTAATAATACACAAAATACTAAAAAATTATATAAAAAAACAATTTTATTTTTAAAATTGATATTCATTTTGATCAATCTAGTAAACCGTAAAAAAACTTTTGACTGTAGGTTATGATGAGATATTTAGGTCATGTTTGTTTTGTAACAAATACTTAAAGACACAGAGAATGGACGTTTGATGTCAAGAATACTTTTTATTTTAAAATTCAAATTGAACATGAAAAAAGTGCAACATACTAATAAAAAAAAATTTCAACAACCAAAAACAGAACTAAAATTAAAATTTAGAAATGTAATTGTAATATAAAAAAAAAAAGCTTTTGAAAGTCTTATAATTTTCACTCTTCAAAAGAAGAATTCAATTTTAATCCCATTTTTTCATGGCATTCAACTAAAAAAAATCTCCATGTCTTCCCTGAATGAAAAATTAAATGTGAATGGGTCTCTGCAGTCTTCCACATCTTTGATGAGATTTTGGAGGGCCTTTTCCTTGTCATCCTCTTCCATTCTGAGGAAAAGAGGCTCTTCCACAGGGCCCCTGAACACATGTCTATTGGCATGTATCCATTTTACAGCCAGTTTCATGTGTTTGATTATAGTGAGCTCCTTCATTACAAAATGGCAAAGAATAATACAGTTTTACTATTTCATATAAATTACACATTTGCAACAACACACATTTACTGACAAATACCTCACTGCTGCTGGGTGTAGCTTGTTCTTCATGTAGCTCTAGTGTCTTCTAGAGGTTTTCTGTCCTGCAACATTTTTTGGTTGATTTTTTTTTATTAGTCTGGGATAGGGTGCAAGGTAGTGTGAACTGTAGGGAAATAAGGACATACTTTTCTGGGACAACTCCAAAGTTCTCCAAAAGAATCAGTGCCCACCATCTCTTGATTTTTGGAAAGTCATGCTTTAAGACAGAAATACAGAGAAATCTTATAAATATCAAAACAGCATGAAATCCAATTGCTTGTGCTCCTAATTACTTACAGATGTAAAGTCAAAGGGGGCTCCCAACACAACGTGTAGAGCATACAAAAAAAAACAGCAAAATTTAAGAAAAAGTCAAATCATAATTAAAATGGGGCAAAATGAGTTTGAAAGATGAAAGATAGCAATGCCATTGTTTAGGGATCCCAGAAGAAACAAACTGATACTGTCAATAAATTAAATTGGAAGGCAAGCATTAGTTTATTTATAGCAAAACATGATTTGCCTTTCCATCAACAAATAAATCATTACATTAGTAAAGTACTTAACTATACTACAACACATTAATAAAACAACTCAAGATACCCATACTATCATAGACAACTGCCTTGCTGGAATGGCTCTGCAGATGCAATTTTAATTTGTCCAGTCTGGTTGGCTTAAATGTCCTGCAGAAAGGGCAATGATAAAGGCTGCAACAGTTTTGGCACTGTTGGAGCTGAGGTAATTCTTTACCTCTCTGAATTGTAGTATGTCTCTACAGGAGATAAAATGAAAAATTGCATAACACACGTTCTCTGTTATTTGAAAAAGTCAATAACAAACTTACAATGCTCTAGAATAGCATAAAATAAACCAACAAACAATGAAACTAATAGAATTATAAGAAAGCATTAAATATATCAAAAAGTAATAAATTCAAACCATAAAGTGGCTTTATCGCAAAGCCCATTTACAACAAACAAC
The DNA here is from genome assembly GCA_018155175.1 of Sinocyclocheilus anophthalmus. Lineage (NCBI taxonomy): Eukaryota > Metazoa > Chordata > Actinopteri > Cypriniformes > Cyprinidae > Sinocyclocheilus > Sinocyclocheilus anophthalmus. The sequence goes on along the minus strand of JADLZN010002324.1, from coordinate 698,649 downwards.
CTAAAACGTAATCAAACTGTCCGCAGAAAAGTCCCGGATGACAAGAATTCAAAGCTTCAGAAATAAAACGTGAAAGGCATGCACATAAACAGTATTTATAACATAAACATTGAACTTTTGAACAAATTTTTCATCACAAAATAACATAAACTTTACTCACCCTGCTCTCCGCCATGTTGTTACGTTTTACTAACTCCGCCCCTCACTTCCGGCCTGGATCGTGTGGTCTGGATTGTGTGTCCTGAAACGTGTGGGGCTGCGGGTCTGCAGCTGGATATATCTCAAAAATTTACGCATTTCAGAAAGGCGGGGCATAGAGGAGAAGCAATCATGTACAGTATGTGGAAAATAATGTGTTTTTTGAACCTTAAACCGCATAAACACATTTCATTACACCAAATATTGTTCTTTTTAGCAGCATCATATGACCCCTTTAAAGGATAGATTTCCTAATAACATTACATTTTGAGAGCAGTTAAATTTAAAACTACAATCTTCAAAATCTTATTCAAGACCATTTTAACATTTAATTACTCATTTTTAATGGTTCCCCAAAGAATAGTGTCCTTAGTACATATCGGAATGACTACTATATACTGTATGTGTCTCATGTATCTCATATGTTGCATGTTTGGTATCTTTTCAGGGTACTGACTTTACTGACCAGTCAGGATATGAGGCGATATTGCAGAGGTTACAGGATGGCAGACACATGTGCAAAGATGTAGAAGAACTGTTGAAAATGAGGTGTGGAGTAGTTATTTATAGCGGTGTGTCTCTGTGAATGTCTGTATGTGACTTCTGCTCTCCTTAACAGAGCACTAGCGGAGGACAAGTACGGACGAGATCTGGTGGCAATTGCTCGGAAGGCAGAAGGTCAAACCGAGATTGGGTAAGTTGGTTTATGAATATTACACAAACAAATTCCATTTTAAAACACACACCCTTCTCTGGATTCAAATGACATGTTGATTTTAGGAAAAGTCACTTCTGAATAAATCAAATCACACACAACTATTCCTAGTAACTGCCTCATATTTATGTAAAACTTTCTTAGCTTCAATATGCAGTATATGTGTCCATAAGTGTGTGCAATATGTGTTTATATATTCATTACATTATTTGTTTTCCATACTCAGAACATTAAAGGCATCGTTTGACAAGTTAAAAGCAGGTATGTGAGGTGATGTAATTCCCTTTTGCCTCCTTCCTAGAAAAATGCTTTGAATGCTATGTTCTCAACCTGATTTGCATTGTTTTCTAGAAATTGAGAAGACTGGAAACCTGCACATCCATCTATCTGAAAGGATAAAGGAGGAAGTTCAGAAAATAGAGGCATTTCGAGAGCACCAGAGGGAACAGAGAAAAAAGGTAGAAAATAAATCAAACGATCCAGGATGTTATGCACACAGCCCAGCACTTTGGTGATGTTCCATGGTCAATGTGAAAGAGGAAGAAAACGGCCATTTTGGTTTGTAAGCACATAAGCATTGTATGTCAATGTGAAAGAGGAAGAAAACGGCCATTTTGGTTTGTAAGCACATAAGCATTGTACTGTAAATGGTCACCTGCATTAATACAGACATAATTTGTTGTATTTTGTAAAGAGTAAATGGCAACGAATAATCATTAATTTAATAATGCAAGTGATTGAAGATCAAAGTTAATGTCTATTTCCCTAATTAGCTTGAAGAGATTATTGAAAAACTTCAGAAGCCTAAAATGCTGTTGCACAAGAAGACCATCGAGGTAAGTACAGTAAATCTGATTAAAACAAATATCTATTTAATAAAAGTCCTCATGTTTCCCCTTTCATTAGTTGTTCATTGCGTAAATGACACATCATTCTCAGGGTCCACCCTAATTCAGTATCAGCCAAATGAGGAAGAGAAAGAAGTAGAAACTGAAAGAACAAACAGAAGCCCCTAGCCATGTAGTGACTGTACTTGTAGAATGAATTTGGGCATGATTAGACAGTAGATAAATGCAGGCTTTTGTTCATTGGCTTTGGGTTTGAAGACTCAAACATTTATTTTTACCACCAAGAAATGTGTAGAGAGAGATAGGAAAGTAATTGCATAGTCGTAGATGGTGACAGTGAATGAGAGAAAATAAGAATAGGTTGGTTGGTTTGTAGGTATGCATGCTGTCTCTGGATAAAATAAGACTTGAACTTCCTGTGTTGTATAACCACAGAAACACCACAGATCGTGCGATACGTTTTTAGACACATTTGTATAACAAGCTCTATATCCACCTCCCCGTTCACTTTTGTCTTGCACTTTTACTTACTTTGAAACTATTGTTTTTTTTTTTTTTTTTTCTTTCACGATGTCCCTAACAGTCAAAACGGTTATATTAGCAGAGGTGTAAGAGGCAGAAGAGGCTGAGCAAGCAGTGGGGAAGAAGACAAATGTGACCACCTCCATCCACCGGCAATCAGAAAAGGTGTGAGGGCCTGAACTGAAAAAAACATTTAGCATGTACTGTAACTTTTTATACACTAAATACCAAAGTAAGTTAAATGTTTCTATATTTTCCTAAAGAGAAGTGCTCATTTTAATTCTGGAATTTTGGGACAGTGAAAAATTACGTTTGTGGTCACAGTAAGGCCAAAATGAGGATTAAAGCAATGCAAAGTTGTTTCAGTCTTACTGGGGATCATTCCACCTCAGTGTTGTAAGAAACTGCACTACCATCAGTCAGTGTAACACTTTAATTTCTTTAGAATAGAGACTTTGTGACAATTTTGTCAATATGTATAACAGTTACGTTCCAGGTTATTTGTACAATATATGTTACACTGCTCTTCAAATAAGTCAGGTTCAGAAATTGAGTATGGCTATTTATCAGTCTGTGCTGTGCTGTGTTGCAGGTGATGAACAGAGCCCGATTATGCAGGCAGGCAGCCAACCTGGCAGGTTTGTGCTAACAGACTTATGCCGAGTTCACACTGCACGATTTTCAAAGACGTCGCATCACTGTTGGTTTCACACTGCGTGACTGTCTGGGGTAGCATTCAGTTGTTGCTATGGGGGTGTTCCAACTGCGTGCCGAGGAGTGACGACAGGAGTTACACACATGTCATGTACTTTACAATAGGAAGAATCGTCGACAGCTCTGTCTGGTGCAGGGTTGCCAGGTTTTCGCTACAAACCCCACCCAATTACTACTACTCAAAAATATCACCTTATTGGGGTCGCTTCAACCTGCTGACATAAAAAACTACGTTTCATATAACTCCTCCCCGAACTTCCCGCTGCCCTGTATCTTGGTCTCTCATTGGCTGTAGGTCATCGCCGATGTGTTTTTCAGTCAGACTCCTTTACACCGCGTGATTTGTGACTCGCCGACGCTCCATATATTTTCAGCCTGCCAATATTTTTTCACGGCGTCGGCGTGACGCGTTGGTGATGCCCCTCAGACGCGTACCTTTGATATTCACACTGCTTTATTGTCACTCTCGTGAACGGCACACACACACTTTTATAAATATTATCAGTAAAAAAAAACAAAACAAATTTGCCTCCGATTATCGGGCATTTGTCGGCGATTTTCACATTATGGCCGCGCTCACACTGCACGATTTTAGGCCCGATTGTTTCACTACGCCGACAGGTTTTTGCGAAATCGCCAACAAATGCTGAATCGGAGCAATCGGTGCTCGTTCACCACAAATGCGAGTGAATCACTCCATGTGAATTATCAAGACGCGAGCTGAGGGAACACCATCACTCTGTGTGCAATTAGTTCATTCTGAAAAACAATGGGTGGATGACCTACACCAATGAGACAACCACAGATACATGGCAGCGGGAAGTTCGGGGGAGATATATGAGACGTAGTTTGCGAAATCCCGCGTTGCCGGCCAGATGTTTTTTATGTCATCAGGTTGAGTGACCCCATACGTATATTTAGGCCTGGAATGGAATTGGGGGGTATCCGGAGAACGCCCGCCAAAATTTATTTTACCCACCCCGAAACAACATCGATTTTTAACTGGGTGACCCCCCTCGCAAAGCAATTGGTCTATTTTCAGCTAATTTTTGGTATAAATCTGGGGCGGTTTGTAGGCGAAACCTGGCAACCCTCACCATACAGAGCTGGTCGGCCTTCTTACTTATTGAAGCTGCAATGTGAAACCCCCTGTCGCCCTATCCATCGGCAGTGTGACACAACGGCGATCCGCCAGTTTTGAAAATCTGCGTGTGAACTCCATTAACTGTTGTGTTATGATCCTGTTTGGCAGTAAGAGGAAGATTCATGTAATGTCGCTCTTGGAAGAGTCAAAATAATCCGCTTTCATCAGTCAATTGGTGTGTATGTAATGAATCGTAACATTTTTAAAAATTCTTTTAAATCCTCTTATGCCCAATAAGGCCTGCATTTATTTTTATCCAAATACAATTAAAAAATTAAGATTGTTGAATAATTTGTTAAAACCTTATTATATTATATTTGTTTTTGTGATTAGAAAGCTAAAGTTTCAGCTGCCAGTTTTCAGTACCACATGAGAAATCATTCTAGTATGCTGATTTGGTGCTCAAGAAACATTTCTTATTATTCGGAATATCCATTGTGCTGCTTAAAGAGCTGTGGAACACTCTCTACATTTTTTCAGACTTCTTTTCTTTGATGAATATAAAGTACGAAAAATTGGATATATTAGAAGTCTTTTGTAACATTATAAATGTTTTTACTGTCACTTTTGGTCAATTTAATGCATCCTTGCTGAATGAAAGTATTAATTTCTTCCAAAAAACAAAACAAAAACGTACTAACCCCAAACTTCTGAATGGTTGTGTAGATATGAGAGCTTAAAATATGTCTGGAAATTTCCAAGCTTTCTTTTTTTACATGTTATTTACATTTTCTGCCAAGTTATTTTCTTAAATAGCTCATTAATGGAGAGCTGGCTCTCTGTTTTATTTTCTTTGCTGGTTTAGAAAAGCAGTACAATACGAATGTTGATCAATTTGAGAAAACTTGCCAGGACTGGGAGCGCACATACAGGAGTGCATGTGAGGTAAAGAACGTGTACAAAAACATGCATAGACTGTGAAAAAAGTCATGTTTACAGAAGAAGGCATGTATAAAGAATTAAGCAGAGCTTCATGTTTTCTTTAGGGTAGTGATGACTAAATGAGAGAAGACAATCTCACAGCATGTGATAAACAGTCATAGCATTCTGTCATAGAGCTGGAGAATATTTACTGATGTGGTACAAAGATTTAGACGAGTCAAGAAAATGTCATTACCAAAAATAGTAAAAAAAAAAAAAAGGAAATAGTTTTTAATTTACTGGCCGCATTTTAAAAGGAAGTGACATGAAAAATATTTTTTGTTTTGTATTTGTGTGTCGCCTTGTAGGTGTTTCAGCAGCAGGAGTCTGAGCGCATTAATATCTTGCGCTGTGTGTTATGGGATCATTGCAATCTGCTGTCCATGCAGTGTGTCCAGGATGATGATGTACATGTCCACATTTCTCCATCTTTATATACCAAAGTCTATCCAAATGCTGTTTATAATTTACAATTATAACAACTGTTTTCTTTTGTTTTGTAGTGCTATGAGGAAGTAAGAAAGCTTTTAGAGCAGTGTGACATCATCACTGACAACAACTGCTTCATTCAAATGAAAAAGACGGCCTGTCGTCCTCCAGGTAAATTCACCATCATCATGATTTACTTCAGAAATCTAACAGTTAAAGACAGTGCCGATCCTAGACTTCTGGGGGCCCTACACAAAAACTGTGTCGGCAGGGGGTGGGGGGTATGAGTGGTTATTAACGAATAAATTAAAACGCATTTGTCTGTGTTTCACTCCGTCTGGATCGGCTCTGGTTAAAGAGCTGACATAAGATGATGTGATGCTGTTAAGAAATTCTACATAAATTGAGTCACTCCTCTGTCTCTTAAGCTCCCATTGAGTTTCAAAGTTACTCTGACGTGGACGCTAATGGAGGAGTCAGGAGGCTTGAAACGAAGAGGTGCTCCATAAACTTAATTATGAATGACCTCTATTTTATGTTTTTTGCAACTTGATTGTGAAACTCTGTCTTTTATATCTGCAGATTATCTGTCATTCTTCCAGGGATGTCTTTCAGTGGTCAGTATTACTTCTGTGAAGTCTTAAACTTACAGTTAAGTCAGTATGCAAAGAGCATTAAACTAATATACTCACAATACATTTCAGTGAAATCTAGCACTTTAATAAACAGTATTAGGAATGATCTGCACTGAACATTGCTGGCCTTACTGTACATCACAGGGTACCCTGAAGCAGGCAGTAATTCGGCTGGAACATACACATCAGCTCAACAAACAGGAGGAGTAACTGAGAAGCACATGGTGTTATATGATTTTAAAGCTAAGGTAAATGAATACAGTAACTATTCATAGTTAGTTTTTATCCTAGAGGTACAGACAAACTTGCATTTGTCATGCATTTGTTTTTAGTAAAACTGATTATTGTAATGGACTCCACGGTTGTGCACAATTCAGAATTGAATTTAGCATGCGTTTTACAGTTTCTGTTTAGTTTCAGAATTGGAATTGAGGTAGCAATCGGGAACTACAATTGAAAGTAGAAATAAAATGAATTGTAATTCAAAGAAATTCATATAAACCTCATAAGTGTCATTTTTGACATATAGACATTTGCCTGACAGCCTTGTTAAAACGTTTAAAACGTCTTTATAGGTTGATAAAAAAACTTTTATTTATAAGAGTTGTGTACTCAACTCCCTGCCCTTTCTAGGAAGATGATGAACTGTCTGTCAGTAAAGGACAAGTTGTCACAATCACTGAGCAAGGCGAGGATGGGTGGTGGAGAGCGTGGAGGGATGGAATATCCGGGCTGGTCCCTGGAACGTACTTGACCAAAATTTCACCACAGAGTTACAGTACATGTCTTGCTGCTGCTCATCCTGAACATAATCCCATCAAATAGAATTTAGTAGTCATTACACAAAGTCTGTGAATTAGTTCAGCATGCAAATTGATGTAGCGTGATTATATCAGTGTACTAGCAGTACATCATATTAGCTGTATGAAAGATATTAGCTTTCTCGACAGGCATCTTCAGAATTTTTCTTAAACAATCTATAAGTGAATATAAATTATTCTGCAGTTGTTTGTCTAATAGTTCTGATTATGATAAGGTTTAGTCCAGTTTTTACCATGGTGTATAGTTAGGATTTATACAAATATTATATTACTTGTATTAGAATTATGAATTACTTACTTTCTTCTTCTTCTTCTTTTTTTTACATACACCTCTTTTAATAAATGTATACTGTAATATGTATTAATATACTGTAATGTACATATTTATTATTAATTTTGTAATATTGCTATAAGTTATCATAGCTTATTTGTCAGGTAGATGTTGTAATCTGCATGCAAGTTCCCTCAAAAAAGGACATGCGAAACCCATATTCCTCAGCAATGCATTCAGAAATGTAAATGCATTAAAAGCCACATTCAACTGAAGACATGCGTAACTGTAATAAAATCATAAGTAACCTTGAGTAAGTTCTGATTAAACTCAAATGCACACCAAATAAATGCACAGAAATATGCAAATATCTGTTCTTTCTCAAAAAAATAAAAGCTGTCACTGGGGTGGAACTCTTAAGGTACAGAAGCTAAAACGCATCCATCCATCTAGCCTGAAATAAAATGCATATAATAAATGTACATCAAAAATATATAAACAAACACAAGATTAAGTTGTTACAAAATAATATTAATTTTAAAAAGCCCCTGGAGTGGTTCTCTGCCTATTTCAAATGCACACCAAGTAAATGCACAGAGATATGCAAACATCTGATCTCTCTCTCTCTCTCTCTCAAAAAAAAAAAGGTACAAAGCTGTCACTGGGGCTGTGCCTTAAAGGCACAATATGTAAGATTTTTTTAAATTAAAATATCAAAAAACCACTAAAACTTTTTTTGCTGACTTGTGTACTTACATTATCCCCAATGTTTCGAAGAATGTTTAAATACAGAGGAATAAGCAATTTTAACTAGTGACACGGAGCGTGTCCATAGTGTCATTGTGTCGCCTGCCAATGACGTCATAACCCCTCGATTTTTGTTTTGTTTTGTAGAAAACATGGAAACACCAAATACGCTTTAATACAGGGGTGCCCAAACTCGGTCCTGGAGGGCCGGTGTCCTGCAGAGTTACTCCACCCGCAATAAAAACACCTGAACTAGCTATCAAGCACTTATAGGATAAACTTTGGTAGAAACACCAGCATGTGTGTTGAGGCAATTGGAGCTAACCTCTGCAGGCACCAGCCCTCAGACAGAGTTTGGGGCACCCCCTCTTAATATGTTGTGTGTTTTAATAGAGCGGTGACGACCGCACAGAGTTAGCATTATAACAGAACTTTCAAATGTATCTAGTATGATAAAACAGCGCTGCTTTTCCCCCCACATACTCACGACCGGAAGGAGCGGAAGTGGTCGACTGTGCTCCGCTGCTTTCGAGCCGTGTGTCGCACTCGTTCAGCGGCCTCATTTCGCTTCGACGGCTTTCAGCCTCACCCTGCTTCATTCTACTACGTTAATAAATCATTAGCTCATCCATGAACTTGATTTATGCCCGAGTACCGTCGGATTGCTTCGACTGTGGGGATGAAGTAGACAACTCCCATTATTCCACACTCAGTCACGGCGTCATCAAACTACGTCTTTGTTTCTTTGTTTGTTTTGAATAAAGCGCCCTCCCATCATTCGAAAAACAATTACCATATTTTTCCTTTAGTTAGAAAGCCTTCCTTTACCCCTAAATTGTACATATTTGTAGCATAAAAAGGGTACCACCCCAGTAACAGTTTGGTACCTTTTTTGTGAGAGTGTTGGGTCACATTGTTGGTAGTTTTTGTTACCTAACAGCAGGGGGATAATTCTATACATCCATCACGTTCTGGCAGGGTACGGAAGCGGAGATTAAAGCAGAAGACTTTGTTTAAATGAACTAAAGACCCTAATCCAAACTGGAGCAACCGCTGAAGCAAACATAACAGCTTGTAGACTCCATAAATGTAATAAATTAATACAAAAATGAACTTAGCATCCATCCAACATGATTCTCTGCTTGCGGCCCATGATTAGAATAAGAGGTTTGGAGAATAGATGGATGAATGGATAGTATGACTAAGTTATGTGAAAATAAATAAAAACATACAATTTGATCTTGTATTTAATTATGTATTATGCATTTTTATTTGTGCAAGTTTGGTGCTGAGTAGACATATTCATGTAAAAAATTGTATGATGAAAAACACAAGTGCAATAGACATGCAAACGTGCATACAGTACATTTAACAGTAAAATGTCTGACGTCATTATCCTAATTGTTTAACCTTTCAAATTCTATACTTTCCATCTGATCAAAGCTTTCACTGCAGCAGTGTCTTAATATTGAGTGCTTGAACATAAAACACATTTACTTATTCATACAGTACGTTGTTACTTAACCCTTAAAGACCTAGAACATTTTTGGGGCGCCTGACACACCTGCACTTTTCTTTGTTTTTCAGACCTATTCTAGCAGTCAGAATCAAGTGCCATATATCATTATAAACAGGAGAACTTGAAGTTTAAGTCTAGCTAATTTCAAGTCCCAATTTTCCTTTTGTTTTCTCTAAGAATGAATGAATTTACAGAATTTTAAGAAAAATGCAAGCAACAATTGGGTGTTTTTTACTGTGTACTCAAACAGAAACTCCTAAAGTTTGGATATTTTTCTTTAGAAAGTTGTATCTGGGTGTTTTACACTTCCAAATAAAAAAAATTCTACAAATAACATTCCCCAAGCAAGTTATAGCCATTTATTACAATATTGTTATAGGTGCTTTTCAGTGAAAAACAGGCCTATTTAGTTTACTAACAATAGAGATGTGTCCAAAAACGAGTAAAGAAAATTTAAAGAGTGTTATATTAAAGGGAAACACGTAACGAAAAGTTTTTTTTTTCAGAGAAATATTTCACTCCGAGTATGACAAACACACGAAACCTTGCGCAAGTAGTAAACAATTGCACAATTGTCCTCCTGCACCAAAAATACAACAGTGCAAAAGGATTCCAAACTAACACAATGATGGAAATATTACAGATTGCAACAGAAAGTAGTGCAACTTCTTTATTGATTATATAATAATTATTTACATAATAGAAATTGAATCGACCGCTGGCTGTAGCTGCGTCGGAATGTTTTACCGTGACATCGCTAGCGACGCGAAACATAAATTCCAGTGCTTTAGTCCTAATATGTACCAATGTTTTATCCTTGTTTTTGGTTTGTTTTATGTCAAGGTGATCTGTCGTGTGCTTTTTTTGTGCTTTTATCAGATAGTTTTCCTCCATGAAATGTTTTAATTTTTGTTTGTTTTCATGCATGCACGACAGACTTTCCCTTTTAACTATTGCTTTGGTTTTAGTATTTTCCAAAGAAAGTGCTAAATAGTGGTTCAAAAACCAAAACCTGTTTATGGGTTGAATCATGGACAGTTCTGAACCACTCTGGGGCAGGGGGGGTGGACGGATCGTCAGCAATCGTTTTCTGTTTGGGCTCAGAGGCAACGAATGCCTTGGTTTTCGTCTGACAATCTATGGTATGTCAAAATGTGTGACGTAATCCCGTATCACCATGGAGCCTTCTGAATATCCAAAGGAGAATCTCCGCTTTCCGGCACTTTTTAAAGCATTCAGATAAGAATTAGCGCGTTTTCTGAAAGTTTTAAAGGGGTCATATGATTCGATTTCATTTTTTCCTTTCTCTTTGTAGTGTTACAAGCTTTTGGTGCATAAATAAGATCTGTAAAGTTACAAAGACTAAGGTCTCAAATCCAAGAGATATTCTTTATAAAAGTCAGAGTCAGCCACCGCCATACCCTAAAACGCTCGTTCTAAACCCCCCCACTACCTACTGCACTATCTGGAAGATTTGATAACGCAGCCAAATGTTCACTGCAAATACAGAAGGCGTAACATTTTATTCTCCGCTGTAGTATTGTTGTTTGCCGCCTCCATGTGTGAAGGCTCGTGTTGTTTCTCTGTGAAAGCGAAACTACTGTTGTTTGGCCTTCCAAAAAGCGTCATGATATCCTCCTGTCGTCAGGCCATATGCCCTAACGTCCTATGCTTTCACCGTGGACAAGTCCAGCCCGGAGTCGTCACATGTGGTTGCCGCAAAGCCCGCCGGACACTCCTTCGTCGAAATCGCCGGCCGCTCCGTTCTCAAGCCCACCCGCCTCCGCTCACTCTAGCCCCCAGCCTCTGCTCACTCTAGGCCAGTGTTTCCCAACCTTTTTTTAGTCGCGGCACCCTTTGGAAATTTTAACAAACTTGTGGCACCCTACAAAATTAATTTTGTCACAATATTTGAATTCTACTTCGATATGATAATTTGAAAAGTCTAGATATCGATACAACACGGACTGCAGAATATAAGTCATTACAGATCGTTTTTAATATTATTAAAAATGTTCCATCACTGTGGCAATCATTGGCTAATTTCTAAATGGAAGAGACCAATTTAATTGACTATTTTAATGTAGGCTTTTATACTAGTATAACACATTATTGTAATTACCATTTAGACTAGCTATCTCACTAAACTTTTGCTCACTCAGTGTTTTTTTTTATTTTACAGTGGGGTAATTTTGGTGCAGTAGCACGATATAGCTTGATTTCAAACTTTGAATTGACTAAAAAATTACAAGTAAGCAGTCAGTAAAAAAATAAGAACAAATAAAGAAATTAAAAAACAAATAAAAAATAACGATAGGCCAACAAATTAAATAAATAGCTTTTTAGTTTTCCAGGTAGGTCTAACAATAGGGTTAAGATATTAATTTTTTTTACCAATTCTCCACCGACTTTTAGTCCTAAAAGGTATTATTATACGAGAACATTGAGCATAACATCGCGGTTAGCAGATCAATGAATGAGAGGGAAGCGTTACCAGAGTTGCCCATATACCCCATATACACCATGTTACAGAACAGTAGGGCTATTGCAGACAGAAATGATACTGTATTACATCGATGTTTCCTGTTGGCTTGTTTTTTGAGTGGACTTTGCTGTTCCGATGAGCTTGAATGGTATACGAGTGGAGCGACTGAGCCGAGCGCACACGCATAGAGCGGGATAACGGATAATACGCAGATCGTCACACCCATAGGGTCACACCACGTGAAATTGAAACTTGAGCGGTGAACTAATTTTCGGCAGCAAGAATTTCAGTGCATCTCTAATTATTAGCGACATCAGAAATGGATATTATACAATAGATGCTTTTCTGAACATTTTAGCAATTTAAAAATATAAAAAAATTATTTTTTTTACACGGGCACCCCGGCTCTGGACAGACTGGCACCCCGTTGTAACACTGCTCTAGGCCACCATGTGTGGGCGCTGTGTTTCGTTGTGAAAGCGAAACACTTTGTTTTGCCTTCCAAAAATGGACACAACTAGAAATCAATGGTTAACTTGTATTTACAACATTGTTCCAGAAAAGTACAACCCAAATATTCAGATGTTGCCATTTTTTATGGAGACCTTTTCCTGATCCTGTAAACGTAGATTACAATGCCATCTGGTTCGACTCACGGACTGTAAATCGTTTTTATATTTTTTATATTCCCTTTTAGGTTAAGGTTAGGGTCAGGTGTGGGATAGGTTTAGGGGTTAGCATTTTTTGTAGCATTATGTAGGAAATCAACACTTTAATTGATACAGCCAATAAAATCTTTAGAATCAGCTGTTTGCACTGAAGTGGATTGGGGGAAAAATTGAGCATTCGTGTCATGTGCCTGTCTGTCAATGGGAGAAAGCCACACCCTATTTTGGAGCTCCCACCCCACTTTGGAGTTCCCGCCCCCATTTGGAGAATGCACATTAATTACTTAGCCATAACTTCTTAACGGTAATATATCAATAATTATTAAACAATGATATCAAAACATTACAGACCTATTTACCGTGCTCTCTCAGCGTTGTCAATCCTCCGCCCCGCACATCCGGTTCTGTGGCTGCGGTTTCTGTTGGACACTGTGGTACTGGCGGTTCTGCAGCTGATGATTACCTCTGCTTGCAGCACAGTTACTGTATTCCTAAGGATAGGCTCCCTTGACGCGATTGGTTTTATCCGGTTATGTGACGTAAAACAAAGGTTGTTCAACAGCTGTTATCTCTGTGACTGCCGTTGGCGGAAACTACAGTTTTTTAAAGGGGTCATATGATGCGATTTTCATTTTTTCCTTTCTCTTTGGAGTGTTACAAGCACTTAGTGCATAAAGAAGATCTGTAAATTTGCAAAGACTAAAGTCTCAAATTCCAAGAGATATTCTTTATAAAAGTTAAGAGTCAGCCACGCCTACCTAAAACGGCTCGTTCAAACACATCCCCACATATCTACCTCACTATGTGGGAATATTGCATAATGCCGCCCAAATGTGCACACAAAGAAAGAAGGCGTAACTTTAATTCTCGCTGTAGTATTGTTGACGCTACAGCCATGTCGTAAAGCGCTGTGTGTTTCGTTGTGAAATTGAAACTACTTTGTTTGGTCTTCCAAAAGAGGACGAAATCCACTTCGTCATGCCTAGAGCTGATCCATGCTGGTCGCTGAGAGAAATACTTCAACTTAGTGCTGTGGATCGCCGGATCGGCTTTCACCGTTTTCACCGCTCCTTTGCCGGGACCGCCGTTCTCGACCCCGCCGCCTCAGCTCACTCTTGCCCGGCTTCAGCTCACGCTAAGCCGGGGTTTTCGCTCACGCTAGGCCGCTGTGTTTTTTTGTTGTGAAAGCGAAAATACTTTATTTGGCCTTACAAAAGAGGACGATTCCGCTTAGAGCTTTTTGCCTAGAGCTGATCGTGCTGTCTCTGAGGAAATCCATCAACTTGGTCGCCGGGCACATTTTGGAGGATGCTTTACTGATCTGGGAGAGAACGTTAGACGCAAGGCGGGCATAGAGGAGAAACAATAATGTACAGTATGTGGAAAATAATGTGTTTTTTTTAACTTTAAACTGCATAAACACATTTCATTACACCATACACAAAATAATGTTCTTTTTAGCAGCATCATATGACCCCTTTAAGGAGAAAATACTCAGCATGGGGTTGTATCGGTTGCCCATGGTTTATCTAAAGCATATACAAACACCACATAGACAAATTAACACTCAAAAACTATTTTCACCACAGGGGGACTTTAAACATTTAAGAACAACAGTTATTTTAGCCGCAGGCGGCTGTCTTGGTCTTTGAGGGTTAAACTTTGCATATATATCAAAATACAGGGCATGTAAATTTTTGTTTCTTTGCAGATTGCCTTTCACTAGCTGTTGATTCTTTTTAAAAACACGTATTCATTATGCAATGAATGTAATGGAATTGTGAGCCCTGACTTCTGATAGTTTTAATTATTTTGTTTTAATTTTTTTAAAGATGTGTATATTCTAGTTGCCTATTAAATATTAATCCAGTTTTAGGAGATTTGTTTTCCATCAATATGTCCAAACTTAAAGCCAAAGCTTTATGATATATGTTCTGCTCATTTTCTCTTTTTAGATATAATAGTTTAATAGTGAGCCAGTAAAATAAAGTAGTTTTTAGTACTTTAGTTTGCTATATTGTTGCATATAAATTTTTTTAAAAACCTTGATGCTTGTTTTCAGACAATGTCTTTATATTAACTATAATAATTGAAAAATCTATGAATAATATATGGTAATTATTTCTTATAGTCTTAATAGCATTTTCTGAAGAGAAAGAGTAAGACATTGAAGTCAGATTTTACAGTTGTCCCTGTACTTTTACAAAAAAAATTCACTCTTTGTTATATTGCAGCCATTTGCTAAAATCATTTAAGTTATTTTTTTTCCCTCATTAATGTACAAACAGCACCCCATATTGACCGAAAAACACAGAATTGTTGACATTTTTGCTGATTTATTAAAAAAGAAAAAATGAAAAAATGAAATATCACATGGTCCTAAGTATTCAGACCCTTTGCTGTGACACTCATATATTTAACTCAGGTGCTGTCCATTTCTTCTGATCATCCTTGAGTCCAGCTGTGTTTGATTATACTGATTGGACTTGATTAGGAAAGCCACACACCTGTCTATATAAGACCTTACAGCTCACAGTGCATGTCAGAGCAAATGAGAATCATGAGGTCAAAGGAACTGCCTGAAGTGCTCAGAGACAGAATTGTGGCAAGGCCACAGATCTGTCCACGGTTAGCAAGAAAATTTCTTGCTGCCTTTAATGTTCCCTAAGAGCACAGTGGCTCCATAATCCTTCAATGGAATACGTTTGGGACGACCAGAACCTTTCCTAGAGCTGGCTGTCCGGCCAAACTGAGCTTTCGGGGGAGAAGAGCCTTGGTGAGAGACGTAAAGAAGAACCCAAATATCACTGTGGCTGAGCTCCAGAGATGCTGTCGGGAGATGGGAGAAAGTTGTAGATATTCAACCATCACTGCAGCCCTCCACCAGATGGGGCTTTATGGCAGAGTGGCCTCTCCTCATTGCAAGACACATGAAAGCCTGCATGGATTTTGCTAAAAAACACCTGAAGGACTCCAATATGGTGAGAAATAAGATTCTCTGGTCTGATGATACCAAGATAGAACTTTTTGGCCTTAATTCCAAGCGGTATGCGTGGAGAAAACCAGGCACTACTCATCACCTGTCCAAAACAGTCCCAAAAGTGAAGCATGGTGGTGGCAGCATCATGCTGTGGGTGTGTTTTTCAGCTGCAGGGACATGACGACTGGTTGCAATCGAGGGAAAGTTGAATGTGGCCAAGTACAGGGATATCGTGGACGAACACCTTCTCCAGAGTGCTCAGGACCTCAGACTGTCCGAAGTTTAACCTTCCAACATACAATGACCCTAACACACAGCTAAAAATAACGAACAAGGATTTGCTTCACAACAACTCTCGTGGACTGTTCTTTGAATGGCCAGCCGAGACCCCTGCACTTAAACCCACTTGAGCATCTCCTGGAGAGAGCTTAAACAATTGCTGGCCACCAACGTTTACCATCTCACCTGACAGAACTTGATAGTATCTTAAAGGAAGGAATGCAGAGGATCCCCACATCCGGGGTGAAAAACGTGTCGGTGTCTTTTCCCAAAAAGCCATGGCCTGTATTAGATCAAAAGGGTTGCTTCTACTACAATCTGAGCACAGGTCGTGAATACTTAGGACCATGTGATATTTCAGTTTGTCTTTTTTAATAAATCTGCAAAAATTCAACAATTCTGTGTTTCCCCTTCCAGGAACCTCGATCTGCCGCGAAACACTTGGGAACGCCCTTGCGTTACCGCGTTCTGAAGCACGTGTAAAATCAGTTCAATGGAGCAGCGAGACGTCACGAGCCGGGTGACGTAAGCACCAGAAAGCATAAAGCACATCCGTCCCGAGCGCAAACCAGCTCTGCTCTTCAGTAGCGCTCTGTGTATGTGTCTGTCTATTTACTGTTGTCTGTCCGCACAATCACTCATATATATAAAACAATGACAAAGTCTATTTGCGAGCAAACGGCATTACAAACGCTGTGTACCTCCCTGCCCACGATATCTGGCGGCAAGGGATACACACGATTTGTGTGTCGTTTGATTAGGAGCAGAGCATGCACGGTCAGCTTTCGAGCAGCTTGATTGTCATCACTGTGAGCTCTCGCTGCGCACGCTCCGCTCTCGCCTGGCTGCGTTGGATGACAGCGGCCAGGCTCGCGATCCCGCTGGCAGCGGTCCTGCTGTTGCCGAGGCACGGCGTAGACTGTTTTCGTGGGGATCGCAGGTGGATTTAGCAGAGGTATCCGAGATGGGCTCGTCCTTTTCTCTGTCCTCATCCGCTAGATCTGCGGCTCTCTCTCTCGCGGCCCCCCCCCGCGAGAGAGAAAGAGCCCGACGCTTCATCTATCTTCCTCCGAGGAGGGGGATGTGACGAGTGTCGAGACAGAGGAGACTGTGGACTCGTCACCACAGTCCCTCGCGTATGAGGTGGGATTCGTGATTATGGGGGGTGTTTCGTGCCAAAATAAAATATTGTTTGGCCAGCCTAGAAACAGGACGTTCGTCCTAAAAATAATTAGTCGAGCATGTTCTGAATCCAGATCACATCCTTCACGACGGGGGCCTTCCTTTTTCCCCCCGATCTCCATGCTGATGTGTCAAGATCGTGGTAGAAACCGTACTCATCCCGTATTACAGCCCCACATTCTCGAATTATTCAAAAGAACATCATAGGGCTTAATGATAAGGTATATGGGGCGATGCCAATGGTGGAGCAGACGCTTTCGAGCTATCTCGCCCTTGAAAAAAAAAAAAACACACGTCCTCAGCATCGTCCCTGAAGGTCCTGAAGCTTCCCACCAGGCCCGTTAGGTTTACATCGAGTCTGGTTGGGAAAGCTTATACGGCGGTAGGTCAGTCTGGCGCATGTTTGCACACCATGGCGTTGTTACAAGCATACCAGGCTGACCTGCTCATGGGTGGGGCTGCTGAGCGGGAGCAGCCTAAGCCATCAAGCTCCTCATATGTCTCAAAAAACAGAGCGTTGCAACCCGTACCCCTCCACAGAAAGATCGGGGTCGGGGCGATGCTCTCAGTCGGGGTCTTCCTAGACCGAAAACGGATCTGCAGACCATTATTTTGCCTAAGAGGACCTTGGCTAAATGGTCCTACCATTGTCAGGACCCTGAGGGCAGCCCACCTGGAGAGGAAAAGATAACACCTCAGTATACGGTGCCCAATCCCCCTCAGTGCCCTCACGTAGGCTTATTGATACCCCTGCCACCCTCTGTGTTTCAGGGCTCAGTGAGCTCCGATGAGCAAAAATCCCAGCTGCCGCCCAGCGACGGTACGGCACGGGAGAGCTCGCCCCCTTGAGTGAGGGTGCTACAGCAGTCAGGTTGTTCGTTCCCTGCCGGTCATCCGCTTCAGTGCACCGAACTGGCTCCTCTAATAATAACAGACGCCAGCCTCGAGAGTTTGGTTCCCTTAGTAGATTTTCTGGTATCGTGGAAACTTCTACCAAATATCTCATAATGGGTCCTGCAGATTGTAGAGAAGGGTTACAGAATCCAGTTCGGTTCTCGTCCACCTCATTTCAAATGGGGTCATCCCCACACTAGTGGGACCCCGAGCAGGCTCTGGTAATGGAACAAAAAATTAACACTCTCTTGATGAAGGAGGACATCGAGGTGGTCCCTTCTCTCGACAGACAGTCTGGGTTCTACAGCCGATACTTCATCGTTCCGAAGAAGGATGGAGGGGGTTGCGTCGGATCTAGAGCTCCGTCTTCTGAACCGCGCTATCAAACGGCTTCGGTTCAAGATGCTCACTGTCAAGCAGGTCGTGTCTCAGATCAGGTCTGTGGACTGGTTTGTCACGATAGATCTGAAGGATGCATACTTCCATGTATCCATTCTTCCTCAACACAGGGTTTTTCCTGAGGTTTGCTTTCGGGGGCGAAGGATACCAATATAGAGTTCTTCCCTTCGTCCTGTCACTCTCACCCCGCACTTTCACAAAGTGTGTGGATTCTGCTCTGGCTCCACTGCGACTCCAGGGCAACCGCATACTCAACTAAATCGACGATTGGTTGATATTAGCTCAATCAGATGTCAGAATGGCCGGCTCGGCAGATCGAGATTGTCTTCCTCAGTCCATCCACGATAGAGCTGGGTTTTATAGACTAAACGCCAAGAAGAGTGTTCTTTCTCCACTACATAGAACCACTTATTTAGGCGTGGTGTGTTACTCAACCTCGATGCAGGCACGTCTGGCTCCTGCTCGAATCGAGTCATTCCTCACCGCAGTCACGAGAGTCAGAGAAGGCCGTTCACTCACTGTCAAGCAGTTTCAAAAATTGCTGGGTCTGATGGCAGCTGCTTCCAACGTGATACCTTTTGGCCTGCTTTACATGAGACCCTTGCAGTGGTGGCTTAGAACCAAAGGATTTTCCCCGAGGGGAATCTGTTTTGCATGATCAAGGTCACGCGGCGATTCTTACGTGCCTTAGACATGTGGAAGAAACGTTGTTTCCTGGTTCAAGGCCCGAGGTTAGGGGCTCCTTGTCGTCGTGTAATGCTAATGATGGATGCCTCTCTCACGGGCTGGGTAGCGGTCATGAGTGTCCGCTCTGCCCAGGGTCTGTGGGAAGCCCATCATCTCTTTTGGCACATCAACTACCTGCCGTGTTTTGAGCTCTGACACACTTCCTTCCAGACCTAAGGAGGCATCATGTGTTTGTCCTCACAGACAACACATCAGTGGTCTCCTACATCAATCGGCGGAGTTTAATGAAGCTGTGGGCATTGCCCCTGAGGGGGCACAGCTCCTAGCATCTGGTCTCCCAACTGAGGTTGTTGAGACTATACTCAGTCCAGAGCTCCCGCCACTAGGAAACAGTATGCCTGAAAGTGGAACTTTTCGCTTCATGGTGCTGACAGCGACTGCAGGACCCAGTCAACTGCCCAGTGGTACAGTTCTGGAGTTTCTGCAGGAGCGCTTCTCCGCAGGAGGGTTATCTCCCTCCCCTCTGAAGGTATACGTGGCGGCCTTAGCAGCTTACCACGCCCTTCTGGGTGTCAATCATTGGGAAGACACCCACTTAACACTCGTTTCCTCCGTGGCACCCTGAAGCTGAGGCCAGTACAGCGCACTAAGGTGCCATATTACTCAAGGCATCTGTGTCCTCCCTCCGTAACCAGGAAAGTAGGCCAAGAAAGGCTTAATCTGCTCTGTCCAGTTCGAGCAATGGACGCTTACGCACACAGAGTTGCCCCGTCGCGTAAGGCAGATCAGTTTTTTTTGTTTGTTTTGGTCTGCCAAAGAAGTGATTTCTGGCGACCAAGCAGACTATGGGTAGGTGGTTGTCGAGGCCATCTCACTAGCCTAAGATTCCTCTGGCCTCCCATCTCCTATGGGTGTCAGAGTGCACTCGACCAGGAGTATGGCGTCCTCCAAGGCTTTCAGCTTGGGTGTGGCCTGGCAGGACATTTGTGCTGCGGCGGGCTTGTCCTCTCCGCACACTTTTGTCAGTTTTTACAACCTACACCTGGCATCTACACCAGGTTCCCAAGTTCTCTCTTCGTGATGTGCTCCTAGAATACACACACAGGCAGGGACTTGGTAGTATGGCGCAGTGGGTATTCTCTTTCCCAAAGTGTTTTCGAACGCAGCTCGGTTCCGGAAGGGGAACTCCTCTAGTTACGTATGTAACCATGGTTTCCCCGAGGGAACGAGACGCTGCGTCTCTTGCCATACTCCCTGCATCCCTGCAGGCGCTACTTCATCGAAGCTGTTTTGCGCCCGGCCGGATGCGCTTTTATGATTTTTGGTGCTTACGTCACCCTGCTCGTGACTTCTCGCTGCTCCATTGGACGGATTTGATATGTGCTTCAGAACGCGGTCACGCAAGGCGTTCCCAAAGCGACTCGACGCAGCGTCCCGTTCCCTCGGGGAACCATGGTTACATACGTAACTAGAACTTTTTCTGTCAATATGGTGTGCTGTGTGAACATTAATGAGGAAAAAAAAAAAATTAAATGATTTTAGCAAATGGCTGAAAAATAACAAAGAGTGAAAAATTTAAGGGGTCTGAATACTCTCCGTACCCACTATATATATATATATAATATATCTATATGATTATATATTAAATATATATATTATAAAATAAGATAATGCTTGCATGTGACCTATCACTTAAGCATATCAAATTTTATAAATGTGCATTAAGTGAACAATCACAATTTAAACCAAGGCTATAGTAAAATGTAAATAAATGATCACTCTAAATAAGTTTATTTCTTTTACATGTTTTTAACAATCGCATGACATTATATAACACTAAACTTCAGTTTCTGTCATTCATAATACTCCTTTTCTCTGTTTGTTTTATGTGATATTTTGGACACTGTGAATTTTGGAGAGAAGGAGAAAACATCAGTCTAATATGAAAATGTTTGCATTATTGTCAGTCACGTGTCTTTCTTTCTTTCTAATTTCTATGAGCTATTAATTAAATTGATGTATAAAGGCATCACAGTAAAGATCTCAATGTGAGACTAGTCATTACAGTCTTTGTTATGTGTTCATGACATAAGTGAATATTTGCATATGCTGCTGACTAACAAATTGCAAATTTGCGTTTCTATATATTTAAGGAGTCTGCCTTATGACTGTATTTACTGACTTGCTTCCCACAGAAGAGATGAAGATTATCTGGGTTGCTCTTTTCCTGTCAGCGCATTGTGGCCTGACTTTAACTTTGAACAGGAAACACATTTTTATTAATAATGCCAAGACTTGGAGCAATGCTCAGAAGTTTTGCAGAGAGAATTATGCCGACCTGTCCACCATAGACAGCCAAGAGGAACTTCTAAGGTTCAAAAATGATTCAAAAAATCAGACAGCTGATAGCACTCACAGCTGGGTTGGACTGAGCAAGCCCTCTGCTAATGGCAAATGGGTGTGGAGTGATGGAAGCGAAGAAATTTCTATGACATGGAGGACTGGTCAACCGGACAACCCAAATATTGCCTTTTGCGGTAAGAGTTCAGATAGTGAATTGTATGACTACGATTGTGGACACCAGTACCCTTTTTTCTGCTACGAGTGGGTGCCCGAACTGATCCTGGTAATGGAGAAGAAGAGCTGGGAGGAGGCTTTAGAACACTGCAGGACTCAACACTCTGGCTTGGCCTGTCTGCCAACCAGTTTGCATCTCTTCCAAGCCAATCACAAGACTGTAGACTTGCAAACCCTCAGCGTGTGGACAGGTTTGCGCTTCCTGGCAGGCTACTGGTTCTGGGTCAGTGGGGAGTCTCTGGGAAATTTGGTCCAGCTGCCAGTATGCCCTTCCAGTCCCCTTTACTGTGGATCTCGAAACCTGGCAGCTAAAAGTTGGGAGAGCAGAGACTGTTCAGAGAAACTGAATTTTGTATGTTATTAATGAACAGGGTAAGAACCAAAGCATATATATGAATATGTTTCAGTCAGTTGTGTCTGATTATTTAATACAAAACAATTGTTGTTAATAAAATTTAAATGTGTATTTAAGTGTATTATAATATAGATATATCTATATAGAATACTAGATTATACAACATATTATATATATAGCTCACTTGTTTAACGTTATATTCTAAAATATATTAAAGTAGCCCTTTATTTCACTTAAAAATAGTGAGTTAGCATAATGTCTAGAGTTTATGTAAAATTAGTAGCTTTCTGTATATCTCTAAATGCTATGTTTATAAGTTGTTTAAATTAGGGTCAAAAAAGGGTCAACATGTGAACATGCTGCTTGAAAAATGCCCGATGATGCATTACTTTACACTGTGAAACACAGACTATACATTTAGTGAGCTTGTATTGATGTCCTAGATTTACAGCACTTTTAGAAGCTATATTGATATTATTTTCATCACTCTGTCACACTGTGAAGCGTTTGAAAACAATGTTTATGTAGACTGTGAGTTTCACAAAGAACAATATAATAGTTCAGTATCGGAAATGAAGATCTTTTGAAGATCAATAAACTGTTTTGGAAAATATACTCAACAGTAAATGGAAACACTGAAAAATAAATTGCAATAAAAAGTTTGTTTCATTTAAATGGTTAAAGCAAAATAGTTCTTGTTTTCCCCTTTATTTTCACACCCCACACCTTATGCACAAGAAACTAAAGTTAATTTATTGACAGCCAAACCCTCCCATACACCATGACATTTTGATCACTGCTATTAGCGTCATCCTGCAGAGTTTATATAAATACACGGATCAAAGCCATTTTAATGAAATGTTTAAAAACAATTTTCTTAAGTCATGCTCAAAAAGTGTTTTCAGACAGCTTGTGTTTGTTTTGTCAGTTGATTTTTAGAGGAACTATAATTAATGAATATTAAAAGTATGCATATTTTTTATTTATTTATTTTTTGATTTTCTGAGTAAAAATGTCTGAATGAACAGAGCTTGAATAACTAATACAGAGTCTTAATGTGCAATATGATATATAAAAAACAATCACTTAATGGATCATTTTAATTTCTTCGATTTATTGAACTGACCCAGATCAACATACATTAGAGTAGGTACTCTGCATTAGTAATTGTTATACTTCTGCTGGGAAAAATGAAATGCATGAATCTATTAAATAATGTATAAATATGTGTGAAAACATGAGTTTTCATGCTACAGTGAACATTGTGAATATTATTGAGCATTCATGTCAGTGACCTTTTAAGAGTACCACTTCCGTTAGAGTGACATTCAAAAATGCTTAAACGGTTCATTTGAAAAGTAAATGTACTGGTTTTAGGTCATTTTTTTAAGTAAATATTTTTTCCTGGTCCCAGGCATTGCACAACCATTTTAAGATATAACAGTTTCCAGGAAAAAAGGCCTTTTTATCATAAACTGAAATTACAGAGATTTTAGTGAATTTTCAAAGGCTCAGTTCTATATTAGAAATACACTCAATTATTTTGTTAGACTAGGCTTTTGATTGTTTTACTGCCAAATACCTGACTGATAGCATAATTCATGCTTTGTGTTATGTAACCTTGTTTTTAATTGCAAGTTTAATGCTGCTGCTAGATTTAAAATAAATAATTTAGTTTAAACCCTTTGTATCACAATATTTCTCTAAAGATAAGCTCTAAATGAGAAGAAAGGAAAGTTGTCAGAAAATAATTGAAATAAACACAACAATCTTTCTTCTTCATTATAACTCAAAGGGATTACTTCTACAACACGTACTGCAAATAAGAAAAAAACATCTGAACTATGTCAACCAGTGACTTCAGTCTTTGGCCTAACAACCACTTAATAACACATCACATTACCATGACACATGGAATCAGTTAGTGTAAAATGTTTACAATATAATAAACAACTGAATGATAATTTTCTGCTCATCAGACTCTAATATCAGTGGTGCTGTAAATAAAGAAACAATTCAAAATTTATTTTAGGAACATTTTCTTCACAACTAAAGTGGTGTGAGGCTATTCAAGCTGTCGAAGCTTTGATTTTATGTCTAACAAAGGTATTGAAACTGGTTTTAATACTACTGTAGAAAAGTGGTAGCCTGATTCAGCTGAAATATGTACAGTACACTGGCTGGGAGGACCAGCCGTTCCCATGATGCCATGCGGTACCACTCAGGCATCTATACCCGTGCTGACAAGCAGTTCATAGTCAGGGTCATGACCTCTGCGGCAAAGGACCACACATGCACACAGCAGCCCAAGCATCTGAGAAAAGGAAACAATGGT
Organism: Sinocyclocheilus anophthalmus; assembly: GCA_018155175.1. Classification (NCBI taxonomy): domain Eukaryota; kingdom Metazoa; phylum Chordata; class Actinopteri; order Cypriniformes; family Cyprinidae; genus Sinocyclocheilus; species Sinocyclocheilus anophthalmus. The sequence continues at coordinate 674,324 of JADLZN010002324.1, read as the reverse complement.
CAAAACATACCATTACAGCGAGGATGATGACAGGAAAGATTATGAGAACATATTTCAAATATTATTCTGCATTATCTGTTAACATCATGCAGGCAATATGGTTCAACAGCTGGATCTCGCTTTTTAATGCTGTTTAAAGTGCATTAACAAAAATACTTGTTGCATATCCCATATGTTAGCCAGAGTATGTTCACTACTGTCTAACAATGTGTTTATGTTGGAATACAATTAAATCATGCTTTGTCTTTTCAAAACTTCTATCCCTTGTCATGATGTGTGTCGAGTTGCATCGTGTAATGTATGTTTCACGCTTTTGAAAATGTATATAATGTAAATATATTTTCTGATAAAGGACCATAGTGAGCATAGATTCTCCCAGGTTTTTGCACTGCATTGTGGGATTTTTTTAAGGAGCGAACATTCCAGTGCACTGGAAGGATTTTGTGATTGAGACAGTGACGTCTCGGTTATGTATGTAACCCCGATCCTGACGTCTGGACGAGACTTCACACAACAAATCGTGCCAACACATTGGGTCATCGCTTCGAGAGACCAATCTACTTAGAGTGTAACTAAACGAGCCTAAACGAGGCATGCAGTTATTGCATCCAGCTGCCGCTGATCACAGCGTGAGCATAAAAAGGCAGCCGGTGCAATGCATACCAGGTTTTCGCTGAGGAGCCGAGCCGGTGACCCAGCCGTTCAGCGGTGGTACAGCAGCCGTGGAGACGGGGTGTGTCGTCTCCATTCCCTCCTTCAGGGAAGGAGGGTTACATACATAACCGAGACGTTCCCTTTCAGTCGGTCACTACGAGTCACGTTGTGACCGACAAATTGGGATTCCCTACCAAAGTGCCATGGATGCTGCCCCTTCCAGTGCCCTGTGCGAGCCACCTGTGCCCCTTTTTGGTGTAGGCCGGGGCTCTTAACAAGAAGACCATTCACCGTCGTCGTAGCACTACCCACTCAGTGAGATTGGATAACACTGGGAAAATGTACCCGTTCCACTTGGAACAGGGACGCTGCGGAAGCCCCATCCTTCCCGAAGGAGGTTTGAGGAGCAAATACACATATGAACATCCGATTAGGTGCATATTGAAAATTGGAGGTGATTGTAATCCTCTTGGAAATGGCAGAAGTCTGCCAGGGAAACACGGCCTCTGAGGCTATACCGTGGACCTTACACACATGGGATCCACTTAGGTCTCACATATGGAACCCAGCCTTCTACCGGTTCTCAAGGATTCAGCTAGTGAGGACCTGGCGCCGGACGTTCCACCATGTCTGGCTGCCGTGGGGATGGAGGAGCTCGACAGGGTCTACAGTACGGACTCTCTGGAGCAGTTTTAGCAAGCCGACACTAAACCGGGGCCTCTCAGTGCTTCTACCTGTTTGAGGTGAGAACACAGGAGGATACCGGCTCCACACGAAGGCTATAGAATCTAGCGAACGTGTTGGGGGTCGACCAGCCCGCAGCTCTACCAATATCTGTCAGCGAGGCGCCACGAGCCAGCGCCCAGGAGGATGCAACACTCCTAGTAAAGTGAGCTCGCAACCTGAGCGGGCAGGGCACACCCTGTGCCTGATAAGCCAGGGCGATGGCATCCACTATCCAGTGGGTCATCCTCTGCTTTGAGATGGCATTCCTCTTCTGCCGGCCTCCGTAACAGACAAAAAGCTGGTCTGAGGACCTAAAGCTTTGTATCCGGTCTACGTAGCACCTTAATACTCAGACGGGACAGAGCAAAGCCAGGGCTGAGTCTGCCTCCTCCGGGGGCAGCGCTTGCAGGTTCACCACTTGATCCCTGAAGGGATCAGTGGGAACCTTGGGCACATAGCCGGGCTGGGACCTCAGGATTACCTGGGAGTCAGCCGGCCCAAATTCTAGGCATGAATCGTTGACCGAAAATGCGTGCAGGTCCCCTACCCTCTTGATGGAGGCCAGTGCAAGCAGGAGCAGAGTTTTAAATGAAAGAAACTTTAGCTCAACTGAATGCAAAAGCTCGAATGGGCCCTGCTGTAGTGATTTCAGCACTAGAGACAGGTCCCAAGAGGGTATAGAGGGGGGCCGTGGAGGATTCAACCTTCTCACCCACTTAAGGAACCTGATGACCAGGTCATGCTCACCTACCGACTTCCCTTTCATGGGGTCATGGTTAGCAGCAATCGCAACGACATAGACTTTAAGGGTGGAGGGAAAAAGGACAGCACGACTCTGATCGGGCATCTACGGGGGTCTTCTCGGTGAGAAGTGGTCTTCTCAACCACAGCATGTCTGGAGACCTGTTCTAGCCCACCTCGGGACTCAGCCCTGAAGCCCGTGGCTGAGCTTTCTCATATGCCATAGCCTAGTGTTTTAAGTGCCGTGGGGCTGCAGCTGCTATATGCCCCAGGAGCCTCTGAAATAGTTTCAGTGTGACCGCTGTCCTGCCCTTGAACAAATTCAAGCAGGTCAGCACCGACCGCGCACGTTCCTCTGTGAGGCGTGCTGTCTGTTCGACCGAATCCAACTCCATACCGAGAAAAGAGATCATCTGCGTTGGGGTGAGTTTGCTCTTTTCCCAGTTGACCCTAAGACCCAACTGGCTGAGGTGCCGGAGCACCAGGTCCCTGTGCTCGCACAACTGAACACGAAACTGTGCGAGTATGAGCCATTCGTCGAGATAGTTGAGGATGCGAACAACCTGCTCTCTCAGGGGAACAATAGCCCCCTCCACAACTTTTGTGAAGACAAGGGGGGACAGGGACAGCCCGAAGGGCAGGACCTTGTACTGGTATGCACGTCCCTCGAACGCGAACCGCAGAAATGGTCTGTGGCGAAAAAAAACTCGGGGAGTTGACTGCGTCAACATCTTGAACGGTAACCGGTGCAGGGCCCGGTTCAAATCACGCAGGTCCAAGATTGGCCGTAACCCACCGCCTTTCTTGAGTACAATAAAGTAGGGGCTATAAAACCCTGTATTTATATCGGCTGGAGGGACCGGCTCTATAGCATCCTTCACCAGTAGGACTGCGACCTCAGCCCGCAAAACAGGACCATCGGCTGCCTTCACTGTCGTGAAGCGGATGCCACTGAACTTGGGGGGACGCCGGGCGAACTGAATCGCATAGCCGAGTCTGATGGTCCGCAGAAGCCAGCGAGACGTAGATTGGTCTCTTGAAGCGAGATCCCAAATAGTCGGTCACAACATGACTCATAGTGAGTCATGGTTGTGCTGCAATAACCTGCCTTCTCAAATTTTAAAATAAAACTAAACTAAACTAAATTTAATTTAATTGCAATTTCTGAGAAGATAGAATATAGTATTCATTGTATTACATGTTATTTGTATCTGTAAAATATAGTATATATTTTTTTAAAGAGTATATTCTTTTTTAAATTTACAGTTTTTTTTTTTAAAGAGAACAAACATTTAGTTTTCTTGACTTTTATGTTTGGCCTAACGACAGGAGAAACAGCCAGTGTCAAAGACGGCTGCAATTCTTAATATTCTTGGGATAAATGTATCTTCAAAAGAATATTTAAAACTCATTTGCGGTATTTCTCTGAACCTAATTCACCTTATTAAAAATGAAAAGATGTATAATTGGTTCTCTTCCGGATATTACTGTTGGTGGTCTTTACGTCAGGGATTAAAAAAAAAAATTATATTAGAAAGATCACATAATCATGATTATCATTCTCTTTTTTCTGTAAACTTTGGTCGGATATAAATACATATGTAGTTCCTAATTAAGTGTAAGTCAAGAAACTCACTTTAAAATAATAAATCGATATTATCCATGTAATGACTTCAGTAAAAATTTAAAGAAGTGTTTTGTTGTTTTTGTAAAGATGATTCAGAAACAATCTTACATTTATTTTTCAATTGTACTTACACAAAATTATTTTGGACACAATTTGCATTGTTTATTTTAATCTGTTTTATTACAAGTTTATAAAAAACAAATGATAAGATCGTGTTTATAGAGTGTGATACTGGTTTATTGGAGATGCACAGTATAATCAAACTTCTTATTTTATTTGGGAAATATCATATACACAAAGCAAAATACATATTGTCTGTACCAAATGATCTTTTATGATTTGTTCATCTCAATACAGAATAATTGTAAAGCTAAGACATCTCTGCTGTTGAAAAAGGTAATTGATGCATTAGAAGTAGGACTGATTTTTAAAAGTTTTGATTTTATTGTGTTGCATATCTGTGAAGGAACTTGTAATTAGACAAGTGGTGCTCACTGCAGATCCAAATGGGTCAAATGGGTGGACCTCTGCAGACCTAATGGGTGGAGCTTGACCTAGTTATGGTTAGGGTATGGTTGGACCTTCAAGCTCCACCAATAATGTCCAGAGAGGTTTCAATGGTTTCAGTTCTCTGTTATAATGTTTTCTACTTTCATGTCTTGTAAACTTGTGGGTCTCATACAAAATGCAAGTGGCGCCATCTAGCATCTCTCTTACCTATATGTTGACCGATTGTTTCATATTGTAATTGACTATTTATGTCTCAGCAGAAACTTTAATCTAATATCCAGGTAAGATTAGAAAATAATTTAAGCTCAGATCAATCTTTCATGTCCACATATTTATTATTTGTTGAGTAGCCAAGCAATTACTATGATTAGCTTATTTCAAAGTAAAACATTTGATGTGGTGTTTCCATTATTTTACACTTCCTGTATTTACTGTTAAAATCATATAGACCACTGCTTAAGTGACAAATGACCACTTCATTTGAGTGTATGACTGTGGTTGACCTCCACCGTAAAGCTTTTTACCTGTATGGCAGCGAATGTTAATGCAGCCAGTATGACATACAGCATAATGTCCTTGAGTTTCTTTACTACAAGAAATTCACAGCCCTGTAACAAGAAGTTCAGTTAGACTAAATTAGCTATCGTTTAATAGTTTTGGACCGAAGGTCTGTAGAAAGTGTGTGAGGGTGTTACCTCTGGGTAGAGGTCTCCTGGTCGCATTAACGTCCCAGTGCAATTACTGATGATGGGCTTGCAGCAGCTCACTGGAACACTGTTATTTTTGGACTCAATAAACCAGTGAGTGTTCATCCAATCAGAGTAGTTATGAATGCCACAACAGTGGAGCTAAAAGTGAAAGATTGTAAGAAAAGAAGGTTAGAGAGAAATGGAAAAATGGTGGGGAAAAAAGAGACCAAGGAACTAATGGTCTTACCTGTCTCTGGACATAGTCAATGGCCCTGCTGGGAGCGTCTGTGTTGGTGCCTTTATATTCATTATATACTTTCTGAATAGAGTGGTTCACCAGAGCCTCGACCTTTCAGAGAAAAAGAAAAGACGTTTCAATGTTTTAACAATGACACTTTCAAACTACTTATATGCACTTGTATGTATCATTTAATTATTTCCCACCTTGGCTCTGTAAATATAGCCTAGCACCACTACAACTACCTCTGTTGCAAATACCAGTAGCAGCACTGCCGAGAACTGCAAAAAAATCAGACAGAAACAATCAGGAAAGATTCTGCAAGAAAAATCATCAGAGCTGCAGTATGTGAAAATGAGGGATATCAGACTACCGTGACCAGGCCACAGCGGCTTTCTCGAATGGTGGCACAGCATCCAATGAAACCAATGACAAAAAGAAGCGTGTCCACAGCAATTATCACCATGGCAGGGATGAAAGTGTGGATATCCTCAAAAAAATGATCATAATCATCATATGTGATGAAAACATAGGCCCCAATGTAGCACAGTATACCTGCGGCAGCCTGGGAAGTGTGCAACAGACAAATTGTTAGTTTTTTCTGTTTGTTTGTTTTGTGATTGTAATTTTATTCAATATATCAAATCAGACATAATTTATAAGCAGTTTTATTTCTCACAAAATTTAAATGTGGAATAAGTTAGATTTTAAAATGTATTTCATTGGCATTCTTTCCAAGTGTACTTTTTGAGTTTTATTAAAATTGGTACAGTTAAAGCCTGTGTATTATGATATTAAAATATATAGTGTTTTAGGTTGTGTATTGACAAACATTAACATTTTAATATTCATCACAAGCCACGTTACAATTATTTAGGTATTATGGCTGCAAGAATCATATGCTTCCAGTTTCATTATTAAACTCAATATAGAATTTAATTGGCATGAGTGATGACTGCTAATATCTTAACGTTGTTTGAGCAAAGAATAGCTTTAGAATTTTCAGAATAAATGAAACAAAAAACAGAACACAATTTCAGAACAAAAACCAAGCGTTTCAATTATCCCTGCTCTACAAAAAATCTCTGTACAACGATATTGAAAGGTGTAGTTTTGATTTTCTTTGCGAGTACAGACGATATTGTAATTCTTATTTTATGGATAGATTTGATTATATATGGGTTATTTTACATGTATGCTAAGTTAATGCAACGCTAAAAGCTGCGTTTTCATTAGATCATTTGTGTATTATGTGATTTGACATTCGTTACTTCAACCAAATATAGTAGCTAGTGCTCTGTCGTGACACATGGGGACAAAACAGACAAAAACCAATGTGCAATACTGCGCTTGGATTCATTCAGTGATGCTTTCAATCAAAATCATAACGGATTTCTGTCTATTAAAAGCCTATCGAGTATGCATGTAAACATCAGCTCATTCGCAGTAGCGTGTCTCGCTGCAGAGCTATGCCATAGTGCCAGCTAACCACTGCATTCATTCAAGCTATTATACTGTCGGCAACTTACCCAAAAAAACAGATTCAGGAAGACTAAAACCGTCTTCGAAGAAATAACACCACATTGTCCCATTATCACGCCGAGGCCAGGCTATATGTTTTAATCCAAGGAGAAAAATTCACGTTAATAGCAGATGCATGTCGTGCGATTGTCAGGATCCGCGAGCATCCAACTGGACAGCGCCAGTCACGTGTCCCACTGACCTCAATATCGCGAAGTGAACTGCGCTGTTTGTTCTCTCAGCGACAGCCCAATGCGTATTACAGACATCCTTAACTCTCCTGCTGGCATGAAGAAACTGCACCAGCCTGCGTTCCTTTGGTCAAATTTGATCCACCTTTAAAACCATTAGAAATGCATGAAATCATGAACAGCAAATCTAAGAAAAATATTGGGGTAGACTGTGCACATCCATCTCAACAATTTCTCCCCTCTTATGCAAAACGTAGTGGCAGTATAGGTTGATAAAAGTGATGTACTATAAAATGGCTGATATTTTTGAGTCACTTTTAGTCATCTTCTTATAATTAATAAAATAATTAATCCAGCCTTCTTACACAACATTTACAATTATACACTCTAAAAGATGCTGGGTTGTTTCAACCAAATGTTGGGTCAAATATGGACTAACCCAACTGTTGGGTTAAAAAGCTAATTTAAAAATGTAACCAAAATGTACCCCAACGTTGGGTTAGTCCATATTTGACCCAACATTGGGTTGAAACAACCCAGCATGTTTTAGAGTGTAGCCTCTCCTCAGTTCAAAGGTCAAAGAGAACCAGGTCAATAGAATTGTTAATATGGCATTCATACATATTTCTTTGGTTACCTGATCATATATTAAAAAGGAAAGATAAATATGTTGTGATGTGTTGTGCTGACTAAATTGAGAACAAGGCTAGGTCAAAGACGGTTATCATTTGTATTGTCTACAAGATAACAAACTTATGTAATTAATTTATATAAGAGAAAATTATGGTCAACTCATTTTCATGACAAACACAGACTTAGATTTGGCAAAGGTACAAGTATTATACATATTTAGAGCACCAGTAGGCATTTGGTAATTGATATTCAGGTAGTACTTTTTGCACACTATGTTTGTACAAGAATTATATTCTGTTCTTAAGGAAAGACAATAGTAATATGCTAATGAACAATGTATCAGTTTTTACCTTGTGTTATTCATATTATATATACAGTATAGTCTTTCAGTGTTTAAGAACATTTATAACTTAACATTTATTTTGTCATTTATTTTAGTTCTTGGAAATTTTGCATTTTGATGGGTTGTCATTATAACTGTTAGAAATGGCTGAGATTTGTTTGAAAGGACAATGATCTTCCACCCAGATGAGTGTGCTGCTGAAGTCTTAGATTTGCATTTGTTTGCTGTTCTGTTTGTAAAAATGTAAACTTTCTCAAAGCAGCATTTTTTCTGAGATTATATTGTTATGCTTTGGTCCACTTTTTAGTTTATGTTGTTTTGCTTTTCCAATCCATGTCTTGAATTTCTTTCTGATGTTTTCTGATCAATACAATATATTATAGTGTTTAAAGTTTGCAGTTTTCATTAAAAAAAATGTGGTTACCATCTGAATACCTAATTCTACAATGAAATCCCACTGAAATCACCAAGCGTAACAATTCTCTAAATCCTAACCATTCACTCACCTGCTTGGGGTTAAAAAATAAATAAATATATAGGCTAAATACATTTAAAAAAATAATTCCACTGAGTATAGAAATTTAGATAACAAAAATTGACACTTTTAACACTGTAGTTTCATGCAGGAGCAACTGACTTCACTAATTAATCCTTTATTTAGTACAAATTATTGAAAAAAAACAAAACATTTCTGGACATCTTCTAAAAATAAATATACAAGTATAACTTGTTGCATTTCTTGTGACATGGAGGTGGTTAAAAGTTTTAGTTAAGAAACAAATTACAGTTGATGAAAAAGCAATTACAAATTTCATGTGAATTAAAACACTTCGAAGATCTCAGCCGATGGCAGTCATCCTTTTTTATTGTCTTGGATGTAGCTGTCTAAAATCTTCATTAATATTGCAGTCCCCTAGAACGACCAAAAACAGTTCATAAATCAATTGTCGATTATATTCAATCATTGATTATGTTATTGATAACATTATATTGATTAAGTAGTCTATAGCCTATACAGTTGATCATGCAGAATTGTGCTAATTATATTTTAAGCCAAACAAACACATGAATTTAAATAACATTTTTTATGAAAACTATTTACAACAGAAGAATATTCTCTCTCATTTTCATTTCAGACCAGAGTAGAAACTATACTTCAAAATGAACAGAAAATCCAGACTCGGTTCTTACCGGAACTTTAGGGCGGATCTCCTGAGAGTCGAGGCGTGTTTGAAGCGCGATCCTCAGCATCTCCTGGTAGAGGTCCGCGGGCTCGACCTGCTGGGGATTCAGTGCAGCCCCGATGGCTTTCATCGTGGAGTCATCCTCGGTCGGCAAGTGTTCGCTGTCCACAACACTTTTCTTCCCCATAAAATGACCTTAAGTGCCAAATCACATTTCTGTTCTAGGTAAAAGTCACGTTATATGTAGCACAATAATAAGTCGTGTGTGCATCTCACCTGTTGCCCATAAATTTCCTCTCGGGTTAACTTTGATCTTTGCAACTTTGTTTCTTAGTTCAGTCAAGTCAAGGCTCACCGAGGACGCTATCGAAACGTAAAAAGAGAACAGCACAAGATATGTGAGGAATCCACAGTGACAAAAACTGGGTACACTTAAACTGGACATTTCTAAACGCTGTAGGTGGCTCGCTCTATCTCTCTCTCTCTCTCAGCGCGCGTACATCTATTACGACTGGAGGCGTCAGATCTTGATTTTATATCGCGCGGATGGGAGGGCTGGATGGGGTGTCGTGTAGTAATGATCCAGCGAACAGTAGCAGTCATGTGTGACGTTGTCGATCACTGCAAATGAACCTATGGAAAAGTAAGTATCACTTGCCAACACGTGCCGAGTCAAATTTCCCTGAGCTGCAGCGCTCAGTTCAGCACCATGGACAACACTCACATCACACGCTGCGGCAGCGGAGGAAATGCTATGACATTGGGCTTCCTAAAGGAGTTCACATGATTTAAACAGTGTCATTAGTAAGTAAATTAAAAGACCATTTATCCAGCCTTGTAGGTTTTTATTATTTTTTATTATAATTTCCTAATAACTCTTCATTCTCAGTCTGTTTAATGTCCAAAACAATGCCACATAGAAATCATATTTTAATACATGAATAATTAATTAATTAATTAAATGGTCATGTTGTACATGCTATTTTTGATTGAGTTCCTGTGATACTAACAATACAAATTATTTAATTGCTGTTTGTGAACAATACAGGTGATCAGTTCTTTTATGATCCACACTGAAAAAATGGTGTAGAAACAATTTTTCACTCAGAAATAGTAAATTTCACAATTAATTACAATGAAACAGCAAGAATTTAAGAAAGATTTTAGAAATACTTATTTTACACTGTCTTGTCACATGTTACATTACATGCAACTAACCCTAAACCAAACACTGGCCCCATTAAGTACATGTTGTTAATTAATGTTAATCATTACTTATGTGTGTAATTACACTGTAACAGGGACACCTTAAAATAAAGTGTAACCAAAGACTGAAATTGTATTTTCCTGTAAAACATTCACTAATTACCTTTTTTTATATTATTAATCACAACTTCAAAAAAATCATTGTTTACTCTCCATTGATATGTTTGGTAAATACAAAAAGGTCAGGTTCAAAGGTCCTGTTTTATGAGTCAAATCACACAATATAGTAAATTGCCAGTACTTGCAGTTATGACATTATGAAATTGACTCTAATGCCTTCTAAACACCCCAATGCTCTAAATCATATTATGCTTTGCATTCTTTATTTTTGATACTTTGCATTCGTTTTTAGATGCATACTCATTTAGAGTCAATGGCATGCCTTACTCTCAGAACAATTCTTGCTTAAACATTATACAAGTAAGGGAATCAGCTTTGAGAAAAGAAAGATTTGTATCAGCTTGTCCTCATCTTGCTTTTTCCCCTCTCATGGAAATCAATGGGTCTCCCTGTGGGGGGTGTTTCCTTCACAGTTTCCAGGTGGGGCAGGAAGGGTAGGGTGAAGACTCGGAGTAAACTTACGAAAGGCTGAAGGTGAAAATGCAATCCATTACCACTAGTGACACCTCTTTTCCCAATGGCCTGACATCCTGAGACCCTAATGGTGTGACTCCAGTGAACAAGCATTCGACACGACTCTACAGTCTGAAACAAATGGGCCAGTGACTCACAAGGGACATGGCATGCCATAAAACTCAGATGTGTGGAATCAGATGATGGCTGATTAATGCTGAGAGTTTAAAGGTGCTAACCTTCCCCTGCTTCACAACTTTCTTTATGAAAACCCACATAAGAACTAAGCTGCATGTAGTTAGTAGAGTGCAGAGAGTGTAAACCTCAAACTGTCTTGACTCTCACCCGTCATTTTAACATTTAAACACCTTTTAAAGTGTGAAAGCAAAATGTAGAATGATTCATGTTTTGTGACGCTGAATGTGATAAACACAATCTAATTATCACTTTGGATTGGTGCTTGATCTTTTCTTAATAAGATGCCAGGGAGAGAATATGTAGGCTTGTGTTTTGACGTGATAAATTGAAGCAACAGAGGCAGAACAAATCATTATTAGAGAAATGTTTTTAAACAGCTAAATGGCAAAAAAAAAGTAATTGAGAAAAATGTTAGACTAATAACATGAAAGGTTCTGACCTACAAAGTAGAAAGACGTGTCACACCATACAATTGTCACCTCAGAAAACGGCATCATTTAAATGTAATTGATAACTCAACCTTTTAAGAGAGAAGCAATTTTTTTTTAGTTCAGTACACTGGAATAATAGCCATTTATGGGTGACATGGTGGCTCAGCGGGTATCACTGTCACCTCACACCTCCCTGGGACCAGTCCTGGATGATCCAGGAGAATTTCTGTGTAACCTGCACTTTTACTCTGTGTCAGAGTGGTTTGCCTCCGGGTGTTTCGGTTTCCCCCAAATCCAAAGGCATGCATCATGGTGAATTGGTTTATGGCCTGAGATGCTGGGATAGGCTCCAGCATCCCTGTGACCATACATAGGAAAAGCGATGGGACTATTTATTAGTGTTCACCAACTGCTATAAAATATTACGTTACTTTGCCATCACAGTACACAGATTTTAAAAACCCATACATTCATTAAAAAAAATCCCTCATATTTACATATTTACATTAAATTAAATAATGGGCTATAATTATACTTATCTGCTTGATAAATTGTTGTTTCTATGGGGAAATCATTTTTTTATGTGTTCACCATTTAGAAACTTGTCTTGTGCTACCATTGACTTTAAAAAGTGTGTCTTCTGCTTTATGATTTAATTGTCACTAGGTGGGTCATTCAACCCATTCAGCCATAGATAATGTGAAATAAATGCAAATCAGCTTCTGCACTGGATTACTCTCTGAGCATGATGTATATAGTTAATGACATTCCCTAGTGAAGCAAGAGATGTGCTTCACACTTTTATTCATAGATTCTTAATTGTGCTGACATTTTCTCACTTTTTTTATTGTGAGAATGTAGGTTCAAAATTTGGATTTGAATTGTGTTAGAGAGGGGGACAAAAATAGAAATTAATTAAATTATTTTGTACAAATGCAAAAAAAATGCATTGCTGTTATTTCAGAAGTAATCAGTGTTGATTTATATTTATTGTTTTGTGTGAGGAGTCCTTTTACTGCTCATCATGGTTGCAAAAAAGCTCACCCTGTTTTTAGTGTTTCACATATTACAGGTTAATAGAGAGTGTTTTAACCGGTTGCCCACGAAAGTACCAAAATGTGAAATGTGAGGGCAAGAAAAGTCGCTTTAAATCAGTATCTGTTTATACCATGTAAATCCTATCCCACCTGTGAAAACAGAACATACCTCTTCCATTTAATATGTGTTCAAATGTTTTTTAAGTCTCATCTCAAAAGTGAATGTTTTTAACAGTGCCCAAAAATGGAGACACACATCCATTTCTCTTTTTTATTCAGAAAAAAGTCCCATTTTGAGATATTTAAACACGTTCACAATTGTTGCTACTTACACTCAATTTTGTACAACTGTGTACTTTTGTACACTCAAAGTAATTTTGAGCCATATTATTTTGCTTGTTTGAATTTTTGAATAAGGAAAATTCAAACAATAATTAATCACAATATTTTCATCTTTATCAGTCTGTGCTCAACCTAACAATGCTGAGTAAATATTGCCATACTCAAAATATTTCTCTTTGTTATCATGAAATGCTGTTCTAATTTCCTGTAGAGATGTTATACTATGAAGGAAATTATTATGATTGTCAAGCACAAACAATTAGGTGAGACTGACTTATGAATTATGAGTAGGTAATTAGTCTTAGTGAGTAGCGTGAGTAATCTCTGGAACAACAGGTCCGGGCAATTTTTTAACATCTGTCATTGTTTACTGGTGATTGAAAGTTATCTGTACATTACTGTCTTTACAAAGATACCGTCATCAGTTTCAGTTTCACAACAACATCAACTGATCTAACAAGAATACTGCAGAGTGTAGGTTTGCTCTAAAGAAACACCTTGATGGACGTTTGACAAATATTTATCACTTTAATTGCTTGACTGGTTCCCATGACTGCATGGGTACATCTGAGAGGCCCGCTTAGCTTATCAAAATAATATTTGACACTCCATATGTTACGCTAATAGATAACAGCTAAGGAACACGAGGGTTCACGCAATTGTCAGTGTATATTGTTTAACTAGTAGTCATATTGCCACTCGCATTATCACAAAAGAGGATCAACTTTTGAAAAAAAAGAAAAAAAAAAGAACACACTTTGCTCCAGTTATTATCCTTCCTGACTCCTGAAACAGTTTTGTATACCCTCCTTCTGAATCAGGCAGACTTCAAAGAAATATGACGACATGCTGCCTGCTCCTAAGGACTGAATCAGTTGTCTTTATAACTGAGGATGGTCTCATGCAAGCAGAACTTTGTTTCTTTTTTTCCAATATGAAGATTTGATGAAGCATATCAGTCTTTGTATTATGTACATCTGACTACAGAATAAGCAGTTGGATTACCCATACCCAGATGAGTCTTAGTAGGAGTTTCCACCTCACACCATGGAGAATGCATAACTCTATTGCACTGTTTGCATTACTTGCCACATCATTAAACCCTTTGACAACATACACCTGCTCTGGGGCATTGTGACTCACATTCAGCCAGACAGAAGGACAACTTTGACTGCGTCATTCGCTGATCGTGTCATTCTCTGAATGTCAGTTGATGGGATATTGCCGGTCAGTTATTAATGGCAGGTTAAGCACATTATAGCTACTCAACCCCCATGTTTTGAACAAATCACAAATCATTTATATGATTAAAAAAAATCTAATGTGATGACCCCCATTTTATTTCTTTACATTTTAAATAACTCCCTCACACAAGTGAACATTTGGCATGTTAAATTCATGAGATTAAATATGCATTTCACTGTCAGGAAAAATGAGTTTTCCTCTGTGTGGATGTAGTTTAGTTTAGTTTCTTATATAGCACATTTCTACTGCCTTCAAATCAGCCCAAAGTGCTGTACAATGCATTCAAGAAAACCAAACACATACAATAACAAACACAACATCTTAAAAAGAAAACAAACATTACGTCTCTCCTAAATCAGATTCAAATGCCATAATATAAAAATGCTTTTTCAAAGCCGTTTTAAAAGCGAACACAGAGGTGGCAGTGCGAATGTCTAGAGGTAGATTATTCCACAGCAGAGGACCGACAATCGAAAAGGCCCGATCACCTTTTCACTTAAGTCGGGACCGCGGTACCTGGAGCAATCGTTTGTCAGCAGATCTCAAGTTCTTAACAGGTTTATGTAAAGTAACAAGATCTGACAAATACAAATGTGCGATATCATTTAAAATTGTGAAAATTATTACTAAGGCCTTAAAATCGATCCGATATCAACTAACAGGTAACCAATGCAAGGATGCTAAAATTTGAGTTATTCTATCCCTCTTTCTCCTACCAGTCAATAGTCTGGCAGCAGCATTTTGAACAAGCTGTAATCGATTAATGACTGAGAAATTCCTAAATACATAACATTACAATAATCCAATCTAGATTATATAAAAGCATGGATGACTGTCTCCAAATTTCTAGATGAGAGCATTGGTTTAATCTTAGATATTAACCTTAAGTAGTAGAAACTAGTTTTCACCACAGTATTAACTTGTTTTACAAAAAGTCTTACATCTGTTTTGCTCTCATTTAAATGGAGAAAATTCTTAGCCATCTAGGATTTCACCTCCTCGAGACACTTGACAATTGTAGCACAGGACTTATCAACTAGGTGTAATGGGACATACAATTGAGTATCGTCTGTGTAACAGTGGTATGCAATCTCATGTTTCCTAAAAATACTCCCCAAAGGTAACATATATAAAGAAAACAGAATTGGACTTAATATGGACCCTTGTGGGAGCCCACACGATAGTGGAACTGAAGGAGAGGAATGATTACCCATTGTAACAGATACAGACCTATTAGAGAGATGATAAGAAAACCATTGTAAAACAATACCACTAATTCCAACCTCCTGCTGTAAACAATCTAACAAAATTCTATGGTGGATTGTATTGAAGGCGGCAGTTAAAACGAGCAGAATTAGAATAGCAGAGTTAACAGAATCCAAAGTGAGCAAGAGGTCATTTGACACTTTAAGAAGAGCCGTTTCGGTGCAATGACGAGCCCTAAATCCTGATTGAAAACAGTCATGAATATTATGGTCTGATAAGAATGCAGACAATTGGAGAGAGACAATCTTTTCCAACACTTTCGACAAAAAAGGCAATGTGGAGCTAGGTCGAAAATTACTAAAATCAGATGGTTCGAGATTTGGCTTCTTCAGAAATGGCCGAATCACTGAATGCTTAAGGCAGGAAGGGATAACACCAGCATACTGTTGTTAAATGTAGCCTACTGTTGTTAAATGTATTGACAGCAGATGGTAGAAATACAACAACGGAGGCTGATTTGAGAAGTGTGTGTTGGTTGTATTGATTGTGTATCGATTATGAAAGTGATAATGTACAGCCAGCAGGTCTTTATCACAAAATAAACATTGAATACTCACCCTGAATGGGTTTATTTTACGATAATGATCTCCTGACTGTAGCCTACAGTAGCTTATTACAGGGCTATATGAAATATTAATGCTATCACAATGTAAGTTGAATTATAATTTTTACTGTATGTAAGAAAAAGTTCTTTACCATATAAAACAGAAGGCCTAGCACGAACACTTCAGTAATATTACGGTAATGATAAGGACTACTGATTCTCTATAA
This sequence comes from Sinocyclocheilus anophthalmus, assembly GCA_018155175.1. Classification (NCBI taxonomy): domain Eukaryota; kingdom Metazoa; phylum Chordata; class Actinopteri; order Cypriniformes; family Cyprinidae; genus Sinocyclocheilus; species Sinocyclocheilus anophthalmus. Next base: position 658,138 of record JADLZN010002324.1, on the reverse strand, counting down.
TTGATAACTGAGACATAAGATGACGCCAGTTGCGTTTGTATAGCCTACAAAATGAAAGTAGTGCCGTATATACAGTTGCCTTTTACAGTTGCTAGTGTTGTTATTTGTATTTTATATCGCTAATTGAGAATATACAGTAGGTTACAATTAACTAAACCAGTCCTACATAATTCATCGCGGAAACTTGAATTATTAAACATGACCACAGAACCTTTGATCTAACCTGTAATCTTTCAAAAAGCATTATCATATAATTAGCCAGTCGTGATTTCATTCAAGAATGTTTAGCCTTTTCTCTTGTTGAGATGCACAGCATGAAGGCTGCGAGATTGCTATCTGAATGTCAGAGCAACACACAGTTCACACACGGTCTGCAGTGCCAGATTATAGCCTACAGTGACAGTTACCACAGTGACGACATAGACACACTGGCTGCCTCCAACTTTTTGTGGAAAAGAGATTAAAGTTGTTAAAATGCCAGCGCTATTGTGACATTTCAGAAGCTTTGGATGCTTCAAATACAATTCCCTATTTAGTGCAAAAATGACATCCTGTGAGTCATCATGATTATCATCATGAAAACGATGACAGCATAATAGACTAGCATGGGTTTTCCTCGAATATATCAACCTGACATTTTAATATTTAATGGTTAAAGGTGTACTTTGCTCGGATCTTTTAAAAGCACGTTGTTTACGCATTAAAACTGAACCACAGAACACATCTATCATTCTCTGCATTTGAATTGTAATTAATGAGTTACTTTGCCCATTCATACTCTCAATCTCGGACCTAATAATCGATATAAGCGGTTGCATAGTAATGCTCGGTAAAAATAACTTTGATAACGTTTCAGTCGCGTATGTTAATGTTTGAAAATGAAGATGCGGTACTATAAAACTGGTGCAGACTGCAGAGAAGTGGGAAAAGAGAAAAGAAAGTGAGCAAGGGTAAGTAATGGATTTTGAAAATATATTGTTGAAATGTTCCTGCATCGTGCTGTGCCCGCTTTGAAGACATGCTGTGCCAATGTAACAGTAATGAACATGAATGGTAGGCCTATTGTTGTCTTGGGCACTTCAAAATACGCAAATAATACTTATTCTTCTAATTCTTCTAAATAATTCTTCTAATTCTGCATCTTATTATCGAAATGGTTTCGATTTTTGAGAACACACATTATCTTATTTTCTATCGACCAGTTAAATTTTACAACACTGTGCTTTTGCTGTGTAAAAGGTCAGTCAGATTTTCTCATTGATCTGAACAAAAGCAGCAGACGGGCTGAATTAAAATGCAAGTTCACTCTCTGACAGGAGGTGGCGCTTTACGAACAGCAGAAATACACCGTTACCATTGTTACCCCTTTACGCAAAACAGTGCGGCACAAGTCAAAGGAAGTCAAACAGTATTTACATGTTTTCAAACAGCCATTCAGATATTTTTTATCACTTTGGTGTTTATCAAATAACACCAAATATTTAAATATGCCATATCTTTATTCAAACATTTGTTTACACTTATACATTTTTGCATTTTAATCAGGAATAAAACATGCCAGGCCAGAAAATAGATTATTCTGTATTATTATTGATAATAATAATAATAATAAACTGTTCTAAAAGAATATATTATTCACTTTCATTTTCATAATCCAGGTGTTCTTGGCGCTTTATTAAAGCAATTCATCTCGCAACTAAATTCATACATTTTTTCGAAAGCATCACACTTGGTTAAATAGTTTTAAAAGTTTTAAATTATTGTTAAAAGTGCTTAATAAGTAAATATATCTTCATATTTTGTATTGAAAGATAAATCCTGAACTGATTAAGAACAGTTTTGGTCAGTTTTACAACAGTTTTATTATAGTTAACTAAAATTAAAAACATTGAAAAACATTTTTATTAATTGAAATAAAATTACGTTTTTACTTAAACTATTTTATTTTAGCTAGTTGACAAGGCAACACTTCCCATTTTCATTTAGTTTATCTTGATATTCTGAAAAACACTAACACTAAAACTGAAATAAAATGTAATAAATGTAGACTATATATTAAAAATCAACAAAACTAATAAAAACAACAAAAACAAACAATAAAATTACTAAAAATTTAACTAAAATGAAAATATAAAATAATCAAAATATGAATAAAAACTATAATAGTACCTGAATGATACTAAAACAACTTTGCTTTGGGATGCATTGAGGGTTGGGGGTGGTTATCGGGGGGAGCTCTTTTGAAAATTTGCCGGCCCCCAAAATGCTAGGGCTGGTCCTGCTCAGTCTGGATCCATTCTGAACTAACCCTCCACTTTGTATCTTATCCCATGTAGCTCATCATTATGTGAGCAGGCAATTATGCATAAGTACATGGGTGCTATAATTAGGCTCCCACATAGGCATTTGCAGAACCTCAAGCTAGAATATATATTCATTCATTCAACTAATTTATCACAATCAAAGGATATGGCAATGTCTTATCACCAATATGTGAGACTATGTTAATGCATTCATTACACTTCACACTCTTTTCAGATCCTGTCTAGATTTTTGAATGTTTCATTTTGTATTCATAATGTTTTCTTCATATGTGTCAGTGTTTGCCCACACAGAACAAGAGACACTTAGAAGACAGATCTAGTTTTAACTTTGATTATCTGCATTAACATCTTTTACTATATGTTCATTCACCACCCCCATATTACCAAGAGCATAGGCAAAACCGACCTGAGACTGGTCTGTACTTAATTTCATTTGAATATTTTTTTCTTTAATATTTCGTGTTTTGATGGTGATTTTGTTTCATGTTACTAAACAATATTTGCATCTAAATTATGGACAATTTCTATGTTTAGTAATAAATAAATAAATAAGAAAATAAAACACACATTTAATACTATTTTTCAAAGAATGCAGCACTTGTGTGAAAAATGGAGCAAAAGTACTTAAAGGTACCATAGAATTCATTGATACAATATTTTAAATTTGCTGTCTGATATCTACATGGAAGGTATGTGGCTTAGTTAAGGGCAAAAAATCTAAAGAAACTGTTTTACATGTCCATTTACAACCATAGGATCTGTCCCTAGAATGAAATGGTCTGTTTTTAACTTATTTGGAAGGGTCATGAATAATAATGTTGAGCTCAGCTCTGATTGGCTGTTTCGTAGTGCGGCTCATTTCAGTAGCTCACAAGAGCATGCAGGCAACACAGGGTAAAAAAAAAAAGAAAATATGTATTACAATACTTTCTCTCGCAGTTATATCATTGGGTAATTATACTATAAATAAAATGCGGGCATTAGGGAGCCACTATTAATATGCGGGGCACTGAAACTGCTTTCGAATGCAGCTTTTTGCTTTCACTTTCGAGATTTGCAATCGCACATGATCTGTGTAAACTACAGCGGCAGTTCTTACCACACATTTTACAAGATCAGATTGTCAGTGGTGCTCAAGATCTGTAAATCATTCTCCATCATCCTCAGTCATCTCTCCTTACTCTTGTTTATGTGGTAAGCTAAATCTTATGTACTTAGCGGTAACAGGCTAGCAAGCAGCTAACCCTGTCCCTTTAGTGGCTCGCGTTATTTCATTAGAACGTGCGTTATTTGTTTTCCGTGCCTTTCTGAATAGAGACACCAACCCATCCCTGCACAGCCTGGAACATAACATTTATTTCCATGATCTCCCATTTTCGCTATTGTTTCTTCACAATACCTGCAGAACTTCTGATGATTCGGCTGTGCAGGTCCGGCTGGCGGCTGGAATAGAACATGGGCGGGTATATGCAAATGTTGGGGCTGTAACTATTAGTGATCCGATTGTAACGTCACAGTCGGTGTTATGTTCTGCATGCACGAGATTTACATAAGAAGGAGGAAACAATGGTATTTGAGGCTCACGGTATGTCATTTCCATGTACAGAACTGTTATTATTCAACTATGCCAAGGTAAATACAGTTTTCCATTCTATGGCACCTTTAACCATTACGTAAGATTTGCCTCTTTGTCGCCATCTCTGTTTAAAACCTGCAATTGCAGTTATTTGAGGAATTATCTTCTTTACGTGGGTTGTGCATCGGCACGGCTCCTCAGTGCGAGGAGCATGGCTGTCAGTAAATGCACCAGTGTGAATATTCATGTCCAAAATAAGAAGTTTCACCCGAAAATGCCATCTGAACGAGAAAGTAACATGCCTACCAGTTTTGTTCTGACCACCTGAAATTTTTTTTTTTTAATAAATCGGCGGTGTCTACCAATGGTGATGAAAATCCATAGAATCAAACGATCGAAGTTAATTTCAGATCAAGCCAGCGTGCAATTATTATTATTGTTATACTTTGTTCTCAAATTGTTAATGTTAACAACATCAACATTGCGTGACAATGTGTATTTAGTGTGTCTTAGTGCTATCTGTAGATTTCAATTTAATCTAATTGTCATACTATTCGAATGTCATTGAAAGAAATTGTTCTTTTAACCACAAAAAAAAATGTAATGCTCCTCAGAACTCGTTAAAAAATGGCAAATTTAATTATTCCAGCTGATGTAAGAAGAAGCTACAAATGATCGGCCACCTGCAGCATCCACACGTATAGCCTACGGGCCGGGACTCCTCATCCTAATTCTATTACCTCAATGACTATCCCTTATGACATTAGGCATTTTTTATATTTATGTAAGCCTACACAATAATAATCTTTTACATTGCAGTCCTTTAATTTTTAATATTTGGCATGTTTGTGTGCTGCTGTGCGTCCCCGTGTGTGTAATAAGCAGAGTGTACGGTCGCGCGGTGGACCCCCCCCCCCACCCCCCCCCCCCCCCTAACTACGTGCCTTAAATAACAAAAAAACTACTGCGCCATTGACTTTAGGCCAGGTTTTTGTTGGTCAATGGCGCATTCTATTTCAGTTGCCTCAAAATAGCAACGCGCCAGCAATGCGCTTCAACACACCTCTTTTCAGACCAGCACGCCCATGGGCGAACATATGCGCGCAAATGCATTTGCTATTTAAACAAAGCAGCGCAGGACGGGAAAATGAGAACTGAGTCGGGCTGAAACTAGCAAAAAACACAAGCGTCGTGCCTGGTGTATGATAGGGCCCACTGACGCAAAGACGAACGACCCCAACCACTCAAATTTTAAAGTCGCCATGAAATCAAAATTGACAATTCTTATTTTTTGATGGAATACTGTAGTGTTTATTATATATTATTTATCTGTGCACTTCATTATTTAAAAAAAAAAAATCATTATTGAACGCTTACCGTTGTGAATGGGGCTAAAGGAGATAGTTTTGAGCACTGATTGGTTATGTACTTGCTCAATAACTGATTTTGGATCATTTTTAACCAAAAAAAGTTGCATAATACAGCTTTAAAATCTACTAAATGTAGTGCCACCTGGTCGAAAAATATAATTACGTAATTTATTTGATTTTAAATATAAATGTAATTGAAGATATATTTGTGTGTATATATATACTGTATATATATTATTAGGTTTTGCTTTGGGATATATAATTACAGATTATCAAAGCCAAAGTTTAGTGTTTTTTTTTGTTCGTTTTTGTAAGTGTCAGATTCTACATCATGATTACAGTCAAACGAGAAGACAGAGAAAGCATATATAGCAAGTGCCGCAAAATTCACCAAGTTGCATACCATTCTGATGAAGTAAACAAATAAAACAATAAACTTTTTTTTTCTGCCTAAAATGACTGAACAACACCAGAGGATTAATATCAGGTTCTGGGGCCCATTGTGATGTAGGCCTACGTCATGACTGTCACGGTGATAAAGCCTGTTAAAACAATAGCTTTACTATAGCTGTAAACAAGCTTGTCTCATAAACAAGGTGTTAATTCCATTTTGTGACCACCAGTGTTCATACATGAGATGTAACATATGACATTAAATTAACACATTTTCCTTTTAAGTAATAAGACATACTATGTACTCTTTGGATGGCTTCCTTTTCCTTTTCATCTAAACCAAAGGCAAATTTACAGACTGATCACCTGCATGTTAGTTCAAATGATCCAGTAATGCGATGTGAGATAATATATCTGAGATAAGATTGGAAGACACAATAGACAAAATTAAAATTTAAAATGTCAACTCAACATTTAAGTCATGTCATTATTTAAATAATGTTATCTTCAGTTTCTGCGTTTCCATTATGTCTCTTGTGTCAAGCTCAGGTCAGCCATAGATATTCTCTTTTTTCTCTCCCTTTTGTTGTGTAAAACCCATATAACTGTAAAATTTTAATGGACAACATTCAATAGCTTACAGTGTTTCTTAAAGTAAAATATTATAATTCAAATTACATTTTCCATTTTCAGGATATGTATTATGCTTGTTAATCCACAACCAAATGGAAATAATATACTCTCATACAATAAAAGGTCATTTATAACAAACTAAATTCATACTTTTTTATAATTACTGTTTACAAACAGCTAGTCAGCCAACAGCACTGTACTTCCTTTAGAAATAAACAAAGAGGTAATACAAAGTTTGTAGTGCTACAGCTCCACTTGACATTTTCACACACATTTAGACAATGCCCTTTCAAAAACCTCTGAGGATTACAGAATGAATTCTATTAAAAGCACTGCAACAGAAGGTTAGGTAATGATTCTGGATTTACATATTTCATTTGAAATGTTGCATTTATCAAAATAATTATTATTTCTTTCCTTACATTCGGGTAGTAAGTGCAGCTGCATCTTAACTGCAGATAAGTAAGCGACCTATTCAATAACAGACAGACCTCTCTTTTTCCTTTAGTTTTCCCTCTGTATATGATCTATTGTATTTTGATTTACGTGGATGTCTGTGGGCTCAGCTTGCAGGATACTTTGGGGCTCTTTATGGCCTTGCGTGGGGTCTGGGGACTAGAGGAGCTGGGTGCTGTTTTTCGTTGTAGTAGCGGGCTGCTTGAGCCCTTGGGTCTGGTTGAAGTCTGAAGTGTTTCTGGGGCTTTGAGAGGTTTGAGGTTTAAGAGACCACAGAAGTAATTACACTGATGCTGAATCTGAAACTGCTAAAAAACCTTCGGATTAGTCTCGCAAGGAAACCCCTGATGCCTGCATCAGAAAAAAGAAACCATCATGAACGGATCACAAATTTAGGGCATAATATTACAGCACTTTAAATATTCCTTAGTGTTTAAACTAGGGATCTCGTGGTACCATCACAGAGAGGCTCAAAATCACTTTCCAGAACATTCTCATTCACCCCTCCTGGCTGGTGTAACATCTCCCCCCCCTATCCGATGCTGAATCCCGCCAATTTTCAAGCGACAGCTTGAAACTCTCTCTTTCGAAGCTACTTGACTTCACAGAAAAAAAAAAAACCTCTTTATTATTTATTCCTTCTCTTTCTCGCTTGTACTTATTTGAACAATGTCTAAGAACTTGGTATTACAACCACTTCTTGTGTCTGTTTGCCTCTCTTAAGAAGAATCGCTTTATGTATCCCCCAATTGTAAGTCGCTTTGGATAAAAGCGTCTGCTAAATGACTAAATGTAAATGTAAATGTAAATCTCCAACCCTGCTCCTGGAGAGCTGCCATTCTTCAGACTTCAGTTCCAACCCTGATCCAACACACCTATCTGTAATTATCAAGTAGCCCTGAACACCTTGATTAGCTGGTTCAGGTGTGTTTGATTGGGGTTTGAACTGAAATCTGCAAGACGGTAGCTCTTCAGGAGCAGGGTAGGAAACCCCTGGTTTAAACCAAATAAATAACATATGATACCATTCAGTTTGGGTTTGGTCTCTAATGAAAAAAGTATCTTTGTGCTCACCAAGACTGCATGTATTTGATCGAAATTACCATAAAAACAGCAATACTGTAAAATAATATTAAAAGTTAAAGTTAACCTGACTGTTATTCCGATATTTGTCAGTATTGTATCAACTCCTGCAACATGAAAGAAAAACCACAGAATCAGAGTCATCATTTGAATTAGAAATAGTGCAAATACATGAAGAATAATTTGATTTGGATACTTTTTTATTTTGATTTATAAATTTACCCTCAAGTCTGGAGAACAACACGTTTCATGCTTCTTGCTGGCCAGTACATGAAGTATAGAGGGATTACTCTGAAAATATACACAGTCACAGTAACAACACACGGGATCAGCTAGCATCCTCTTATGCTCGTTGACCTTGATATACTACAATAAAGCTACAATAAAATCATGTGCTTTACACCGAGCTTAGTAGGGGGAAAAAAATCTCACTTACTCCAGTGCTGCACCAAAGCTCTCTATCACTCTCGTCTCCGTAGCAAAGATCTTGAAGTACTCTCTGGCCATATTCTGAATTCTACAGTCCTATAAATTAAAAATGTGTTGAGAAGAAATGATAAATATTGTGAGGGATAAAAGTATAGCAACTTAACTTTGAGAAATGTTAAAAATTTCCCCAGATGTTTAAATAATTTGAAACATCTGACACCTGTCTTGTGATTTGAAGATTCCTTTCAGCCAAAACAGTCTCCTCTCTGCTCTCATATGCAATAGGGCTTCGCACTATCATAAAACATGAGCTGACCGACTCAAACACAGGATCTAACCCATAGGTGACTTTAAGCCGTCTGGTTTTGTGCTCACATCCCAGTCCGACCTGAGATTCTTCTGTTGGGATATGGCCGTAGAACTTTGAGCCCCAGGAGCCTGCATCAGCAAGACCTTTACAGAAAATCAGAGGAGTCATCTCAATCTCCTCCCCAACTGCATATAAAAAGAGAAAGAGAGAAACTGTAAAAGGCACAGAGATTTACATGTAGGTATTGAGGGGTAAAAAAAAGACTGAAAGCACTATACAGCTGCTATTCTACCTTCCTGGAGCTCCTCACTTAGGAACATATTGGACAGAACTGTCAACAGATGCAATAGACAACACAAAATGCTGTCACAATTAGAACAAATTCTCTAGAACAAATTGTCGGGTAAATCACACATAAGAACATATTAGAAAGACAACATGGAGAACGGAAAAAAAGATTTACACTCTGCACTGAGAAGATACTCTGTGGAATCTTTGCCATATTCATTGGTGATGGTGTATCTGTAAACACCAGTCTCTTTTGGAGATCTGTATAATAGCCAAGCACACTTGAGTCTCGTCTCCTGCACTAGAACAGAGAACAAAACAAAACACCAGCTGCAGGTACACTCAGCTTATAATAATACAGATAATAATATTGCACGTTTGCAAATATGACATAACGACCAGTCAGTAATGATACGTCAAAGTTTCACAAATCTTTAAAAAAAAATCTAAAATTTCCTTAAATTTTCTTATATTTCGAGACTGAATGTTACACTGAATGACATGATGCAGTTTAGTATGTGAGTCATATTGATTGAGTAGTCACTCTGATGGATTCAGTGATTTGTTCAGTGAGGGATTAGTCAGATCCAAACTGGCCACGAGTTATACTATGGGTGTCTCGTTTTCTTTTCTTTCATCTTTCTTTCGCATCCTTATGGGGAGGAGCTGAGACCCGAGGATGCACAAATAAAAATTCAGGCTTTGCCCTTCTGAACAATTCATTAAAAGAATCGACTCTTAAGGCTAATTTGTATATTGAATGTATTTGATTCACTACAAAGAACCGGCTCGTAAGAATCATTAGTTGGTGTAAATCAGACTACATCGCTATATGTTTCTGATTCACTGCAATGAACCAGATCTTAGGAGTTGTGTTTGTGAATCGTAACACACACTGTTGTTTATGTGTGCTAGGACAACACAATAGAAAGGCGTGTTTTTGTATTATTTCGCGGTACACAGATGTCATCATATACATTTCAGACTACAGACTCACAACCCAGGTAAATTATTTATTTTACCGTGGTGGATTCCAGCAGATACGGTACAGAAAACACTGACTCAAACAGACCAGCAAATCCAGTAGACAATGACATTGACAGACCAATGACATATTATATTGGATATGATATATTGGGCGCTGAATACCACTTAGGGGTCAGTAAAACATCTTGGGTTACTTGCGTAGCCCATGTTCTCTGAATAGGGAATGAGACGTTGCATAGCTATGAGGCAATGGGAATGCCCCTTTGGGTGTGCCGATTATCTGAAGCCTGTATGGATCCACGCCAATTCATTGGCTGTTCAGGAGCTGACTCCAAAGGCTCAAACAGTGACTCCAATAAGCCCTCCAGGACGACAGACAAGTCCCAGGAAGGAACACTCAAACACCTAACCCCACACATAAACGAAGAGACCAAATGATGTCTACCTAGGGAGACTTTGTCCACATACCTGCGAGCAGCGATAGCTGCAACTTACTCTCCAGGAGGTAGCAGCCTATCCAGCCACAATCTTCTCCTGCAGAAAGTCCAGCACTGAACCACTTGGGCAGCTGACTGGGTCCACTGCACGAGCCGAACACCACAACTCAAAAAACTGGAGTTGAGACAGCAGGTATTTCCTGTTTGGAATCTCACATGGGGTGTGTTCTAGAAGGGAGACTAGCTCCAAGAACCACATCTGGGATGGCCAGAACAGGGCTATCAACAGGAGGTGGACTCCGAACTCCCACACTCTGCACAAGACTGCCGGAATCAACTTGATTGGTGGAAATGCTTACAGCCTCAGATCCGGCCATGGGTGAGCAAAAGCATCTATCCCCAGAGGTGCCAGGTGACATAGGGAGAACTAAAGGGGACATTGGGTCTATTCCTGCGACACAAAGAGATCTACCTCTGTGCTGCCGAAAAGATCCCAGATCTGAGCCACCGTCTGGTGGTTCAGCATTCAGTCCCCCGACCTGAGCCCAAAGAAGGAGGCAGCGCGCATGCCTGTACCTGGTGGTTTATGTTAGACACTACCACCATGTTGTACGTTCTGATGATCACAAGGCAACCCGATATAATTGGGAGGAAATGCACCAGGGCCAGGAAGACGGATCACAGCTCTAGGTTGTTTATGTGCCACGAGAGAAACTCTCCCATCCAGACATCAGACGCCGGTCTGCCCTCGAAGACCGCGCCCCAACCAGTTAGGGAGTCATCCATCGTAATCATTTGGTGACAGCAAACAGCAACCATATTGACTCCCTGCTGAAGAAAGAGAGGGACGCTCTTCTAAGGGGTGAGAACAGTCTCTGCACAGCGGCTGGCAGCGATGAAACTCCATAGCATTTCACCGCAAGGAGAAACGAGGTTTCACTGAATGCAGTCACTGAAGTGCAAAAGAGAAACTCAAAGAAATAAGCCGAAACACAGGCCAGATATATTGCTTCTGAAGGGCTAAACGACCATTTCTGAAGGAAGACAATTTGAGTAGCAGATGGCGCGGTCGCTAGTATGAGAGTGGGTAACGTAGTGACGTTGGGGTGGCGCCCGCACCATCAGCCAATGAATTGGCATGATTCCTTGCAGGCTTCAGACAATCGGCACACCCAAGTGGCGTTCCCATTGCGTCATAGCTACGTGGCCTTGAGTGAACCTTTGAAAGAGAACTCAAAAGATTGCGTGTGTACCTTCTCTTTATCTCAGCGATCTCCACTTCATCCTTGTACCATTTGATTGTTGAGTCACTTACTATGTTGAAAAACTGACACTAGAGTTTCAGATGTCCAGAAGCATCAAACACCTCTGGTCGGATTTTACGGATAACCTGAGGAACTGCAGGTAGGGAGAGTGAGAAAAGGGGCTAAAGGGGGCAAACAAAGAGCCAAGATGGTGAGATACACAGTTTCCAAAGGTAAAGGGTACTAGCATCACCAAGGCCATGAGTTTGATTCCTAGATAATGCATAAAATGCAATAAAAGTGTGTCCTAATGTATGAATGCTAATTGATGTTACACATGTTATTGTTCTATGATCAAGCACACAATTTTAAACCACTAGTCTATGTTATTAACAGAAAATAACTGCTATAATTGTGTGCTCAGTGTCAATTCCTTGCTGTCTTTACCTTTGAATTGGTTTTCTTAGTTTTTCTCTGTTGATTTGGGCTTAACATTCTCATTCCCTGTAGGTTTGGGGAGATCAGCCTGGACAATCCTCCGGGTAAGATGAGGGGAGTGTGTTTCCAATGATGTCTTCAATGGTGAGTTACTGACTGATTGTAATGGAGACGCAGGTTGTGTTTTCAAAGATAATTTGTCCCCCTGAAGTGAATCTCTGTTTGCTTCTTCCAGACATACGGCAATTCCAGTTTCACTCTTCATTCTTTTGATCGGTCCTTGTGGCAAGCTCACTGTGGGCAGCAGTGGAGTTGAAGACCTGGTCTGTAGTCTTCGGTGGAACAGTTACCTTACAGGTAGCGTGATGTATCACTGCAGAATTTACTTCCTCACAGTCATTCGCATTTATATGTAGGGCAGCATTTATCTTGGCTCTGGTGGAGCTTTAATTTGACCTCTCAAGGTTCAATGCAGCCAACTTCAATTGTTTTATGAAGTTTTCAGATTAAGATCTGTTTTTGTAAGATGACTAATTTCAGTTAAGTCAGCTTAATTTTTCTTTATACTTTTGTCAGCATTGTGACGTTGCATAGTAACCTTTTTTAATCTAATTACGTCTGATGCAACATTCTCAGTGACACAGTGACTTGATGATTCAGGTCCTTGAATCAGGTTTTCTTGACTTAGTGGCTGTTGATCAGGCTTGTTGACTTCAGAGGGTTGTGAATGCAGGGAAAGATCAAACTTTTCATCACGCAGACCTTCAGATTCCAAAACAGCTGTGGTTTTGTTCGTGGTGTCTGTGCAATCAGATATATTACCTATTTGACTGACAGTGTTGCTGTTTGTCAAAATAGAGGTTACTGCATTCGCTTCAGTTCTGATTTCAACAGCATCTACAGTGTGTTCTGTTTCTGCACTATTCTGAGATGTGCTGTCCACATCTGTAATATATATTGCAGGAATGGTAAATTCTGTGGGTAAAACTTTTGAATATTGGGAGAGTAATGTTGAGGGGCCAGAATGATCATTGCATTTTTTTAGAGTAACTTTGCATCTTGTGATAAGTTGATTTGGGTAGTTCAGATGTGGTTACATTAGATTTTTCCTGTATGTTCATTTTAGCAACATTGACTGTAGCTACAAAAGAGGCGTTCTGACACTCCTGGGCCTTATTATCTTTAATTTGAACATTAGAGATTGAGGAGTCATTCATGGTCTGTGGTTGCACCACATGTGAATTTGTCATGTGAATTTGTACAGATTCTGTGACAATGACTTGATTTGTGGAATGGTTTGAGTTTGCCTTTGACTTTTCTTTAGAAATACCGTTCTATACGTGCACAACTGTATTGATGATTTTTATCTCATTTTCTTCCATACTATTCAAAGCCATGGATGCAAGTTTTATTTCACCTTTGAGTGTGTCAGACTCTTTGATTAGTTGATTTTCAGCTTTGCTGTCCTTCTCAAACATGTTATCTAATGTGTCATCTCCCAATGAGGAACTCACAACTGTTGTAACCCTGCCGCCTTGAAGCATCTGTGAAACATGACCTGAGGAGATTTTCTCACTCGGCTGAGTGTTTGGAGGCTCAGTGACAAGTGTACTGCTCTTTGTTGATGCGACAGACTGATCACCTGTTCTCAGCTTCTTTCCCTGTGAGCTAAGTGGCAGGGAACTGAGTGTTTCCGTAACACTCGCAGTGACCTCACGAATCAATGAGGGTTGCTGCTTTAAATCCATGGACGCTTCCTTCTGAAAAGGAGGAATGTCTCCACAAATAGGTGGCTCTGTGGGTTGAGTTTGAGTATCACCTGCAGCCTAAAATCAATATAAAAATATTAGTAAGGCATTTCAACATGAATGACTGATGAAAATATGAAATGTTTGACTTCATATAACAATAAATCATAAATCATAAATCAATCCTAGAATTATACAGTCAAAGCAAATATTATTCAGACACCAGATATAATTTTTTTATATGTTTTACTAGTGGGTGCAGGACACTAGTTCATTTATGTAAGTGAGGATAGCAAAACAAAGTAAACTGTGACATATTATACCCAGAAATTATTCATACAGTGAACTACTAGTAGAAATGATAAACATTTGGGATCAAAAACTATTGACACTTTGACCTCTGTTATCTGACATTATCAAGATTAATTTGTTTTAGTTCTTGTCATATTTTATTACCATTTTCTAAACTATAGCGAATAAACTGTGAAAATTTATGAAATGGTGAAGGTGTCTGAATTTTCTCACTTGGCTGAAAAAATACAGAATACATTAAAACAGTAATATTGTGAAATATTTTTACAGTTTAAAATAACTGTTTTCTGTTTTAATGTCTACAGGTTTGGAAAAACATGAGAAACAGTAAAAGAACAGAACAGAATTTTCTTCATTGTTTTCATCAGTGTCTGAATCTATATATATATATATACACACACACACATTTAAAACAGATATACTGGTTCAGCTGGACTGTACTAATGCCAGATCCCTAAACACTGTAAATCTGCAGGAAGATTCTGCCACTTAGCACCTCAGTCATTAATCTAAAATCAACAGATCATTGTGTTAGCTGAACCTCGGTTAATATTATCACTTGATTATCTTTCATTTAGCTAGGATAAGAGAAAAACAAGAGAAAATAAATGGATTCAACATTAATTTATTTGACAGACCCCATAGTAAAAAATGTGAATTCAAGAATTATATGATTACAAGTTAGAATAAGAAGCCACCTGTTTTCAGTTGACTAGGTCTATCTTTGTTTCTTATTTAGCATCTATTGCCTTGGGGAAGCTGTTGCACTGCCCATATTTAGAGAGTATTTTAAGGCTTTATGAGATCAGAGTGGAATGTGAGATATTAAAAGGAGAGCAGCTGGTCTGTCCAATGAACTTACAGCTTACACAGTAAAGTTATATTTTGTATCTACTTTTAAAACGTCATAGCAACAGGTGATTAGGGACAGCAAACACATTTGATGGATCTGAGGATCTCTATACTTCCATGTGCTCTGGAGCCACAATGTGCGTAATGGGAATATTATCATTGTCTGTTACCCTACTTCTTGTGTCATATAAGATGGGTCTTGTCACATCATCAAAGTCATGCTTGCCACTCTATTTATAGTTTATAATTGTGACTGAGGGGGGGTTACTGGTCTCATTACCACTTGGAACATTACGCTCACATGAGGTCATGGCCAGAGCACGAGGAAACACTCACCAAGCTTCTAAAAGAGCATGCAGATGCATTCCTCACCCTTGTGTCCACATTGCTGTCATTCCCACCACAGGAATGAGGAAAGATCCTCATACATGTACTACTGGAGTTTTATTTCCATGGTCATCAAAATCCATGAGCTTGTTGTCTATAAGTCTTGGATTACAGTTCTGGATAGTATCTAGAGCTTGAAGTTGGATGTTTGGTGAGCTCTCTTTGATTCTTCTGAGGCATTTTTGTTTTCTTTCACTGACAATTTTTGATTCTTATTTGTGGTTATGTCCATTTTGATTCTTGATTCAGTCACTGAGGCAATCTGAACACCCTGAGCTCCCTTTTTTTTCTGAGACAATTTTGTTCACGTTCTCTGACTGTTTTTCTTTTTTTCTGTTATATCCATTTTATTTCTAGATTCTGTTGCTGAAGTGATCTGAGCACCCTGAGCTCTTTTTGATTCTTTTGAGGGACTTTTGTTCATGTTTACTGATGTTTTTCACTTTTTCTTGTGTCTATTATGTCTATTTTGTTTCTAGATTCATACACTGAGGCAATCTGAGCACCATGAGCTCTCCTTGATTCTTTTGAACCACTTTTGTTTGCTTTCACTGAGAGTTTTTCACTCTTTTTTGTTTCTGTTGTGTCCATTTTGTTTCCATCTTCAGTCACAGAGGTGATCTGAGCGACCGTGTTCTGTACTTCCATCTTCTCAATGGAAGCCCCACTCTTATTCATCGTCTCTTCCCTTCTTCCAGGCAGTCTGTTTTTCTTAATTCTCTCTGTTTCATCTGTTGAGATTTTGATCTTCTTCTTCTTGACATAATGCTCAGTAGTCTGTTTGCTGGAGGCATTATGCACAGTATCATGGATATACGTTAGTCCCTGGCCGTCTTTGTCTCTGTTTGTGATCATTTTAGAGCTGGAGATTCCATGAAGAGATGCTGCTGCTGACACTTGAACTGGAGGTGTTTGGCTGAGAGCATCCACCTCCATGGCTTTCGCCTCTGAAGGGCTGACAGCCCCTCTGGTCTCCATGGGGGACCTACGTTTCCTTTGGGCTCTTTCAGGACTTTCTCTTTGCCTGTATTGCGGGGCTCCTCCTGCTCATGACGGCGGTTCTTGTTTCGCTGTTTAAGCTTTGCAAAGCAATTTTGATGAATCTTGTACTCACTAATTGTTCCCACCTCCAACACTCCTGAACATGACATGATGCCTCGACTGTTCTGTGCTGATGCTTGGTAAATTGCAGCATCCTCCAGAGTACAGCTAAGATAGAAATACACACAGTTAAATGTCCACTAAGCAATAATCAAAACAAGGAAAAATGTTTCTCAGAAAAGAGCATATTTGTATATTTGGAGTGTGTGTGTCTTGTCATCATGTGAAATTTCATATTTGGGAAGGCCACAGTATCTGTCCAGCTGTATATCATCTTTGTACCATATCACCTCAGGGACTGGGTACCCTGTAAACGTGACGGTTAAAATTAAAGACTGGTGAACAGGAAGTTTGGACAACGTTAATAATGTTCCATAATGGATTCACTTGCTTTGATGGGATACCTGAGACCACACAGTGTCTTCAGACACAGCTTTGGATTTTAATGTGGTCTCAAATGTTGGCTGTATCTCCACAGTTAATTGGGCCATGACACTGCTCCTAAAAAGAAGGTTCGTAATCGTAATTCATCCGAGGTTAAATTTGTATTAATAATTTGCATTATCTTCAGCAGAGCACTGACATCACTTTCATCATTGTTGTTAGTATTCATACAAAATGTGATTTACAATGTTAATATTAGCTAGGTCAGACACAATATTAAAATAAACAATTGGGTGTTTCTTCAACTTTACCATTTCTATGTCCCCTTTTATTTTTGTTATATGAAGTCAAACATTTCATATTTTCATCAGTCATTCATGTTGAAATGCCTTACTAATATTTTTATAGATTTTATTCTAGACAAATATGTCAGTGAGGAGCAAATTAAATGTGATATGTTAAATGTGATAAAAAATTAAAATAAATATAACTTATGGGCAAAATATTTTTACTGTACATCATTTATGATCAAGCTGTAATTTTGTATTATTTATGTGAATTAACGTAAAATGTACAGCATCATAATTTTCACTACATTATTTTGTTAAACAATTAATCATTTAAGATAAGGTGTAAATCAAAATTTTGTCAGCATTTTCATGAAAAATCAATAATCAAAACTAATTTCTCCTGTGTATGTATGTATTTGTTAATCATTGTTAGTGGACAAATTAAACTAGTATGAGAATTTTATTTAAAGTCTACAGAGACAAAAGTGCCTTAAATTGAAGAAACACCCATGCATCATCCCTGCTGAGATTACAAACACCGTCAGGTCAAAAAAGAAAATCTAGCACCTTAGGATTTGACGTACACATCTGCTTCTGCTAGTGTATAATTTTACTGAAAGGCTGTAAGTATGTCAACCTGTTAAGTTGATTAGTTCTTTTTACCTGGATTGCTTGAACTGAGAGAATCTATGGCCAGTATAGAATCTATAAGCCATGCGCACAAGTTTGCTTTAGTGATGACCAAAATCACACAGAAACACTAGCACTCAGGTCTATTTTTATTAAAGTACATGAAGTTCTTTATAGGCTATTTGGAAATTCTGTAATTGTCAAAAATGTAACAAAAATGTGAAATCTCCATAGTAACCTGCAAACCGTTGCTGCTGTAGTAAGTTGGGCACTGGTAAATATTAAAAGACATTTATTGAGGCTGGCAGTGCAAACTAATTATTTATAACATTATGACCTTCACACAAGATTCTCAAAAGTCAGACAGACCAGTGGTGGAGCTCTGAACTATTGGCAGTAAAGTAAGAAAATTATCTTCTCTAAGTGAGGAAACCGAATCCTTGAATCACTCTGCATTTTAGGTAAACACATTTTGTTTATTTTGTTTGTTTATTTATTTGTTTGTTCAGAATGAATTCATTCATACTTTGAGGTAGATGATTGCTTTTAGTATGCATTATTTATGTACTGTTTATGTAGGCCTATCTATTTAGATGTTGTGTTACCTTTCCCCTCCCCAGTCTAGGGTTGGGGAGTGGGAGTAACAGCTCAGCTAAAACTTATACGGAAGAAATAACGAAACGTGGAGGAATCACTCCCGTCCTCTGCTCCAGAAAAAAGGCAAAGGACACCACCTAGTTTGGCAAACTTTATTTAAGAAAGCCAGACTTGTGGAAGTAATAAATATCTTCAGGAGAGAGCCTGGCCAAAACAACAAACAAAACAGCAGCTGGCTAACCGGAGGAGTACTAAATAACCTATGCAAGTAAAGGAAAATAAAACAACAACATAAGCTTTCCTCAACTCCCTCACTAACCAAAAACAGGGATAAACAGGAGTACAAAATCAAATGGCACCCTCTCCCTACAGCTTCCAACCTAAGCACAATCCAAATAAACCAAAAGCAGTTACATTACCTTTTAATACCGTAACAAGCAAAGTAAGATTAAAGTAACTTTACACACACTGTACGGTTACAACACAATCAGCTAGTCAACCAGGATGTAACTCACTTGAATTACCCCCTTTAATCAACAGATGTCTCAAAGAGAAAACACCCAACACAAGTCTGGAGCAGGGGAGAAATGAGCCTCCCCAAACAGGGTTCACTGTGCTCTTTTGTAGCCGTGTTCCATCTGCAGCAAACTCTCTGATGAGCACCACCTGTGGGTAATTTGGAACTGCCCGGCAAGGAGAGAGTG
The DNA here is from genome assembly GCA_018155175.1 of Sinocyclocheilus anophthalmus. Taxonomy (NCBI): domain Eukaryota; kingdom Metazoa; phylum Chordata; class Actinopteri; order Cypriniformes; family Cyprinidae; genus Sinocyclocheilus; species Sinocyclocheilus anophthalmus. Next base: position 639,165 of record JADLZN010002324.1, on the reverse strand, counting down.
AGAGAACATGCACAGGGGACACATAACCACACCCAAAAGGGTGGAAAAACACCTCAACAAATACTCTTTATAATACATACATCCCAGGGATGTAACAGTTGTTTAAGCACTATGCCTTATTATCGCAATCCACTAGAAAACATTAGATTTGAAGTAGTCATTTAACAGATGCTTTTATCTGCATATTACAGGGACAGTCCGGGTTGCTATATACAAGGGCACAATAGTGATGGCTCATGACTCACTCCTTGCAGGGATCAAACCAGAAACCTTCTGATTACCAGCCCTTAACTTTAATATGCATCTGTATGCTTTGTTATGACAGAAAGCCATGATGTTTAAGCATTTAATGCTACCTTCAGTTATGCATTTCATGTATTTTACATCAGGAATCAGAAACCTGTACCTGCTTTCAGATCGGACACTGCTCAGGTAGCTCCTAAAGCCAGCCCTTCTATTCTGAGAGCTGATATCACTGCCACCGTATAGTAACCCCTTCCATCACACGAGAGCGAATGGTTCATCAGCCTTCTGGAACTCATCTTCTTAGTCTATAAGTGTCCACACATGCATTCACTCAAAGTCAGCTGCTTATATCCATATAATCCTAAAGTCTGTGAACAAGAAACCGCAAAAGAGTTTGTTTTCACAAACTTAGAAAGTTAAGGAGACCAGCAAGACTCCTCTGTCATCACAGCCAGCATCCCAGCAGATTCCTCATACGTTTTTGTCTGTGTTTTCTTTCTGTGCTGTTGGACTCCTGGGGTGGTGCACCGGGGCATAAGTCTCTGCTGTTTCCAGTCAGTCTGCAGCTTGCGTGGCCATGAAGGCTAATTATAGCAGGGCCACAACTAGGCACACAAGCACATCGCATTTTCCAAAACCGACTCACTAGCTTTTTTTTTGTTTGTTTTCTTAACTTAAACACCCCTCTCTTACTGAAATCCATGATGAAATTTTTTTTCAAGCTCAGTACCACTAACGTAAGCAGGGTAGAACCATGTTAATATGCTTCCAAGTGGATGGAATTGGTAGGATACATGGTGTTTGTTAGTCCTAGTAACCCAGCATAACCCTGAAATGGACTGCCTATTCAAGTGTACCTGCTTGTCTGGCTGATGGCTTTTCTCTGAGCTCCATTCATGCAGAATATAAAGTTTGTCAATGATGCAAGAAGACAATAACAGAGTCATTAGTAGTGCAGGTCACACTGGATCCCCTGAATCCTTTTTATGACATAGACATAGACTAGCTCAGTCTATAGACACCACCATTCACAAGTTTGGGGTCAGTAAGATTTCAAATAGTTTTGAAAGAAGTCTCTTATTCTCACCAAGGGTGCATTTATTTGATTACAGTACACTAATATTATGAAATATTCTTACGGTGTAAAAAAAAAAATGTCTATTTTAATATATTTTGAAATGTGATTATTCCTGTGATGGCAAAGCTGAATTTTCAGCAACCATTACTCCATTCTTCAGTGTTACACAAATAGAAATATTCAGAAATACAGTTTTCAGCATTCTTTGATGAATAGAAAGTTCAAAAACAGAATTTATTTGAAATAATCATAATAATGTATTCTTAAAGATAGAAATGATAAGCAAGTTCTGTCATCATTATCAAACTGTGATAAAATATCTGGTGTCTTTTTACAGCTATGTACTTATACAATAAAAGAAAATGTCAGCGTAAAACCAAACCCTAAATAAAATAAGCATGTATATTCTTTCATTATTAAAGCCCATAGTTAGAATAATAGCATGTAGTATATAATTAATTAGTTTTGTAGCACTGACAGTTGCACCGGTGTTGCTCTGAGCTGTGAGCAAAGGGAGTTGTTGAAACTCTATATTCAAGATGACACTGTGACATTCCAAAGCATGTTTGAACCAAGGCTGAATAATTTTGTTGACAGTGTTGTGTTCACTCTACTCCTACTTTCCCCCTCACCTCTACTTTTGAACTTTTATTTACTTTTATTGTCTGTTTAATGTCTAATCTCTGAACAAAAAAACTATAAAATCTATAAAAAAAAATCCAATGTCTATAACGTCTGAGGTAAAATTATCCAGTTTGAGGTTTTACATAGATAATATGGAATCTTTGACATATTTTCTCTCATATTTTGACATGAATTGCTTTATATGAAGTCACCTCGGCAGAACACGAGCAATATGTGAAAATCTGTTGGGAGATTTCTGATTAAAGGAGTGTTTCTGCCCACTTGTGGCAATGGCTTAGCACTGCAATGATTTCTGCAGTGATCACTCTACTATCTGTAGACTCAGATTGATTATTCAAATCCATTAAGATATTAGTTAAAAGCCATTTACCAGGCACTTTCCCATCAGTAGGTTAAACTTATTCAAAAATAGTTCAGTAACAATGTTGAGAAAGGACATTAAATGGTCTCATGCCAGTTTTTTAAGTACTAAAAACATAATTTCTAGTTGATTTTTTTTTCTTTTTAATGAAACTCATTCAAATCAAAACATAAAAATAAACTGCTTTAATGTATTCTTGGTACAATACAGGGTAAACCATTTATGGGATGAAACAATAAAAATAAAAGTGATGAAATTTAATAATCTGATGCTACAGTGAGCAGGAAGATCACTGGTTCAGGCACAGCCGAGTTATTGTATAACAGTGTGATTCATTATCCATTCAGATTGTCTTCTGAGCTACAACATTTATTAATTTCAGTCTGCTATTGCTTTGAATTAAACATACAATCTGAACTGGCCAAAGCAGTGTCCATCACAATCAGTAACAGATCTGAAGAATTAAGTCAGTCACAGTATATGGGAGCTGATTTATAGTATGACCTGCAGCTTGCAACCGGCACAACGCCAGTCAAGCAATTAGCGAATTCCAAGGTTACTGAATTTGTAATGCGGTTCTGAACCATCACGTTACTCTATAGGTTAACAAAACACTTTTCTGCTGGCTTATCAGTGTCATTTGTATTGCTTCATTTCTTTTTGTTCACATGATAATTACCACCAGAGACACACATATCAGGATCTCTCTGTAGATGTTTTCATCTGTGCCATCATTATATTGTTGTATACTGTTTCTAGTTTTATGAAGCACACAAGTGACACACAAGTTACAGTACGTTAAACTATGTGTTTACATAACACTAAGTCACTTTCTAGGTTTTTCAACCCCTAAATATGATTCAAAGCTTTTCAGGGCTTTGGCCTGACATTTTGAGAGTACCAGTTAGGTTTAATTTTTATTTTAAGTTTGTCTACCAAAGATATTTAAATGTGCATATCGCTGTGTTTGATTATTTCCACAGACTCACAGTCTTTTATTTACCATCAGTTTGTCATTTTAATTCAATTACTCTGCCACTAGTCTCATGGCCTTAGCAATACGATTCTTTACTATTGAATGTGTCTCATGAAGGCAGCAGAAAAATAATAGAAATGTAATATATTTTGGTTAAAGCTGAAAATGCATTTACCAATTCATTCTGAGTCTATGCCTTTAGATAAGATCATTTCATAATCACACAACTGGAAAACCAACAAATCCCTCATCACCTACAGAAGACATTTGTCACATTTTAATTCAGAAAATGAAGGTTGTGCAAGTGTACGAATGAGGTCTCTAAAATTATTGATGCATGAAAAAAAGAATTGAAAAAAATTATTGATAATTCAGTATCTTTTCAGAAATAGTTGAAACTTTCAAACATTACTTTGACTTTCTAGAGCACTTTCTTCACCCTCTTCAGAAAATTTGAATCTAAAGGCCACCATCTTCCACTAAATATCAGTGTTCGTTTGTATAGGATAGCAATAGGAACTATAGTTATTTTTTTCGCTCTGGGTTAACCGTTAAAGGGGAAATTTGTGATGACCCATACCTTAGTGTTAACGTCTACACAAATGCATCCTCTGTAATACTTTACCCTGAGGTTGAATTCATTAATCCATTAGGTATCATGAACTAAAAATGAGCAACCATTTCTACAGTATTTATTGTAAGTTAATTTATGTATTATGTGTCATTCATTGTTAATTTATGTTTGTTCACTAATCTTAATTCATCCATACTGTATATATCTTGAGATGTTAGAGATGTTAAATGAACGTTAGCCAAGATGAATGCTTTAAAAATTATTCATTGTTAGTTTATGATACCTAATGTTAACAAATTAAACCTTATTTTAAGGTGTTATTAAATTCTCATCAAAACATTACTGAAGCTCCATTAAAAGGGATAACTCTGTCAGTGGCTTTGATCCATACTATTGACCAGCAGTCCTGTCTATAGTATGGTATGGATCAAATATACACCCTGTACCAACATTTTACACTTACAAAATATCATCCAAAAAACTCCCAAACTCATGGTCAAGCTTACATCCGACATGGGAGGGATAGATCAAGATCAAGATCATTTAAGAAAATTCAGATAAAAATGTATAATTTACTCACACTGATATTGTTCCAAATCTGTAAGACTTTGGTTTAAGTCCAGGTTTAAGTCCCTCCATTGAAAGTCCAGGTAACCAAAACAAAAGATCAAAAAGTAATTATAAAATGTCATATGAATTTAACGGTTTGTTTTTTAAACTGCTTGATTCATAAGGATTCGCCTTTAAGACATTTTTGGATCTTTGAAGTTTTGGTTACCTGGACACACAGTGGAGGGACAGAAACCTCTCAGGTTTTATTTAAATATGTGTTTTGCAGATTAACTAAAGTATTGTGGGTTTTGAACAACAATTTTCATTTTTGGGTGAACTATCCCTTTATCGGCTGCCCCTGTCTATTGTCTGACCAATGAAGGCATCTTTGTCTGATTGCAGTATGAGGTCTTACTTGTCACAGTCTCGGTGAACATTCTTTGAGTGTAGCTATTATATTTCAATGATAGATAAATTACGATTGGGTGATGGCAGCATTTAAAGAGCTATACATACCTTTTTTTTATCCGACTATAAAGTAGTGCTGCAGAGAACAATTTCACAATAACTAGAGCTGAAACATACACAGTTTTCTCGTCTTGGCATGGTATTAGGAAGTCCAAGGCTTTGGCTATGTAGATAATAGTAATTTAATTTTGACTTCATGGTACCATGATATTAATGCTTAGAATGTCCCACTCGTAGACTACACTGAGGAGACAGAGAAGGGTGCTTACACATTCATTTATTGATGAGCTGCCCACCCATCCAGCGCAACTTGCAGGCCAGCCAGCGCCTAAGGGGGCAGAAGTATTCATAGTGGAACTGCTGGAATTCGGGTGTTCTCCGGATGTCCCTAAGAAAGGCCAAGTCCAGCTCAGACTCTGTTAGCACAATAAGAAGTAGAAGGAGGGCAAAGAGTAGAGCCAGGGTCACTAAGAAAAGACGTGCCAAACTACAGATGAACTCATTCACCCTTTCCTCTGGGCCATGTTGGGTTGGCCGAGACTTCTCCAGTTGAAAGCGTTTCCCTTTGGGTTTAACGCCCTGTGGCCTTGCCTGGTTTTGCGTACACAGTTCTGTTCCTCCTTCCTCTTGATTGCTGCGGTGGCCGTTTGTGTGGCGAACCTGAGCCTGGTCTGAGGGGTCATTGGACACTGGTGTGGGAAGCACGCTGTCAGAGGGACTGTAAGAGTCCTCGGAAAATTCAGCTGTTCTGTCTCCCTCGGCTCTATTTCCATGGGAGTGTAGAAATGAGTTGCCATTGGAGACCGATCGCTCTGGCGTGGAATGGCCACTGTCACGCAAGGACTCCAGACCTGAAATAGAGTGAGGATGTTCAATGATTGTGTTTCAAGCATTATGTTGATGTGCTTTCAGGTTTGTGTGCCATTCAGAATTTCTTTTGAACTTTCAATTCTTTGATAAATCCTGAAAATACGTCACGGTTTCAACAAAGATGTAAAAGTTTTTCTTTTTTTTTCAGCAACAAATCAGCATATTACAATGATTTCTAAAGAATCATGTTGACACTTTGGTACATTTTAAAATATACTAAAATAGAAAACAGTTCTTTTGAATAGTAATAATTTTTCACAATATTACTGGATTTTTGACAAATAAATGCAGCCTTGGTGAGCATATGATATTGACAGGATGGAGGAACACTTTCAATATCCCAGAATGCCATACATTTCTCTGAACTGTAATTCAGTATACTACTCTTCCTTTAAATACCGATTCAACTTTCTATATGTGGTGTGGCCAGTTCATTTCAAATTCTAACTAATGAATTAAAAGGGAACTAATTATTAAATTCAGAACTTTGCCCAACCCTAATATATTATACTGATTTCATAAGCCCGAGTTAAATGTCTCAACCAAATATAGCTGAAAAAAAAAAAAAAAAAAAAAACCAATTCTACCAAATTGGTAAACATTGTCACAGTGAGTCCTCATGTATTCAATAACAGTAAGCCTTGTGACATCAGACACATTGTATGTTAATATTTATTCACAAGCAAATTTCAGTTTTACATCTTCCATTTTTAACTTATGAAATAACAAAAGAAAAGAAAATGTTTTCAGAAAAGGAATTTTTTTCAGTAAGTAATTTCGTGCTAGTTTACTTTTAAGTGATATTCCATTATAATTCACAATTGCATAATTTACATTTATTCAACTGGTACAAATGTATGTGTATTGATAAAATGCACTATGATGTAAGTATTATAAGTGCATATATAGATCTAATTAACCACAAGAAAACATAGCTCCACCCACAATCCATAAAAGCTACACACCATGCTAACAATGGTCGCACTCTAATCCGCTATATATGCTGTGCACATTCAAATGCAGTCACACTAAAATAAGTTGAATGTCCAGCTGTTCCAAACGACAAGGAACTTTACCTGCAGTGCTGGTGGGTTGAACACCAAGTCTAGATGAAGCTCCAGAGGAAGTGGAGGAGCTGGGCAAAGACGGGAAGAGAGGCAGAGCCCCTAGAGCTTTCCCTAATAGTCTAGGTCCCATCGTCAACACCCGTACCCTCACATCCCGGTAACAGTAGTTGATCATCCGCAGATGAACGTTCACCTTTGTCTTAATCCGTATGAGACACTTCACCATGGTTTCTGAATATAGCTGCTAACGTGTGTGATGATCTCAGCCCTGTGTAAATGTATCACCGCTAGACCCTTTTCCTCCCTCTATCCTCCTGAACAAAAATGACATAACACAATGTTGTGTGTGTGTTTATAAAAGTGAGTGTGAGAAAGCGAGAACACCCTAGAGCCTTAAAGCTCCATAAGTTCCCTTATGCCCAAAAGTCCAGCTGCTCTGCATGTTCCAACCCCCTCAAACCCATTATAGACTATAACAAAGGAGCACATACACAACACACACTCATTCTGATACAAACCACATGACATACATGGACAGGCTCTCTATTTATAGATGCTGTTATAATAGCACTGTTTATCCTTATAGATGGACAAGTTTGTCAGTTCTCATTGTCTCTGTATTTACTTGTGTATGACACAGATTGTCAGCCCACATGTAGGGCATGTGAAGCCTTTTCTTTTAGCATTTACATTTACTGTACTTTAGTATAGTAAATGCTTTTGAATATACCGGTACATGTTTTTGCAAGCACATTGTGTCTGCTGTACTTTAGAACTGGACTTTCTGTACAGATCAGGTACTAGAATAAAACTAACCTTAAACTCAAAATATATAGCACACTTATACAGTACCCTCACACACATACAAACACAACCATGATGGCATTTGGCAGTGTCAGTAAAGTGACTGGAACAGGTGTACGTCTGGTCACATTGTGCACAATGAGAGCGGCTCTCATTACATAGAGCAGTAGAAAGAGATGGAGTGTAGTGTATTCCTATCCCAGTCAAGAGCACTCTTTTGTTAAGTTGATCTTTGGGGTCGGTTCATTAAATTGGAAAAAAAAAAGATTTCTACTAAAAGTATTAAACGGCACTGTTCTCAGCATTTATAAGAAATTTTCTTGAGCACCAGGTCAGCATATTAGAATGATTTCTGAAGGATCATGTGACACTGAAGACTGGAGTAATGACTGCTGAAAATTCAGCTTTGTATCACAGGAATAAATTGCATTTGAAGATATATTAAAAATATAGCTTTTAAGTTATTTTAAAATTCTAATAATATTAAATAAATATTAAATTGCAACAATAATAATTACATTCACAGATTACAGTGTATGTTTGTTTTTTTAATCCAATAAATGCAGTCCTGGTGAACATAACAGACTTCTTTCAAAAACATTAAGAAATCTAACCAACCCCAAACTTTTGGTTTTGGTTTTTTGTGGGGGTTTTTACCTATTTGTGTGTTGTTTAAGTTGAATGAGATGTTTAAAAAAAAACACTGCACCCTGAACTGTAATTTTACAACTGATTTTTGAATTTTAGTGAAAAAAGAAAAGTATTTATATTTACTTATAATGTTTAGTAAAATATTGGCAACAAGGGTGGGACATTAAAAACCTACTGCACGTTATGGTCCAGTAAGGACACAGTAATGAATCCAAGCTGAAAAATAAACCAAACCAAAAATTTCCAGGGTGCTTTTATTATTTAGTCACCCCATGAAAGGAAAAATAACTTTATACCACCAGATGGCAGCATTTCAGTGCTTATGGACCAACCTTTCTTGCTTTGAGTGGCATTGAATTTTGAAGACACAGTGCACTAACTTTATTTTTCTAGTGACAAATCTGCTTGCTACCTCAATTCCATTTCAATTCAGTTTTTGTTCTTAGAAAGGGGCAGTATATGCTAAAGTTGGTGTGCCTGTGTGTGCACAGGTTTGATTATACTTGTGAGGTCCAACAATCCTCACTATTCAAAAATGTCCTCGGCAATATAGTGAAACCAGTTGAACAGGCCTCAAATGTTAAAAATGCGTATAAATCAGCCCAATCATGTTTATATTTAAAACTGTTTAGAGCAAGTGTCTATGGTGGATATGTTTAGGGTTAGGGGTCCAATATCAATATCAATATAACAAATGTGTGTCTGTGCTTATAGGCACATTGTCTTACCCTCCATGATGGAAATATGGACTGCTCTCCTTCGTGTTCGGGGAACGCTACTCTGTCGTGGGCCATGAGTGATGGAGGGACAACTCCTGCTGGGGACCATCCCAGCCCTGAACATACAAAAAGATGTGATAAATCAATTGACATACTGTCAGGTATATTTAAACTTTCAAGGAAACAAGACAGCATTGAGAAGACTCACCTGTGGATCTCTGGAGGCTCTCGTCTGATTTTGGCACTCTGTTCCATCACTTCCTTGGCCACTTTACCACTTTAAGATAAATTATGTAGCCAAAATATGAGCGACCCTTCCAGCTAATCCATTAATTGGCATATATTCAAAACACATGCCTAAGTAAGCACAGTTGACGAACCCATGGGGTTCACCTAATAACCACCAGAGCAGATAATATTCACCTATATCTAAAGCGGCTCCCTTTGAAGAAAAGATTACTACTGGATACAGTGCGAACTTGACTTGATTTCTCAAACCTGAAAGAAATAAAGAAAACGAGAGACAGAAATAAATAAATGTGTCCATTTAAATGACTATTTTTATCAACACAAATTGGGAGTGTTGATGTATTAAAATAATTAACCACGATTCATTCTGTGATTCTTGAAGATTCAAAATTCTGATTTGTAATGTTCTTCTATAAAAAAAGTTTTGAGTTTAATAATAATAATTCCTTACATTTATATAGCGCTTTTCTGGGCACTCAAAGCGCTTTACATAGAAGGGGGGAATCTCCTCAACCACCAGCAGTGTGCACCATCCACCCGGATGATGCGACGGCAGCCAAATTATGCCAGAACGCCCACCACACACCAGCTTACTGGTGGAGGGAAAAAGGGGATACAGGCAGTATGAGCCAATCAGGCAGATAGTGGGTGATGATCGGAAGCCATGAGGTCCGAAGGGCCAATGGGCGTAATGGGCCATAGATGCCAGGGTTACACCCCTACTCTTTTTCGAAGGACATCCTGGGATCTCACAGAGAGTCAGGACCTCGGTTTTAACATCTCATCCGAAAGACGGTGCTTTTTTACAAATATTTACACTTTTTTTACACTGGGGAGGGCTATAGACACCACACAGACGCACGAGGGGTGAGCACTCCCCTCATGGACTCACTAACACCTCTTCCAGGCGCGCAACCTAAGTTTTCCCAGGAGGTCCCATCCGGTACTGGACCCTGCTCAGCCCTGCTTCGCTTCAGTGGGCAACCAGTCTTGGGCTGCAGGGTGATATGGCTGCAGTTTGAATTAAGTTAAATGTTTTTTTAAAGGGGTCATATGATGCGATTTCAATTGTTCCCTTTCCTCTTTGGAGTTTTACAAGCTCTTGGTGCATAAAGAAGAGCTGTAAAGTTGCAAACACTGAAATCTCAAATCCAAAGAGATATTCTTTATAAAATTAAGAGTCAGCCACACCTACCTAAAACGAGATCGGATTCTAAGGCCCCCTCCCAACATGGTTCTACGTCCATAGAGGGTGTGGGAGAAATTTAGCATAAACGCTGCCACAAACGGTGTTCCAGCACAAAGAAAGGAAGCGTAATTTATTTCTCGCTGTATTAGTTGTATATTTGCTGTTCCGATATCTTCTGGGTCGTGGATGTCATGCTTGGAGCTGATCCGTGCTGATTGCTGAGGAAATACTACAACTTTGCAATGTGGATCGCCGGATCGGCTTTCACCAAGGACGAAGCGGAGTCCAGCCCAGGGACGTCACATGTGGTTGCCGCAAGCCCTCTGAACGCTCCTTCGTCGAATCCGCCACCTCTGCTCACTGCGCTAGCCCTCCGGCTGTTCCTCACTCTAGCCCCCGGCTTCTGCTCACTCTAGGCCACCATGTGTGACATTGTGTTTCATTGTGAAAGCGAAACTAATTTGTTTGACCTTCCAAAAGAGGACACAACTAGACATCAGTGGTTAAGGAGTTGGAGGTGTGTACAAAAAAGGGAAGAAAAAAAAGAAAAACACTGTTCCAGAACCCTTCAACCCAAATATTCAGATGTGTGAAGCACATATTATGGAGGACTGTTTCCTGATCCTGGTAAAGTAGACTACAATGCTGGCTGTTCTGACTCACGGACTGTAAGTATGTGTTTTTTATATTTAAAGAGTTTTTATATGTAATATATTTAAAGGGAAAAAAAAAACTAGTTTTTGGCATGTAGAGTAGGGCTTGTTGTTTGTTGTTTCTCTGATCACAAATGCAGACCTGGTTTTATGTCTTCGCCGCGCGGCACGGCGGCGACGCGACCAACCGCACGCGTAAAAAGACAGTATAAGTCATTATAATCCATAATTATGTCCCCACTGGATGCAACGAATGCCTCGTTTATAATGGGTTTTCATGTTTTTGATTCATCGCTCCGGCCTGACAGGGCATCAACACAATATGGTAGGGGCGTAACATTTCAATCTCACGCTTGAGTAGTTCGAGGGGAAAACGGGACAAATTGCACGAGATAGCTTGCCAATCACACACCAATAAAAAGTCAACCTTGCTTTTTCAGACCGATGAACTTTGAAAAAATCAACAAGGGTAAGGGTGGAAAAAGGAAAAAAAAAAAGGGGAAAATTTATTTAGAAGAAAAGGAGGAAGGAAGGCTGTTCAGAAGGTGGGGCATAGAGAAGAAACAATAATGTACAGTATGTGGAAAATAATGTGTTTTTTTAACCTTAAACCACATAAACACATTTCATTACACAAATACACAATATTTTTTCGCAACAGCATATGGGCAACCCTTTTGATATACTAGACGTTAAGTAACACTATATGCCCCCGCTTGTAAGTTTGTTGAAGCCAGTTACAAAAGTCAGTTACAAAAAGAAAAAAGAAAAAGAAAAGTAGATTGTTCTATTTTAAATCCATAAAGTAAGACTGATTACCACTTGGGTAATTGATAGTTGGCCAAACTACTTCTTAAGACAGTCTTAACAGTGGATTTGTTTATGCAACTGGCTGAGAACCACTGGTCTTATCTAATGCACGTAAGAAGTTTATGTCCGTGTTTGAGCTTAATTTCAGCCTGATATGTCAAGAAGGTCATGTGAACTTACTGGTAGAAAGCTTGGTTTTCCACCCCACACTTCCATAGATGCTTGCAGGCCTCAGGTGTTGGAGTAAAGTAAGTCAAGATTATCTTCTGATCCTTAGTAAAGGTCACAGGGGGTCAGTAAGTTTTATTTACTTTTGACTATTTGTTCTTCTGCATTACATGGGGCTGCCTTGATTTCACCTACCTCTTGATGAGTTGCATATATATGAAATGTCTTTCCTTCAAACTTCAGTTTGGTCACCTCATTCCTGTACAATATGACAAAACACTGTTATAGTTATTCATAAACACACAGTCATTGGATCTTGACTGCTAAGCAAATGAAAATGATATGAGAGATTAATTTCCCCTCTCTCACCATTTGAGGAAATGAATCCTCCTGTTCCCCTGTAGTACCACAAAGCCAAATGGGGTAAATGAGAGTAAATGCTGCATTGCCGACACATCCTAAAATGGATTCAAACCAAAAAAAAAAAAAAAAAAAACATTACTGGTGGAGTAATTTTACGTTCTTTATGAATGTAGACATTAACAGACTACTTTCAGTTAGGGAACTTCTGTTGTACTTTGAAATGATTTCCTAGATATGGGCAGCTGATAAGTTTTGCTACTGGGGGGGGGGGACCTTGCTTGGGTGTGGATCAACCCCATATGTTTCAAGATTCTGAGCTTTCCTTAAGAAATTCAGCTCAGCTGTCTCAGGACTCTGGCCTCTGTAGGAAATGAACAGACTTGTTAATTTGCTGCATTTGTTCTGGGAGATAAATTTCATGAATTACATTTAATCTCTCCATTACAAACCCAGCGTCCCTTTAAAAAGAGTGACATACTGCATGTGACAGGCCAATTGAATATAAGCTTACATCAGCTCAGATTTGTGGATCTCAGCAATGCGGCGCTCCAGGCGCTCAGAATGCTTGGGAAAAAACTGAAACTTAGAGCTGTAACCTTCCGGATGCTTCCCCGGGTCATAATCTCCAATCTCAGCTAAAATAATATGAGGGAGAATGAAACCAAACCAGTGCCATCTTGTCTTACAGTAACGGCATTCATATACATCAAAGCCATAATTCAACAAATACTTAAAAAAATGGCTGCTGTGACTGTGATTTGCTGTTACCCTGCAGAATAAATGCGGCCAACGTAGCAGCATCTGAACTTTTGCACAGAAGTCGGCCGTGATACAAATCTCTTTTAATCTGTAGGAAGACCAGGTATCTGAAAGCAACACAGAGGACATATTAAACTGTCACTGTGCTGATCATACGTACATCAGAGAATTGTACAAGTCTCTGTAACTTGTGTAATATAATTCCATATAGTTCTTTCTTACTATATATTGCTCAACTAAATATATACATTTTGAACAAAAATAGACTACATAATGAGTCGTACCTAGTGATCTCTTCTTTAAGAGTTGCAGGGTCTGGAGGATAGAATTTAACACGCAAACACATAGTGTAGGGTGGCTGGGCTAGGACATAAAACATTCACGTAGATATAATTAAGCAGTCAATATAACCTTTTGACATTTACGAGGGATGTCAATGAGGAATATGAATGCAAAGATTATTCTTTTCACAGCATGTATAAGAAGGATGAAGCTGGGACTTTTCACATACAATCTGACTTACATCTCATTTGTTTGGTAATTGCCTTGCTAAACTCCAGCCAATGCTGAAACAACAGAATCAAAAAGAAATTATGTCTATAATGCAGATAGAGATTCTAGTTTAACACATTGTTATGACCAGAATTTGTCAACTGATGACTGTTCACCACATTACATATCTATTGCATCACACTTTGCAGCTCTTCATCTGAATATGCATGTGATCATTGGGTGTCCTGCTTCAAGCTCATGCACAAACATTAACATTGATACATTCATCAGGAATGGTTAATTAGGTCAAAAGCTAGAATATGTATTAGCATGAAACTTAGCGGGGTAGATACCATAATTAAATTGATGTGACAGGGAACAGGCTGTGATGAACAGTGTTGGGGAAAGTTACTTTTAAAAGTAATGCATTACAATATTGCGTTACTCCCTAAAAGAAGTAACTAATTACGTTACTTATGATTAAACTTTAATTTATGGACAAGTAATGCTTACGTATAGCTGTTAATGGCGTTACTATTTTAAATCTAGCCAGAGGCTTAGCTTTTTTGTGTTTAAATAAAAAGTACAAAAGTTTAATATTTTGGCCAATAAAAAAAGCCTTTCACACCGGAAAGGAGTGAGAATGAATAAGCCTCCAGACTGAAGTAGAAAGTAAGTTTACTGTCCATACAGTAAGAACTGCAAGAAGAAGACATGTGATCAACACAAAAGAACTTCAGCAATAAACAAAGACACATAGTTTGTCTAGAGTAATTTGTGCTTATTAGTACGGTTTAACTGGATCATCAAAGGTCAGGAGCAAAGACATTGCTTAATAGAATGGGATTAAATACATAAAGCATATTTGTGTTGTTTAACATTTATTCTGAGAATTTCTAATAAATTTTTAATTCATTTTGAGGAATCCTGAATCTGTGTTGTTTTTTTTGTGAGTGAGATGAAGTTAATGCATATTCATATTTATTTTAGAACTACCGTAACATCTTCTGATTTCTCTCAACATGGGTACAGGAGAGCTGTCAATCAATAAATTGGAAGAAAAAAAAGTTTTATTTGAAAAAGTAACTCAGATATTTAATTGCAAATTTAAAAGTATTGCGTTAATTTACTAGTTACTTGAAAAAGTAATCGGATTACGTAACTCGCATTACTTGTAATATATTACAAGAGGGGGGGGAAGAAACCCCCAACACTGGTGATGAATATACAGTCTGATCAGTTGATTGTATTGTCTGAAAGTCTACTTTTTTCAAAATATTATTACAGGATTAGGAGGGGAAGGTGAATATATATACATAAAGATATTATGCAATATATAGTGATATCTATATGGCTATGCTATGTCAGCTGGGGGAATAATCCACAAGTGTTGTACCTTACTAACAACTCATATCTATTATACTATATGAACTCACCCGTTGCTTGTCTGGGTCCACAAATCTGATGCCAAAATAGTCTTTCTCCAGCAGGTTTAGATGCTGACAGACCTGCTCAAACAGCCATTGCCCTTTTGCATCCCTCTGGAACAGAGAGACACAGGAATCAACGTGACAATTCTTGTCGACAGGTCGTGTTAACAATGCCGATCAGAAGTTCTATAGTATATTTGACATCCGCTCAACCTTACCTTTACTGACATCGCCCATTACTTTACTATTAGCTTTACAGTGTACTCTTTGTAAACTGTAATAGTTTGGAAACAGAAACGGGAATTTTAGCTCTTGAACTATATAAGTATAACATTATTATTACTATTATTATTTCTGAAATATTATAAAAATTTTATGCAGACTGTCTGTGAACCAAAATCCATTACTCTCCTTTCTTTAACACAGAATGGCATTAATTTTACCCAAATTCATTCTGTTGATGTCTAATCTCCTGTATTTTTTTAATAGTAGGCTTTTTAAGCAGGGTATACAGCAGATATATAGCACCGAATCTGACAACACAGCATAAAAGACCATAATGAGTGAAAAATATCCATATTCCCCCATATTTCACACATAATGGCTTTGATGTTACCCAGAATCACTCTGCTGATGTCTAACCTATTGTATATTGCCTGTTGTGAACAGCTTCAGATATACAGCAGGGTCACTGAATCTGACAACACATCTTAGAGGTTACCGAAATCTGTTACCCCCTCCCTTTCACACATAATGGCTTTAATGTTAGCAAAATTCTTTCTGGTGATGTTTAACCTCCCATGTTTTATATCCTAGAAAGCATTATCCTCTAATGTGAACATCTTCACACATACAGCAGGGTCATCAAATCCAAGAAAGAAAGAAAAACAGCATTAGAAGTTACCAAAATCTGTTTTACACCCTCTGTTTTACACACAATGGCTTTAATATTACCCAAATTCACTCTAGTGCTGTCTAACCTCCTGAATTTTATATTTTAGAAAGCATTTTTGCCTGATGTGAACAGCTCCAGATTTACAGCAGGGTCACTGAATCTGATAACACGTCATAATATGTTACCGAAAACTTTTACTCCCCTCTATTTCATATAATTACCAAATTATTTCTGGTGATTTTGGTCTTATGTGAAAAGCTTCAGATATACAGCTGGGTCACCAAATCTGACAACACAGTATTAGAGGTTACCGAAATCACTTATCACAAAGTGCAGTGGTTCTCAAACCTCTCCATGAAGTACCCCCAGCACTGCATATTTTGTATGTCTCCCTATTTCTGACACACCCACTTCAGGTCTTGCAGTCTCCACTAATGAGCTGATGAGTTGAATCAGGTGTGATAGATGAGGGAGACATACAACATGTGCAGGGCTGGGGCTACTCCAGGACAGGTTTGAGAACCACTGACATAGTGGCTTTAATGTTACCCAGATTCTTTCTGGTGATGTCTAACCTCCTGTATAGCCTAAAGCACTTTGTCTGATGTGAACAGCTACAGATAGATATACAGTACAGTACAGCAGGGTCACTAAATCGCACATAATAAGTTACTGAAATATGTCACCCCCACCCCCACCTTTATTTAATACACATTGGCGGTAATGTTATTTAAATTCACTCTGCTGTTGTCTTTTCTCTTATATTTTATATCCTAGACAACATTTTTGCCTGATGTGAACAGCTGGGGATATACAGCAGGGTCACCGAATCTGACAAGGCAGCTTTAGAGGTTACCTCCGTTACCTCTCTCTATTTCACACATAATGGCTTTAATGTTACCAATATTCTTAATGTTAACAATATTCTGTGTTTTATATCATAGAAAGCATTTTTGCCTGATGTGAACAGCATTAGCTATACACCAGGATCACAGAATCCGTCAACATTAGAAGTTGCCAAAATCCGTTACCCCCCTTCATTTCACACAAAATGGTTTTAATGTTAGCTAATTTCTTGCTAGTGATGTCTAACCTCCTGTATTTGATCTATCCTAGAAAGCATTTTGGTCTGTTGCAAACAGCTTTACATATATAGTAGGGTCACTGAATCCGACAACACATCATTCAACACCTGGATCTGCAGATTCCACAATCAGCTGCAAACTCCTTCACTCAGATTCAAGCAGCAATAGCTTGTTTACAGTAATGACGAAAAGAAAGTTTATTAGAACAGCAGCAAAAATTTAACAGTATGTAAAAAGTATGACTGCCTGAAACATCCTTTTATTGAACTGGTGCTCTGCTGTGCTAAGAGACATTTTACCACATACTTTTGCTGCACAGATTTTTTTAATGTCCTATAAATATGTCATATTTGTGTATGATAATCAGCACAGCTTTCAGTGGGTGGGATGGTTTAAAATTATTAATAATTAAAGTGCAATAAGCCGTGAAAGATAACTAAATCTGCTATTTACAGGATGCTTTCTGTGCTCATGCTCCGAGCGGAACATGGAAACGCATAGCCTTTGTCTTCTGTTATGCGATACAAAAATAAACCAGAAAGTCTACAGAAGATGAACAAATAAATAAAACAGAAAACAACAAAGCCAAAATTTAACAATCAACTAATTTTCTTACTTTTTCCTAAAGACAGAGTCAAGAACCAAAATACTTGGTAATGTATTGCGAGGGCATTACTGTGCAAATTTCTCCATAAAATTGAACAATGTATCATTATTTTGTTATTTACTAACATTAAAGATTTTCAACGAATATAGAAATTCACAACATACTCAAACATTTTGCTTCTGTGTGTGTGTGTTTCTGTGTGTGTGTGTGTGTGTGTAGGAGCATATGACATCTTTTAGAGACAGCATATAATTAACATTTCTTGGGGCAAATAAAAAGAACCTAATTTCGACCAAGACCACAATCGTACAGGTTATGAACAATTATCCAAATCTTCCTCATGTATAGCACAAGAAGTGCAGTTGTCGTCGCTTCATTTTGTCATCACACTTTGTATAAAGATTTTGACTTAACGTTTGTATTTTCAAAGTGTACATGCTTCAAACTTTGTTTCAATTTATATTGGATCTGTCAACCAAGTCTCTTCCTAATCTATTATACAATATCTGTGCATTCCAAAAAAATGTCCCTCTAGGTGTTACAACTGCTAGGGATCAGCCGTAACAGGAAAAGGAAGAGTCTCAGTACCAGAGAGATGCTGAATAACAAGGGCTTTATTTACAAATAAGGGTTTAGCATCAGGGGCAGACAAGGCCAAAAGAACAAATATTATTTTTTTTAACCTTCTACATTTCCTAAACCAAAATGAAAGAAAACCAAATACAGTTTAAACTTGCCCGACTCCCTAAACCAAAAACAGTGTGAAAAGATGTTCAAAACATCCCATAACTTGCCAAAAATGTATTTACAAAAGATATATACAAATTACCAGCCAACAATTCACAATCGGAATCCAAAATCGTAGTCAATCAGGCGTGGGTTAAGTTAAAAATAAATATCACAGGTTGAAATCACTCACAATCTCTCTGGTAAGACACTAAGACTTAAACAAACGATGACAGCAAAACAGCAAAGGCAATGAGCAACAAAGTCACTCAAATGACACAACAATGGCAGAGGTTGAGTGTTTGGGGGTGGGGGGGTCCTTATATCTGGATCAGGTGAGAAGAACCAATTGCAGCCTCCAGCAAATTATCACAAGGACACAAACATGCACACTCACATACACAGAGAGAATAAACACAAGAGGACAGAATGGAATCAATGAACAAATGACTCGCCATTACACTGGAGAGATTTTATTTAGACAAGACATAAAATCTAATATTTGTATTATTACAGTGAGGGGAGAATAGTTTGATACCATCAATGATTAGTTCAGGAAGTTTCCTTTCGATACTCCCAAAAGTGGCACGCCTAAACGGTCAAATACACACAACCAGTCTGTGACGTCACAATGACACGTGTTCTAAAAATGTGTGCCTTCAGTCTCATTTATTAGTGGAATTCTGTGTGTCTGTAACTTTAGAACGGAAAGGTGGTTCAACTACGATGGCAGTGGAAGTTTCTTTTGTGAAGCTCATTCTGCTAGTCGTGCTAGGACTTTTGCAGGTGCGACACTAACACAATCCTGAAGCTTGATAAAGCACGCACCCGGTTACCTGTGTTGTTGCCCCAATTTTTCGACCTTCTGCTGCCAATTATTACCCCCCTGTTTAAGTCGCTACTTGAGTGCCTAATCCGACCCCACCTCCCTATGCCTACCCCTCGCCCACACCTACTCCTAAATCTACCAATACTATGGGGGTAATAATCTGGCAGGGGATCAGAATTGGGTACAACACCGGCATGGACAGGCACCCAGTTAGGACTCCCAGGCAAACACGTGAAGCCGGTCACCTCCACAACATATAGAATTGAGTGAGTGGAGGGAGCATTTGATTTTCACTTTTTATAATCTGAGAAACAGACATTCACCAAAACAATAGCAGTCTATATTAAAATCTAGCCACAGGAAGTCACAAGTCAGTGTACCTTTTGTGCCGGTCCCAAGCCTGGATAAATAGAGAGGGTTGTGTCAGGAAGGGCATCGGACGTAAAACTTTTGCCAAATTCATTATGCGAATCATGAACATGACTTCCATACCGGATCGGTCGGGGCCCGGGTTAACAACGATCGCCATCGGTGCCGTTGACCTAAAGGGCACTGGTGGAAATTGGGCTACTGTTGGTCAAAGAAGGAGAGGAGGAAGATGTGTGAGGAGGAAAGCGTGTCCGTAGGCAGAGAAAAAAGAAAAGCAGGAGTTTAGGACTGAAAGTAGGGACTCTGAATGTTGATGCGATGACAGGTAAAGGCAGGGAGCTGGTAGATATGATGCAGAGGAGGAAAGTCAACATTCTGTGTGTCCAGGAGACCAGGTGGAAAGGGAGCAAGGCTAGAAGCATTGGACCAGGGTTTAAACTGTTTTATCATGGTGTGGACAGGAAGATAAATGGAGTAGGAGTAATCCTGAAGGAGGAGTTTTTGAAGAATATTCTGGAGGTAAAGAGAGTGTCGGATAGGTTGAGGAGTCTGAAGCTGGAAATTGAAGGTGTGATGTTGAATGTTGTTAGTGCTTATGCTCCACAAGTAGGTTGTGAGCAAGAGGAGAAAGACAGATTCTGGAGCGAGCTTGAGGAAGTGATGCAGAGTGTTCCAAGAGGTGAGAGAGTGATGATAGGGGCAGACTTTAATGGACATGTTGGTGAAGGGAATAGTGGGGATGGAGGTTTGGTCTTCAGGAAAGGAACCCAGAAGGACAGAGGTGGGTAGACTTTGCTAAAAGTATGGCAATGGCTGTGGTAAACACGTACTTTCAGAAGAGGCGAAAAAACAAACCAAAGGGTTCCGTATAATGATTGGTGGAGAAGCACCAGGTGGCTAACTTATACCCCGGTAGATCTGATGTGATTAGCGATTGCAAATAGTGGTAGGAGAGAGTGTAGCTAGACAGCATAGGATGGTGGTGTGTAAGATGACTCTGGTGGTGAGGAAGATGAAGAGAGCAAAGGCAGAGCAGAAGACAAAGTGGTGGAAGTTGGAAAAGGAAGAGTGTTGTGTGGTTTTCAGGGAGGAGTTGAGACAAGTTTTAGGTGGTCAGGAGGTGCTTCCAGATGACTGGACTACTATAGCCAAAGTGATCAGGGAGACAGGTAGGAAGGTGCTAGGGGTGTCATCTGGAAGGAGGAAAGACAACAAGGAGACTTGGTGGTGGAATGAGGAAGTTCAGGAGAGTATCCAGAGGAAGAGGTTAGTTAGGAAGAAGTGGGACAGTGAGAGGACAGAGGAAAGTAGACAGGAATATAGGGAGATGCAGCGTGAGGTTAAGATAGAGGTGGCAAAGGCCAAACAGAAAGCTTATGAGGACTTGTATGCAAGGTTAGATAGTAAGGAAGGTGAGAGGGATTTGTATCGGTTGGCGAGGCAGAGGGATAGAGATGGAAAGGATGTGCAGCAAGTTAGAGTGATTAAAGAGCGATGGAAATGTGTTGACCGGTGACAGGAGGGTGAGGGAAAGATGTACTTTGAGGAACTGATGAATGAGGAAAATGACAGGGAGAGAAGAGTAGTAGAGGCAAATATTGTTGAGCAGGAAGTAGAAAAGACTAGCAAGGGTGAAGTTAGGAGAGCTTTGAAGAGGATGAAGAGAGGAAAGGTGGTTGGTCCTGATGGCATACCAGTGGAGGTATGGAAGTGTCTAGGAGAGATGGCAGTAGAGTTTAACTAGGTTGTTCAACAAGGTCTTAGAGAGTGAGAGGATGCCTGAGGAATGGAGAAGAAGTGCTCTGGTGCCGATTTTTAAGAACAAGGGAGATTGAATTTGTTGGAAAGAGTAGTGGAAGCAAGGCTAAGGGGAGAAGTGAGCATTTGTGAGCAGCAGTATGGTTTCATACCAAGAAAGAGCACTACAGATGCGTTATTTGCGTTGAAAATGTTGATGTAGAAGTACAGAGAGGGTCGGAAAGAGCTGCATTGTGTCTTTGAAGACTTAGAGAAAGCGCATGACAGGGTGCCAAGAGAAGAGCTGTGGTATTGTATGAGGAGGTCTGGAGTGGCAGAGAAGTATGTTAGATTGGTGCAGGATATGTATGAGAGGACAGTGGTAAGGTGTGCGGTAGGTGAGAGAGGAGTTCACGGTGAAGGTGGGACTGCACCAAGGATCAGCTTTGAACCACTTCTTGTTTGTGGTGGTGATGGACAAGCTGACAGATGAGGTCAGACAGGAATCTCAATGGACTATGATGTTTGCGGATGACATTGTGATCTGTAGTGAGAGCAGGAAGCAGGTGGAGGAAAGGCTAGAGAGGTGGAGGTTTGCTCTGGAGAGAAGAGGAATGAAGGTTAGTCGCAGCAAGACAGAATAAATGTGTGTGAATGAGAAAGATCCAAGTGGAACAGTGAGGTTACAGGGAGAAGAGATAAAGAAGGTGCAGGATTTTAAGTACTTAGGGTCAACAGTCCAGAGCAATGGGGAGTGTGGAAAAGAGGTGAAGCAGCGTGTGCAGGCAGGTTGGAATGGGTGGAGAAAAGTGTCAGGTTTGTTGTGTGATAAAAGAGTACCAGCAAGAATGAAAGGAAAGGTGTACAGGATAGTAGTGAGAACAGCGATGTTGTATGGTTTGGAGACAGTTGCACTGAGGAAAAGACAGGAGGAAGAGTTAGAGGTAGCAGAGCTGAAGATGTTGAGGTTCTCTTTGGGAGTGACGAGGATGGATAGGTTCAGGAATGAGTACATCAGAGGGATAGCACATAGACAAAGTTAGAGAGGCCAGGTTGAGATGGTTTGGACATGTTCAGAGGAGGGAGAGTGAAAATGTTGGGAAAAGGATGCTGAGGTTAGAGCTGCCAGGCAGGAGGCCGAGAGGAAGACCAAAGAGGAGGTTTATGGGTGTAGTGAAGGAAGACATGAAGGTAGTCGGTCTGAGAGAAGAGGATGCAGAAGGGGATAGGGCTAGTTGGAGGCAAATGATTCGCTGTGGCGACCCCTGAAGGGAACAGCTGAAAGGAAAAGGAAGAAGATTAATAATCTATATTAAAACATATCACCAATACAAGGACAATTTAGATAACCCTAGAACAATTTAGATAAATTAACTACACAACCCCATTTGCATTATGCTACTTTGCAAACCAGGTCTGGTTGTACGGGGTGTAATAATTAGTCCACTGAACAGCAAGTTGAGATTAACCCAAGTGCAGTTTATTAACAATGTGAAATCCAAAATCCAAACATACAAACGAAGACTAGACTTGACTTGACACAAACTTGATTTGGCATGGCATGAACGGACTTGGCCATGAACAGAAACACAACTCACCCCACCACAAGCAGGGTCTGTAACCAACATCAACCACCACAGAGACAATGCAACAAAAGAAGGGCATACTTATAGGCAAACACTAAGGGTCACATGACAAGAATTAACCAATGAGCAAACAGAACTGAGGCAATAACCACCATTCAGGATCCAACACATGATTTGAACAGTAACCAACCAATCCATCAACTGAAATGACAACAATTGTCTAAATACATGAGGGAATGGGAAGCATGACACTAACATCATGAATGAAGTGACAAAATAAAAGACATGACTAACCAAGAACATAAACAACCCAAATAGCACAGTACATCCATCCCCCCCCCATCAGCAAAGCGGCTCTCCACCTCCTAAACACTACCCACCATAAGCACAAACAACTCCAGCAGGGTGGTCGGGCAGAAGTAATCCATGGGTGGTGCGGGACGGAGGACACAGGCCCGTGAAGAGGACGCACGGACCAGGATCATGGGGCAATTGCATCACTAGGCTGTGGAGCACCATGAGTCCTGAAGCACTGTCGAGGACTCCGTTGCACGGTGCGGCCCGCTAGTCTCTTGTGTGTGCCGATTGAGACAGATGCAGACTGTGTAGAATCAATGGAGCAGGAAGAGCACACCCGCAGGTCAATCCAAGGAGCATGGAACCATGACTCATCCAAGCAAGACGGGGACCTAGGCTTCGCAGGCCGTGAGCAGGAAGGCAGGTCGTGGACCAGGTATGATCTCTGCTTGAAACTGACTGAACTGCTTGCACAAGGACGCAAGATCCAAAGAAGTCTTGAACTCGGCGCTTCCTTGGGCCGGAGCAAGGACACATACCTGACGGTCATGAAACGACCTCCATGGCTGTGACACGTGCCCAGTGCCAGCATGAATCGAGCCGTTTTATTTCATGGACAACGCGTCCATCCCCATTGGCCATGACAGGACAGACATGTGAGTATCATGACGGCCTCCATGACTGTGGACAAAGGCATACAGTAGTTCTGAGTGGGCGCCACCATCCTTGGAAGGTTCTTCAGTGAATACCCACCTCTGGAGGTTCGCGCTGGTGTGATTACCCCTCTGGAGCACTGGACGTATTCGTGACAGGAGAGGCCTCTGTAGCAGACTCGTGGACAGGAGATGCCTCTGTAGCAAGTCGATGGAAAGGAGAGGCCTCTTGATGCAGATTCTGGACAGGAGATGCCTCTGGACAACCTGCTTGGGACCGAGGAACCTCTGTAGTCAGACTCGTGACGGATAGGCCTCGGGGTCTTGAAACATGACTCGTGAACAAGCCTCTGAAACAGACTCGTGACAGGAGAGCCTCTGGACAGTACCTCGTGGACAGGAGAGGCCTCTGGAGCAGATTCGTGGACAGGAGAGGCCTCTGAGGCAGATTCTTTGAGCAGTGTAGCTAATCACAGATAGATCTGTTGATTCTTTGAAGGCAGTGGCCAATCAGAGGCGTTTAAGTTAGAATCTCTCACCGCTCAAAATGCTGTTTCATTTTTTTTTTTTTTTTAATTCACTAACTGCATTCATTATAATTCGGTGTTATGTCGAATATTGGACTGTCTAACCCTAACTGCCTAACAGAAACAAGGGGGACAGACTTTGAAACAACATTTTAAGTTTTCACTGTCTCAACTAGTTTGTAAGTTGACTGAACTAGAATATTTGCCCCCTCAACTTAAAAAATCTGTTGAATCAATTCAATAGCAAAATCACGTTCTCAACATCACTTATCGCGAGAACTCATGAAGACCATTGCAGACAGAAGATGTTCGTCAGCCATCTTGGTAAGCTTCTTCACAAAATTTAGAAATGTTCTCAATTTACAAATTTGCTAAATAAATATGTGTATTTATTGGTTTAATATGTGTAAAATTACCTATGTTGTCCAAGAAGAGTACAAGTATTGTTTAAAGCGTCGTATTTTCTAATTATATGTATGCCAGTGGTAATTTTAAATAAAATACACGCGGTTCCACAGTATTTTCCACAAAAATATTATAATATTCTCCCATGCAGTACTGAGCTGAAATTATCTAGAGAACAAAAAATACATTTTGGTATGTATTATTTGAGCCCAGTGCTGCATTAGAGACCGTTCAAACAGCGCGAGACGGAGCGTAACGGACAACTGTATGGATTTAGAACAGCGGAAATTTTAAAAAATGAACTTCTTTAAACTTGACAGTAACTAATTACGGTACGGTACTTTTTATGGAAAATAATGCGTTACGTTACTTTTGCATTACTTTTCTCATCTGCCTTGGCCTCATTTTTCTCTCTTCAGAAACAAAAAAAAAAGAAACACAAATGTTATGTTTATCTAAAGTCATTTTTGCTTATTAATATGGTTGATCATCGAAGGTCAGCAGCAAAGATACTAGTTAATAAAATAAAATTAAATACATAAAAGATATTTGTGTTATTATTTTACCATGTTTTGTTTCTTCGGAGGTGCATTTGATGGTTTTTATTCATTTTGAGGAATACCGAATCTGTTTTTGTGTGAGATTTAGTCTTGAACTACAGAAACATCATGTCCGCCCACAGGCCACAGAAATGTATGCATTTACCTCTGCATTTACTCCCGATAACTCTCAACATGAGGACAGGAGAGCTGTCAGTCACCTCCCTCAGAGTTAGGTAAAGCGCGTACATTTGATATTGCTGACATAACTTTGCTTCAGATGAAGTTCTGAAGGTACAAACTCTTCTTTCAGTTCTCTGAAGTAGCTATTGAAGTGCCTCACCGGAACCCATTGTAATGCTGTGAATATGCTGTCAGAAGTATATTGCATTAGACATACGTTAAAAACTGTATAGGTTTTTGAATAACAGTAATAATAGTTTATATCTTGTATAATCAGCCCTGCAATAAAGATAGACACAAATGTGTTAAATTAGCTTTTTTTGTTGTTCTAATTTCATGTGTTTTGTCATTTAAAAGCCTCATTTGGATTGTAAAATATAGGGCTTTGGAAATTGAAACGTAAACTTGTCATGACATTTGACTTTCTCTGTAAAGATATATTTATTTTTTATTATTTTACGGTGTTGTTTTAACGTGTTTCTGTATTTTTCATATTTTTCTGTATTTCTATTATGATATTTTGGAATGACTCAAGATCAGCACAGAATTCAACGATCTTGTGGATGGACCGCAGCCATATACTGCAGCAAGTCCTTTTGCAGTTGTATCCTCAAAGTGCTATGCAGCCTAATGGGAATGACTGACACATTGTAGAGCTTGGACAAAGGTGCAAGTAAATGTATTTACTTTATAAGTACACATATTTATTGGAGTCTGTAAGCTTTAAGAATGTAAGGCACATTTTAATGCTTCCCTTTGTTTTTATTAAATCACACAGGTTCTGAGCAGAAATTCATCAAGGACATGACTGTTGGAATTATAGTTGTGGGTGACCAAAGAGTGCACCATCAATCTGCAGTGATGTGGTCCTGGTAAAAGAAGAAGAAATCTTGGGGTTGTGGGGTTGTGTACTGCGTTAGACTATCCAGGACTTGTCACAGCACTTAAAGGCAAAATTGTTTGATTTTCCACAAGTTTCTTTGTGTTTAAGATTTTCATTCAAACAGTTATTTTCACATTCCTTTACACTTACTAAATAATATATATATAGATATATATATATACAGTGGGGAAAAAAAGTTTTTAGTCAGCCACCAATTGTGCAAGTTCTTAAAAAGATGAGAGAGGCCTGTAAGTTTCATCATAGGTATACCTCAACTATGAGAAAAAAAAATCCAGAAAATCACATTTGTAGGATTTTTAAAGAATTTATTTGCCAATTATGGTGGAAAATAAGTATTTGGTCAATACCAAAATTTCATCTCAATACTTTGTTATTTACCCTTTGTTGGCAATGACAGAGGTCTAAAACGTTTTTTGTAAGTCTTCACAAGGTTTTCACACGCTGTTCCTGTTATTTTGGCCCATTCCTTCATGCAGATCTCCTCTAGAGCAGTAACGTTTTTGGGCTGTCGCTGGGCAACACAGATTTTCAACTCCTTCCAAAGATTTTCTATGTGGTTGAGATCTGGAGACTGGCTAGGCAACTCCAGGACCTTGAAATGCTTCTTACAAAGCCACTCCTCCGTTGCCCGGGCGGTGTGTTTGGGATCATTGCCATGCTGAAGACCCAGCCACGTTTCATCTTCAATGCCCTTTCTGATGGAAGGAGGTTTTCACTCAAACTCTCACGATACATGGCCCCATTCATTCATTCTTTCGTTTACATGGATCAGTCGTTCTGGTCCCTTTGCAGAAAAACAGTCCCAAAGCATGATGTTTCCCCCATGCTTTACAGTAGGTATGGTGTTTTTTGGATGCAACTCAGCATTCTTTCTCCACCAAACTTTTTAGTTTTTACCAAAAAGTTCTATTTTGTTTCATCTGACCATATGACATTCTCCCAAATCCTCTCTGGATCATCCAAATGCTCTCTAGCAAACTTCAGACAGGCCTGGACATGTTCTGGCTTAAGCAGGGGGACATGTCTGGCACTGCAGGTTTTGAGTCCCTGGCGGCGCAGTGTGTGTTACTGATGGTAGCCTTTGTTCCTTTGGTCCCAGCTCTCTGCAGGTCATTCACTAGGTCCCTGGGTTCTGGGATTTTTGCTCACAGTTCTGGTGATCATTTTGACCCCACGGGGTGATATCTTGCGTGGAGCCCCAGATCGAGGAGATTATCAGTGGTCTTGTATGTTTCCATTTTCTAATAATTGCTCCCAGTTGATTTCTTCACACCAAGCTGCTTACTATTGCAGATTCAGTCTTCCCAGCCTGGTGCAGGTCTACAATTTGTTTCTGGTGTCCTTTGACAGCTCTTTGGTCTTGGCCATGGTGGAGTTTGGAGTTTGACTGTTTGAGGTTGTGGACAGGTGTTTTTTATACTGATAATGAGTTCAAACAGATGCTATTAATACAGGTAACGAGTGGAGTACAGAGGAGCCTCTTAAAGAAGTTGTTACATGTCTGTGAGAGCCAGAAATCTTGCTTGTTTTAGGTGACCAAATACTTATTTTACTGAGGAATTTACCAATTAATTCTTAAAAATCCTACAATGTGATTTTCTGGATTTTTTTTCATCATTTTGTCTCTCATAGTTGAGGTATACCTATGTTGAAAATTACAGGCCTCTCTCATCTTGTTAATGGGAGAACTTGCACATTGGTGGCTGACTAAATACTTTTTTGCCCACTGTATATAGGTAGTATATATATATATATATTTATATATATATATTATTCCACGTGCAATCCAGTCACACGTGAGAGCATGCGATGAATCCAGTGACTCAAACATCCTCATACGTGATCCTCACGGTGGTGATAATACATACCATTAGAACTCAAATGCTCCTCCATACCTGCGATTTCTCACAGTGTGAGTATAGTTGAGCTCGGTTGACTCAAACGATCCTCATATGGGGACCTCACAGTGTGAGATATATGAAATCATTGTGTAGTTCCATGATCCTCATGCTGTGATCCTCACGGTGTGAGTAATACATGAGCTCATTGTGAACTCAAACTATCCTCATACTGTGATCCTCACAGTGTGAGTAATAGGGGAGCTCATTGTGAACACAAACGATCCTCATACTGTGACCCTCACAGTGTGAGTATTAATGAATCATAGTGAGTTCAAACGTCCTCTTCTCCTGATCCTCACGTGTGGTAATAAAAACCAACAAAAATGGAACAAAAAAGGCTCATTGTGAGTTCACACGATCCTCATATTGTGATCCTCACGGTGTGAGTAATAGGTGAGTTCATTGTGAACTCAAACTATCCTCATACTGCGATCCTCACAGTGTGAGTAATAGGTGAGCTCATTGTGAACTCAAACTATCCTCATACTCTGATCCTCACGGTGTGAGTAATAGGTGAGCTCATTGTGAACTCAAACTATCCTCGTACTCTGATCCTCACGGTGTGAGTAGTATGTGAGCTCATTGTGAGTTTCAAATTTTGAGCAGGTTGAGAGAAAACTTTTTTCTAGCTGCCCCACTTGCGCCTGATAGTGCTATGTGTCTTTCACAATGCCCTTGAATCAAAATAAATGAATAGTTGTACATAAAATAACCAGTAATAAAACAATACTTTTTTGGGGGGGGGGGGGGGGGTACCAAGTTATACTCATGATTTCTATGTTTGCCACAAGAGGAGTCAGTGGAACATCTATGTGTTTGTCAAGAGTATTTTAATGAAAAAGAAACAATGAAGAAGGAACTTAGAAAGGTGGGAGTGGAAGGAATAAAGCTCAAACAAAAAAAAGTATAGTCACTTATGGATTAGAGAGCTTATTTCTTTATCTCAAAAGTACAGAACTGATAAAGAGAATGAAGGGTTTCTTTTATGAAATGAGTAAACGTTGGTCCACAATCCAACACTGAAGGTGGCGATAATGCACCTTAACGCTGGTGCTACCCACAATAAAATAGAAGAAGAAGAATCAAACATCACTATTCAAGAATCAGCTACGGGAAATAGGTATAGTAGAGTTTAATGTTAAAAATATAGTAACATATGGAAATAGTGACCAAGGACGGAGATATTTGTTTAATTTTCTAAGGAGGACTGGACTGGGAGGATTAATTTAATTAAGATATAGTAAGTTAAAGTGAGACAGCAGATGGCAGTAATGCAACACTATGGATGCCAACTGCCGTAAAACTCCACCGAAGAAGAAGACAAACATCACTATTGTGATGTACATTTGTGTTAGGGACTGTTGACTGTGGAATTGTCATTGCACCTTTTTCGCTGGTTTGCCAAACCACCATAAAACACCAGAAGAAGAAGAAGAAGAAGAAGACTATGGAATTGTTACACTGGAGAAATGGTGAGTGGTTTCTTTAATTGCTATTCACATATGCTAATATGATATTATAATATAATATGCACTGTGGCCTGGCCCCATGTGTTAGCCAGGTACGTGTGAACCAGCCATCTTGCCAGCTGAGATTAGTTAAGTTAATTAGTTAATTAGCTAAGCCAGGAACACACTACACAACTGTAAGGCTGGTTATGAATGTAATTTGATACTTAAAACTGATCATACCCAAATTTGTCAGAGCCATTTGCGTTCAGTTGGTGTTTACAGTCAGCATTTAAAATCATAAGTGTTTTCAGTTCAGTCTTAGAATGATTCAGTTTGTCTTTAAGTGTGTCCCTGGCTTTAGGTTGCATATCAGTATTTATGATTTGTTATACTTCCCATATCAGGTCATTACTAGACTACATTACTAACTCTGGATCATATTTCAGTAACTATACAAGTATGTTTTGAGGAAGCATGGATGCGTGATTTGTTTCATATTTTGTTTAACTTATAGTTATTTTCACCTGTTAGGTTGTTAGTAACTGATTGCAATGACATATTGTTCTCTGTGTTTCAGGATGTGTCAAGTCTTTCCAAGGGGACAAAGAAATCAAATCTCACATGGTGAGCTCACAGTATGAGCACACAGTGTGTGTACAGTGACCTCACATTGTGACCATAGTATGAGCAACACAGTGATGTGTGGCACTAACCTCACAGTTGTGACCACAGTAGGAGCACAGTCAGTGAGTGTTCACTAACCTCACATTGTACCACATATGAGCACACGTGGTGTCCTAACCTCACCTTGTGACCACAGTAGGAGCACACAGTGAGTGTGCAGTGACCTCACACTGACCATAGTATGAGCGCACAGTGAGTGTGCAGTGACCTCACATTGTGACCACAGTATGAGCGCACAGTGAGTGTGCAGTGACCTCACATTGTGACCACAGTATGAGCACACAGTGAGTGTGCAGTTAACTCACATTGTGACCACAGTATAAGCGTGCCGTGACCTCACATTGTGACCACAGTATGAGCACACAGTGAGTGTGCAGTGACCTCACATTGTGACCACAGTATGAGCGCACAGTGAGTGTGCAGTGACCTCACATTGTGACCACAGTATGAGCACACAGTGAGTGTGCAGTGACCTCACATTGTGACCACAGTATGAGCACAAAGTGAGTGTGCAGTGACCACACATTGCGACCATCATATGAGCACAAAGTGAGTGTGCAGTGACCACACATTGCGACCATCATATGAGCACAAAGTGAGTGTGCAGTGACCACACATTGCGACCATCATATGAGCACACAGTGAGTGTGCAGTGACCTCACATTGTGACCACAGTATGAGCACACAGTGAGTGTGCAGTGACCTCACATTGTGACCACAGTATGAGCTGCCGTCCTCACCATTGTGACACAGTATGAGCCCATACAGTGAGGTGCAGGACCTCACATTGTGACCTACAGTATGAGCACACACGTGATGTGCCGTGACCTCACATTGTGACCACAGTATGAGCACACAGTGAGTGTGCAGTGACCTCACATTGTGACCACAGTATGATCACACAGTGAGTGCGCTGCGTGGTTACACTTTTAGCTCACTGTGACCACACATTGTGACCACACCATGAGAATCATGTGAGCTCATGGTGTCATCATTGTGAGATCAAATTGTTGACTGGGTATGTTATAATGTGAATGTTTCAATAAACATGAATATTTAAATTATGGTTTATTTGTGCTCTCTGTTATGCCAGGATAATTAGTTAACAAAAATCTTTTATCATTGTCAAAACAATCTTTAATTCTTAGAACAGAATATTAGTTGAAACAACAAAATCAATATATTTACAATAACTGAAATTCTTAGTTTTTAATGAATTTTAAGGCAACCAGGTTACTTACTTTTTTAAGTTAAACCAACATATCATTTTTACAGTGTATATATATTCATATATTCAAGACTCATTTATACAGTAAAAAAGAATGTTAGAAATGTACTTTATTGTCACTGTATCTTTTTTAGTGTGCTGTAAGATGTATAAACCTGAAGAGAAAAATAAAATATAATAAAGCAACTGTCTTCTGCTTAAATTCCAGCATAATGTCTCTTGCTCCAGAGAGAGCTTAATATTTCAGAATCTCTCTGGAGACATCAGAGCTCAATCAAATATTAACATTCACACAGCACTTTGAGGGCATCTTAGAAAGCTTTAGAGCTGTGTGATAGAGGAAATTCAGATTTTGAAATAATTATTATCTGCAAAAAGCAGTTCAGGAAAGTGAAGGATCAGGGTCACAACAGCAGCTTTCAGGATTCTAAACAGACAGATGTGTTAGCAGACTGGCTTATCAGACATCATAAGTACTAATGTAGAGTGTTTGCCTGGTTTAGCACATGCAAGTACGATTCATGGTGGTAGTGTGAATAACACCTGGAGATTTTATACCCAGAAACAGGAAAATAAGACAAGTATTTTGTTTAATTTTTATAAGTGTGCTTATGATCGGAAGGGAGGCAGAGTTCATGTCAGAAACTACAAGCAATGTCTGACACTAGTCATCTCAGTTTGTTCTCAGAACTCTATTCTCTCTTTTTAAATATTCAAATCAGCTCCATATCAGCATCACAAACAATATTAATAAATTATAAGTCATGAGACAGGAAATCTAGTGAGATGTAAAGGTGTAATTTGTAAATTTGTCTACGTGTGTGTGTGTGTGTGTGTGTGAGAGAGAGGAGAGAGAGAGAGAGAGAGAGAGAGAGAGAGAGAGAGAGAGAGAGAGAGAGATATATAGAGAGATAGCGGAGTTCTATAATTGTTCATGTGGTTCTCTTGGTAAAAAGCAGTGTCTGGTTATTGCTTGCTCTCCTCTGCCTGACAACTAAATACAGTAGTGTAAGGAGATGACTATATTCTTAATGAAATCTTTCCCTCTCTCTTGCTCTCATACACACTTTACATGATAAATACTTCATATGCAAAACCCCAAACCTTCCACATCATGATTTAGACTGCTGCACTGGACCATGTATCAAAATCTTGGAATTATGCCATATGGCCAAGATTTACTCAGCAACATATTCCCCTAATTTCCCAGAATGCAGCAGGTTAGTATAAAATGAGAGATCAGTTTCAAATTCACCCACATAGTAACCTTAAGCAGAAGTCTATTTAGTCCTTTAATGTCTATTAAATTTTTGGTATTTAAAGGGATAGTTCACCCCAAAATTCTGTCATCATTTACTCACAAGTTGTTCCAAACCTGTATGAATTACTTTCTTCTGTGTTTCTGCTAAAGGGGGAGAGAAAAAGAAATTCATACAGATTTGGAGCAATTTGAGGGTGAGTAAATGATGACAGAATTTTTCATTTTTGGGTGAACTATCCATTTAAAACCTTTATGTATAATGCATTATAATTTTTTGAAAAAGAGCAACATCATTCGTTTAAACTCATCTCTTTTTTTCCAAATGTAAGTAAATTATGGTAAATTGAAAAATGTACAGTATTTCAAAACATGTACACCTATATGGGATGAATTCAGTCATATCAGTAGTTTGAATAAAATATTTTATTTTACAGGAAGCAGGACATCTCAGGTGGGACAAGTATTTCTACAATGGCATTGGTAATAGTCCTCATGGCCAGTGCAACATGAACAAAAAATACAAAACAAATAAAATTAAATATAAAATTTTTTTACTATTCACACAAACAAAGATTTCATTGCTTTGAAGTAAAATCCTTTGATTAGGCTGTA
The DNA here is from genome assembly GCA_018155175.1 of Sinocyclocheilus anophthalmus. Lineage (NCBI taxonomy): Eukaryota > Metazoa > Chordata > Actinopteri > Cypriniformes > Cyprinidae > Sinocyclocheilus > Sinocyclocheilus anophthalmus. The sequence continues at coordinate 605,562 of JADLZN010002324.1, read as the reverse complement.
AGCAACTTCTACAGTATATAAAGCATGTTTTCACAGAATGACTTGCATCCTGTTGTATTTAATCAAATTTTCCAATCAAAGTATAAATTCACCCCTGGTTTATCTAATCATCTTATCTGTTAGTTGCATATTGAAGATCATCTTACAGGCAGCATTTGAGCAGGAGTAAAATAGTGCCAACAATTTGATATTCAGCTGAGGACCTAAGCAAACCAGTGAGGGTTTTTTATCACATTAAAAAAAAAACTTTAAAGTTATATGAGCTATAAAGTCATCCTTTCACATTTCACCGTACTGGCAAGCACACTAAATTGTGGGGGACAAGAGACCCAGATTATCTACTTCTTGGTTAGTCTTTGTCTTGTAACATTAGCTCAAGACAGGAACAAAGTTGGAAAGACATGCACTGTCACTGCTGCAGGGAGTGTGAGAAGAGGTCTTGGAAAATGAAATTAGGCACGCGAACAATACCTTTACATTGTCTGACAGTCAAAGAGATTTAAATTTGCATGACTTCATGCTGGCTTGTCTTTATATTGTAACCATGCAAGACATGTAGTATTATAAGTAGCTGAATTTAATCCACGTTTATGTATTTGACAGATTTTAGTTATACAATTTATCAGTTCATGTATTTCCTGGGAATTGAACCCGTGACCTTGGTGTTGCTAGTGCTATCCTCTACAGTTTGAGCTACAGGAATTTGCAATGAATACTTTTAGATAAACCAAAACAAAAAAAATAAATAGAAGGAGAAGAGACTTTTTTAATCTTTTGATATATTCTGCACATTATGATATCATGCCTCTATAACATGCATGCAATGATTTTATATATTTTATCATGAACAGAATGAATTTTGTCACACCTTTTTCTCTCATTCTTTCTATTGTTTAAGGTTGTGTTGATTTAGATAGAATGACTGACTGAGGAGTTTGATTCGATGAGGCAGAGGAACTAGCCATACCCCCACGGTCATTTTACAAATTACACAGTAGGTTGAGTTTATAATAGCCTTCCATTTAAATTACTACTCTTCAGCACAATAACTATTTTATATATATATAATTTATTTATTTATTTGGAATGGCACTAAGTTGTTGTTCATGCTGTACTGGCAGTCTCATTGGACTGGAATATGTATTAGCTTAAAATTACCTGGCCCTCCTGAAACATTGTATATGCTTAATATATACTTTGGAAAAGAAATATCGAGGTTCTAAGAGGCGTTGTGCACTTTATTGATAACTGTCTGCTTTTGTGTTGTGAATGCGAACGAGGGTCTGCTGATATCTGGCTTGTCCTTGATAGGCAAGAGTTGAGGATTCTTTTCAATTCAAAAGTGAGAGATAAAGAATGATACAAGCCCTGCAATAAATAACCCTATCTCCAATCACTCATAAATGCACAGATTGTGTACAGCACAATCTTTAGTGTGGCACAAGCCTCATTACATCACAGCTTTTCCCCTCATGAAATACAACACCATCTGGGAGAAAAATAAGAGAAAAATATAATACCATTGTTTTCATTCTACAAAGGACTTGATTAAAGATGATAGAAAAAGAAGAAGCCACCCCCGTGAGAACAACTGCAAATCATCATGCATGTAGCTGTGAGATATGAAGGAAAAGGAGCCACTGCAAACCAAGTAAGATGTGCCTTCCTTGAGGACATGCCTTCAACAACTGCTACATTCTTATCAAGTTAATTATGATTCTGAAATGTTAATTAGAACAACGCAGCCCAGATAGGATAAGTCAACAATGTTACAGTGGAAAAATTGATGAGGGTTATATAAAATTTGATTATCTGAATAGTTGGCATCTTTTGTTTGACAGGCGTGTATTATGTGTGGCCAAACATTAAGCAGTGAAATCTACCTGAGAGGCAATCGCTGACCTACACAAAGGTGAGTGCTGTAATGAAGGTATATGTGTGAGTGTCTCAGATATCTGGTCTCTAGATGTGTGACTGTCAGGAGCCAAACACTGTCAGCAGTCTCTCAAAACCGAGAGGCCATATTTCACTAATAAGCATTTCATTACTAACCAAACTCAACTGTCCTGATCAATCAATTACAGAGGACGATCCCAAGTGGGACACAGAAAGGAAAGGACAGGCGAAGACTATCTCTCTTTGCAATATACACCCGCCATGTTTGAATGAATCCTGTTTTATAGACGGGTATGTGCGTGTGCACACGTGTGCTCATATCCTATCTGATGAGAGCAGGAGCAGCTGGGAACCAATGATGGAATCAGCCTGTTGCCATGGAGACCACAGCGTCACACAGAATTCCAAGGACAAAGGAATGTCACAATCTAAGGTTGATATTCCCAGACACACGACAGACATGACCTCACACAACTAGTGCCATGAATGAAGACCATCAGCAAATGCACTGTTCTGAGAGTCAATGCTTCATGTGGTGAAAGCCCATGTGGAAATAACTTATGCACAGCACACTTACGAAATTTCAAACCAGTGAACTTTTTGTCTTTGAAAATGATGATATATTTTGTTCCAGTTGCCAAGAATTTGGCCTCAACTAAACTCTGAATATCCTCACAAAATACAGTAACTCGCTGATGTAACCATGATAAACTGTTACACCAAAATGCGGTTTCATATACATGACCCTACTGATATTTCCCTATATTATATATACTTAATACACTCTTCGGTCCTTAAAAATATGGCCCAATATACTGTTAATATGAAGGAATTTTCTATATTGATGGTTCATAGGTGTTTTACCAGTAATCTGAATTACACATTACACTGTGTTGTGGTTTCGGCTTAAAGGAAATGTCCATGAATTAACGGATAGCGTCCAAGCAGAATATTACCAGTACCTTTTTTTTTTTTTTTGTGAACATGGTAAGTTATACACAAATAATAACTGCTACAATCTACCCTTGTATATATTGTACTAGAAAGACTGTTCCTGTTATTTACAAGTAATAATCAACTTAATTTGTTTAATATTTAGCCCAAAATGCAAGTCAATTGTGTCATCTGTGCTCTCAGTAAAAATGAAATATCCACATTAACTGAAGATTTGATAGATTTGAACTTTTATAGCCAGAGCAGCTACTGCTTTAACACTACAGTATTGCATATAGGCTTCTGCAATTTTTTCAGCAGCTATTGCTGATCCTGAACATCTGTGAATATTTGGCCAATGGAGGGAGCTCATTAATAAAAACATGCGTAACACTGAAATAGCACCTGAGACATTTTCATTGCTCTTTCTGTTCAAGCTCCACTGTGTGGACAAAAAAGAAAAGAAAAAAATGGAACCACTGTTCATTTTGGCAACTCAGCCAATGACTTTGCTGTGTCCCAAACCTTCCTTTTAATTGTTCAAATATAATATAATGAGGCAATAATGCATAATCATGCAGTTCAATAGAAGTCATTTATGACTTTCTAATTAACAGGCTTTTGGGCTGCATTAGGCAAACAGAAACAAATCGTCTCTGAATGCATAAAGAAAGAGTGTGGGAATGTGTCTAGGAACATAGCTTTTGAATTGCACAATGATGTGGCTTGTAGTAGTATCAATGTGTTGCCAAATAAGAAGCACAACAGCTACTGTATCACCATTACAGTATGGCACGTAGGCTACTACAATCTTTCAGCAGTTGTTATCATGGATATTTCGCCCCGAGAGGCAATTTAATGTATGAAACCTTTCCACTATAGTGTCTCTTCCCACTGAATGTGACTCTGGTCTCTCGGGCTGGCGGCAGGCTCTACGTGACAGGTGACCCGCTGCTCTCTAAAGGCAACAGACGGGTCACCAAACCTAGCGCTGATTCACTCATCAAAGCCAAAGGAAATTTCGAGACACGTTAATGAGCCATTACGCATTGCAGCTCTTGTCTTGTGTAGTGTCCAGATTCGGTCAGATGCTCGCGGATTTTCCCGTCTGAATGCGCAGCATCAGCAGCGAGAGCATTAAGACACGTGTGTCCGGGGATCACCCGCTTGTGATGATGAAAACATGTTAATACTGACCTGAACCGTACAAGTGTATTCCGAGTCGTCCAGCAGTCGCACCGTACAGCTGAATTCCCTGTCAAGACTCCGTTCGCTGCCACTCATCAGTCGGCTCAACATTTTGGCCAGTCAGTACAGACGCACGAGCGTTTAGGACGAGCGCAACATGTCACTCACTGCAGACATGCCAGACAGACCCTTTTCGGTGTTCAGAAGCCCTTTTGAGTCATTGCTCCCCATCATTATCCTTTGGACTGGACGGTGTGGTCTCCTCTGCCGTTAGTGGTTTTATGCCAACGTTGGAGGTAGTCCAATGCACTGAATAGACTCAGGCACAACAACCCATCCATATTCATGCATTATTTCTGGGGAGGGCTGAGGCGGAATGTATTCATAAACTGGAAGGCAGTGAGAGTCGATGTACATAACTGTTTAGATGGAGATAGATTTGTTTTCTGGAGAATCATTAGCACTTATTAAAAATCCGAGAAAGAACACTATGATAGCACACAACGTTGAGAAAATAAAAGAGAATTAAAGTTTATTTTACATTTACATTGTTAGTGTTATGAGGGTCTTGTGCAAACTAGGTATTTTCTGATTAAAACTTATTATATTATTTTCTGATACATTTCCCCCCCTCCGGAATGAATGATATAAATATAAATGAATTTGATAAATATAAATATCAAAATATTTCTCAAAATCACAATTTCTCAATAAATATATAATAGTATTCAATGTTGGTGAAAGGCTTATTTCAAATGCAAACGCTGCTCTACTTGGCATCAAGTTGGCATCTTCTTATCCATCGCTTTGATAGGCCTATGTCTGTAATTATGATATTATGATGACTCATAAAATCAATTCGAAACTTTGTTTTTTAATTAGTCAATTAACACAAGGCAGGAGTATAAACAACTCAATTTATGGTATTAATTACACAATAAATCAATAAATGTCACAAGTCAATTCAACTTCCTGTGCTGAGGTATACAGAATAAGATATGGTTGTAACAAATATCCGAAGAACATGTAATGTGCCTATAAAACAGCTTTTGAATTGCACATTAAGTAGATGTTTCAGTTAGAGTCAAAAAAATATGTGCAAGCCCTTGTTCCATATCCTCAAAGTAACTTAAAAGTTGAGAAAAACAGTAATGGTGTGACAGGATTTATAATTAAGAAGAAAATTATAAATGTTTAAATAATCATTTCATTTTTTGCCAGATATATCTACATACATATATTATTCACCATGGATTTTTCCCTTTTGAATGTGGGATAAACAAAGAAGGGCTTTGCTAAATAGAAAAACAGAGGTTCAATACAGTCATTCATTATTATATTGTCATAATGACCAAAACACAAACCACCAAAACTATTCTTCCTTTTCTAAATAAAGTGTATATTAAGACATATGCATTTAAAGCGCACATATTTAAAGTGGACAAAGTAGAAATTTCACAAAACACCATTAGTACAAACAAAAAACATTAAGAGTTGGCAGAATAATGGTGCAGCAGGTCAATTTCCATTACTGCAATTGTGAGT